>OW240918.1:81798360-81809340 GCA_933207985.1 Pelobates cultripes
ATATCATCAGTGCTGTTACCATAGAGCAGCGTTTCCCAATTGGGGTTCTGCCAAAAAAATGGGAAAAAAAATGGCCGCGGGTGGCGAGGGAGCAGTGAGCTCTGATCTCCCTGTTTAGCTCCCTCGCAAGCACAGCAGTGATGTCGGAGCTGGAATATGACGTCACTCCAGCTCCGGCATCACTAGGAGGCGCACGAGGGAGCTGAGCAGGGAGATCAGAGCTCACTGCTCCCTCGCCGCCTGCGGCCACCGCTCACCTGTCTGCCAGACCTCCCGACCGCCAAGCTGCAGCCTTCCCCACTGGACCCCAGGGACTCCATGCTAGCACTCCTAAAGGTAGGGGGGCTGGGTGGAGTAAAATAAAAAATAAATAAAAAAAGTTGTATGTGTGTCTGTTAGGGAGTGTTTGTGTGTTTGTCAGTGAGAGTGAATGTGTGCTTGTCAGTGAGTGTATGTGTTTGGCAGTGAGAATGGATCTGTTCTTGTCAATGAGAGTTTATATGTGTTTGTATGTGTGTCTGTAAAAGAGTGTGTGTTTGTCAGTGAGAGTGTATGTGTGTCTGTAAAAGAGTGTGTTTGTCAGTGAGAGTGAATGTTTGTTTGTCAGTGAGAGTGCATGTCAAAGAGTGTGTGTGTCAGTGTGTGTATCTGTGTCAAGATTTTTGTATGTGTCACTGTATGCATCTAAGTATGTGTATGCGCCAGTATGTATCAGTGTGTTTGTATGTGCCTGTGTGTGTGTATTTGAGTGTGTCAGTGTGTATCTGTGGGTGCAAGTGTGTGTATGTCACTGTGTGTATCTGAGTGTGTGTGTGTGTGTGTGCATTTGTGAGTCAAGGTGTGTGTATCTGTGTGTCAGTGTGTATCTGTGTGCCAGTGTGTGTGTATATCTGTGTGTCAGATACATATACACACTGACATAAAGATAGACACACTGTGGCACATACAAACACAGATATACACACCTTGACACACACCGGCACATGCAAACAGAAGATACACACACCTTGACACACAGATACATACATACACAGATACACACTGTGTGTCAAGGTGTGTGTATCTGTGTTCCACTATCTGTCAGTGTGTGTATCTGTGTGTCAGAATCATACACACTGGCACATAAAAACACAGATACACACACCTTGATACAGACACATACAAACACAGATACACAGACTTTGAAACAGACGCACACACCTTGACACACAGATACATACATACATACATACACACACAAATACACACTGTGTGTCAAGGTGTGTGTAACTGTGTCAATGTGTGTATCTGTGTGCCACTATCTGCCATTGTGTATCTGTGTGTCGGATTCATACACACAGGCACATACAAACACAAATACACACACCTTGACACACTGATACACACACCTTGACACACAGATACACACACACCACACACACACACTGTTTGTGTATCTGTGTGTCAGATATACAACTGGCATGTACAAGCACAGATATACACACCTTGACACACAGCGGCACATTTAAAAAAAACAACAACAAAAAAGGCGCAATTGAAAAAAACTTTTTTTTCGAGGGGGTTTCCACAATGTTGATACACTATATCAAAGGGTTCCGCTGAAAAAATTAATTGGGAAACCCTGCCATAGAGCAGTGAGCCTGCTCTATCTTTGTGAGTACATTTTTATTACTTTTTTTATTCTTATGTATTTTATTGAGAGCAATATTGTTGCCTTTTTATTTCCTTCTCCTTGAGCTCTGGTTCCCTACTACACCGAGGACACTCACATGATATCCTATAAGTGTGGATTGTACCACTGTACGCGAGACATGCTAGAGCTGGCCAAGCTCTAATAAATTTGAGTTTAATATCACAATCTTACCTTGTTTATTATTTGTACATGTCACACTATTGTATTTTTATACCCTTTATATCTCCATATGTTATGAACACTTGAGAAAACTGGAGCCAGACCGTATCCTTAAGAAAACCATTTGTCTACACCATACTTTAAGAAGGTTGTTTCTGCATGTGAGATATTCTACCCCTTTGATTGGAACTTTTTACTTTCCATTTTTTGGACTTACGTACTGTTCATTTATACACCTCTGTGGTGCAGTCCTCACCTTTTTATCTTTCTTCAGATCAAGGAATGGCTGAGTTTCAATTAAATATTTTCACATTATAGTTAAAGGGTAACTCCAATATAACTGGTTCCAACCGGACAGTTTCAGTGCTGTTTCAATAGATATATCCTTGGGAAAAATATGATGCTTTGAATGCTACATTAAGTCGCCATGTAATGTTTATCATTCATTTATTGCATAATGCAGTAAATATGGAATGTTTGTGTATTTAACAAATGAGAAATTTGGTAGGAGGGAGTTTTGTTTGACTATTGCAGAAATCTTGGAGCTTCCATTGTTTATCAGTTTCAAAGGAGACATTTTCTAAGGCAGGTGAAGTAAGTGTGCAAATTAGAGGATACATCAAGAACAAGAAGGTATTCCACAACACTATGTTTGTGAAGATGTTGTGACACAGTGGAACTCATATGCAGATTATGGAACGTATCCTTCAGCAACAGAGCGTAATACATTATTTATCATGAGAAATTTAAGTCAAGCCACAGCAAGTCTTAAATCGGTGATTCCATTATTCACGCTCCTAAAGAACAAAGTGGAAGCAATCCTACAGAAAGGTTTAATTGAACCTAAGGAGAGGGTGTATCCAGAAGTGGTATCTTTTATTATGAGATTGAAGAAGACATTTTAAAATTGTGTACATGAAATGATAAATTTAACAGCACTTCAGAGTTCATGCTGACCATCATTTGTGACCCAAGAATAATGGGCCAATCTGACTGTGAAGAGTAATACCCTGTCTATATGGAAAGATAGACTAGTTAATAAAGTGCATGAGATGCTGGGAAAAACAACTAGTGGTAGAACTTTTGGTAGCAGTGGTCATGGTGATACAGACATAGGCAGACAGATTGAAACAGCAACCATTTAGACCAAGGTCTTTATCTCTCTAGTGTGAACCAGGAAATCCTCATCATCCCAGAGTATTGCTTCTGAAATGGTTAAAGCATACCTTTCAGAACGTACTTTGCCTCCTACTACAACGCCTTTTACTACTTTTAACATTCAAGCTGCCCAAACTTAACTACCAATAAATGTTAATGCAGATTGATTGTAGATGAGCCAAAACTTTTAATATTTTTGTAGGAATGTGACTGCCACCTTTTCCCAGGGCTCATGTCCAATGTCTAACAATCCCCAACCCAGAAAAAAATGTGTTTGAAAGGCTCTTTCATTTTTATTTATCTCCTGAACAAATAATACAACAAAAATAGTACAAGGTTTAGATAATAACCCCCTTAAGTACCCACAGGATTAACTCACAAAATATGAGTGGCTCTGTGCATGAGAGGATCCGAGCCATTGTGAGCAATGGACCCAAAATAATCCACAAACTCTTTAATTAAGGACAGCAGTGTAAAAGTCTACGGCTGCTCTTCTGTGTGAAGAGTGAATATCCCACTCTAGCGGTTGTTGTCTCCTAGTGCTCATACATTCAAAGTCTGCTGCTGTTCTGAGTGAGTACCCCTCTTTAGGAGTTGTTGTGAGTAAGAAAGTGCTGCTAATGCCTTGCCCTGTAAAACACAGCCATTTTTTTTTTTTTTGCAGAAATCTCTTCATCCTGGGCTCACATTCCAATGGTACTGTCAGGGCTGGATCTGCTCTCTCTCTGCTGCCCGAAGGTCAGTTTCCTCAATGCACTCTATTCCCCAACCCATGTGTGTATGTATAACACAGATACTGTGCATCAAACACTTATTGACATACACACAAAGGCACATGTTCACACAATCACAAACTGGCACAAACACTCACTGACACATACACACAGGCACAATAACTCACTGACATACACACTGACACAAGCAAACACTGACTTAGGCACATTTATACAAGCACACACTGACACAAGCAGTCACTGACACAAGTACTTAATGACACAAGCACTCACTTACACAAGCCTTCACTGACACAAGAACACACTGATACAGGCACACATACATATGCACTCACAGACATAAGAGCACACTGACACAAGCACACACTGTCGCAAGCACTCAGTGACACAAGCACACACTGACACAAGCACACACACATATGTACTCACAGAAACAAGACAACACAACACAGACACAAGCACTCAGTGACACAAACACTCACTGGCACAAGCACTTACTGACACAAGCACTCACTGACACTAGAACACACTGACACAAGCACACAGACACAAGCACTCACTGATGCAAGGACACAGATATATGCACCAACTGACACAAGCACACACTGACACAAGCACTCAATGACACAAGCACTCAATGACACAAGCACACATTGTATGCTCTCATGTAAACACACAATGCTGTACTTACTCTGTGGCACACATATGGAAAGGATCTTTCAGGTTATCAGTGCCACCCTGTCCCGACTTTTGCCTTGAGGCCATGACTGCTGCTTATTGCAAATCTGGGCCTGGCTGGCTCTAAGTGAGCCCACTATACAAATATGATTTATTAAATGCCATAGAGAAAACCAAAATGTTACCAAATTTCAGCCGTACTAAATAGATATGTGACCGAATTTTGGCCAAACTACAAATATATATTTATTTTTTGAGTGACCAAATTGCAGGGAAAATCCTTTCCTTGCACATTAATTCCTGCTTCTCAACACAAAACAAATAGCCCAACCAAGATTGGATTTTTAACTGTATTAAATTATTTGCATTGTTTAATAACCTGAAAAAGAATCAATACTTTCAAGGTGAATCATATAGCATAGAAACGTTTTTAAATAAAGCTTGAATATTCAGAAGAACCAAAGGCCAGATATGACATTTGTTAAATTAATGATGTCTGGAGAGAAAATAATTAGATTGTTTTACACTACATAATCCATTAAGCACATGTTTATACTAACTTTGCAGGCTAGACATCAAAGAGCATGCAGTAAACCACACAACTTCAGAGAAAGGAATTGTAACACATTTGACAGTCTAGTCAATATTATCTTGTGGCATGTTGCCTAGGAAAAAAATCAATGGGATGTATGAATTTACAGGCTAGATGTCATTAGTCATCAGAACATCCCAGAATTTCCCAGTCCCAGTCTTCCAAAGCAATCTGCTACTCATTTTATCCACCAGATATCTAATTAGGCTTCTTAATATAATGATACTTTTGTATCATTTGCAAGAAATAAAAATACTATATTATACATCATATACACATGCTTTGATAAGCCTATTACAAATTAAGCATGCTGATTATTATAACCCCCAACCCCCATCCCCTCCACAGGATTAATTTTAACAAACACAGAGACAATTATGGCCAAAAAATTTAATCCAAAATAAAGGATACAAATACTGTGCTTGACAAAAAAAGGAGTAAGAAATAAACATTAACTAATTCACTGATTTTTTTTAAAAAATAAATAGTGGCTTTGTCGCCACCATATCCAAAAAATGAGTATATCATAAACATAAAATCTCTATGAAATACTCACATTGACTGAGTTGCAATTTTGCTATAATTCCAACCCAGTCAAAAGATATATTGAGACAATTTAGGGACTGCTTTATCTCAGTATTTTTCCTCCTATTGACAAAGCTTGACAAAAGGCAGAGCTACCCTTTGTCAAGCTTCCAATTTAACTCAACCATCACCAGTGTGACATTTTATTTAGCACATTGGATGCACAGCTAGTATATTTCATTGTAAGAAAATGTCAATTTTTAGAATAGCTAGCATTGTCTAATTTAAGTAATAGATTCAAGGCATCAAAAATCCTCTCTATAGCGGATCTGAAATGCTGTCTTTTGGGTTTGTTCCTATTAAAGAATGCTTGATTCAGTTTTTGTATGCCAAAAAAATATATACCGGGTATATAATATATCAACATTAAATGTGGATATCCATACCTCTTTAACCTGCAAATTATCATTTTTATAGGTTCTGTCCTTTTCACTTGGCAGTCAATATAGAGCAGGGGTGCCCAAAAGGTAGAACCTCAGATGGTGAAAAACTACAACTCCCTTGATGCTTTAGAATACATTTTGAATTGCAAAGCAATTTTTGGGCACCCCTGGTATAGCGAATGCATACAAATTATAGTTACATATTTAAAAAGGCATTTGGCCATCAAGTGCAGCCTTTCTCGTATCTGTTTTTGCTGTTTTTGAGAAGGCAAAAACTATTTTTTTAAGTGTTTTCCAACTTTGTAACAAACTAGAACAAAAATTCTTCTTGACCCCAGAATGGCAGCCAGATCTCTCATTTGATCATGAAGCTGTTACCCCACCTATTAAAAATGATAAATCTGAATATTATGTTTTTGCAAGAATTCATCCAGTTGCTGTTTAAACATCTATACAGACTAAGTCTTATTTCTTCCATGCTAAAATGCGTGACCCTGTGTCCTATGTATAGCCCCCATTCATGAATGTATTTGTATTAGGATATCATATCTCCTTTAAAGGGGTATTTTTTCTAAACTAAAGAGAATTACATTTGTTAACCTTTACTCATAACTAAAATGCTCCATTCATTTGATTAATTTTGTAGCCAGCCTCTGCACTTTTTCTAGTGCCATAATATCTTTCTTTAGAACAGGTGCCCAAAATTGCACAGCATATTCAAGGTATGGTCTTACCAGTGAATATAAAGAGGCAAATTTATATTTTAATCCCAATAATTAATTCCACTATTTACACATGACAATGCCTTACTGGCCTTAGCAACGGCTGATTGACATTGTACATTGTTGCCTAGTTTGTTGTCTATAACAATTCACAAATCCTTCTTGTGTGTTGTTATCCTTAATTCACTACCATTAAGTGTGTAAGTTGCTCGTGCATTTTTCACCCCAAAGTGCATAACTTTGTATTTGTCTACAATAAATTTATTGTTATTGTTTATCTGTTATTTGAGTGCCCAGTTCACTAAATCTTTGTGCAGTGATGTCATCGGCAAACACTTACACGTGACTTGCAATCCCTATTTCAAGATCATTTATAAACATGTTGAATAGAAGTGGTCACAGAACAAACCCTTGAGGTACACCATTTGCCACTTTTGTCCAGCTTGGAACTTTACCAATAATTACAACTCTGAGTACTTTAAGTCAATGCTCTAATCAAGAACAAAAATATTCACCCAGGCCAATTTCTTTTAGTTTGAACATCAACCTATTGTGTGGAACCATTGAATGCTATGGCAAAATCCAAGTCGATCACATCCACTGCAATACCTTGATCTATACTGCTACTTATTTCTTCATACAGTGTAGTTAAATTAGTTTGACATTACCTATATTTCATAAAACAATGTTGATTTTTGCTAATAACAAAGTTCTTGCAAATTAATTCCTGAAATGTATTCCTTAATTACCATTCAAATACTTTCCCAGCAACAGACGTTAAAGCGGCAACGTCACGGTTGCATCCTTTTTTAATTCTTTATTTTTGTTGCACATTAGAAGATATATAACATAGAAACTCACCGTGCCACAACAGCATTAGTGAGAATATTAGAAGCAATTATAAACAATGAACGGTGTGTGATCAGCATATTGGCAGGCTGTACAGACTAGCTATGTGTGAGTAGACCTCTAGAATTGGCTGTGTTATATTATAATGCCTTAAAAGCTTAGATGTAGCATGACATGTCTAGGTCAGTGTGCGCCTTTTTTTTTATTTATTTATTTTTTTTAGTAGTACAAAAATTAAATGTAACTATGGCCTGTAGGCCGCTAGGTCATAGTAAATTTACGCCTTTGACCCTTGCTGAGTTATGACCTCTGGAGTAGCCTCATATCAAAGGCGAGGGGATGGTTAAGTTAGTGTCGAGACCAACCCGTCTGAGAAAAGTGAGGGGTAATATTATTGGGCAGATCGAATGTTAAGGTGACAAAATCATGTAATAGCAATAAGTAGAGTTGAGCGGACACCTGGATGTTCGGGTTCGGCAGGTTCGGCCAAACTTCGAAAAAAAGTCCGGGTTTGGGATCGAACTTGACTCCGAATTTGACCCCGAAGTCAATGGAGACCCAAACTTTTGGGCGCAAAAAGGCCTCTAAAAAAAGTCCTGGAAAGGGTTAGAGAGCTGCAAAAGGAAGTAAAATGGGGGTAAGAGTAGGACAAGTGCCCTGCAAACAAATGTGAATAGGGAAATCACTTAAAATAACATAAAATACCTAAACATTTAAAATACAGCTGAGCCATAAAATAGCACTAGATGGAATCTTTGATTTTAGCTTTGGAAGAACATAAATCAAAATCTAAAGCATGGCTGTCAGGAGGATCACCCGAATTATCAATTTGAGAGAGGGTTGGAGTGCAGGGTATTCTCTTTCATTGTTCAAACTGAGCTCAACTCCTGATGCATGGAGAAAAGGCCTTCACAAGCCTCTGCTATTGTGTACATAGTTTATACTAAATAGACCCATAGATTGAGGAGGTGGTGACCGTGGCGGTGTAGGTGGGAGCGGCGGTGGAGGAGGAGGAAGTAGCCAACACTGTTTTTTATTTGTTTGCTTTTTTATTTTATTTATCTTGAATTTTTTTAATTGGGTTAATTGCATCTCGTGCTTTGCATGTATATGCCTGGTCATGCAGGTTGTGCTCAGGTTTAGCACATTTATGCCTCAAATCAGACTCTGATTGCACGGCGTGCAAACCACTAGTGTCTTGTCATCAGCACATTGTCTGAAGAACTGCCACACCAGGGAATTAGTTGGAGCTGGCTTTGGTGTGCTCGGCCCCTGGGTGCGGTGGGCAGTAGCAGGAGTACTGTCTAGGGGACAGCCGCTCTGCTTTTGGAAGCAGCGGTGGAGGCGGAGGAGGTAGCCAACACTGTTTTTTATTTGTTTTTTTTTATTGGGGTAGCCAATAAAAAAATAAATATTTGCAGCCTGTGGTGTATTTCTTGCAGTCCAGTAACGCCATCAGGTTTTTAAAACTGTCTGTCTCCACTAGACGGAATGACAGCATTTCAAAGGCCAGGAATTTTGAAATGCTGGCATTCAGGGCCAGGGATCGCGCGTGGGTAGGGGGGTACTTCCTCTTCCTCTCCAGTGTTTGGGAGATGGACAGCTGAACGCTTATATGGGACAGTGTGGAGATGCTGGACAATTGTTGTAACAGAACTATGATTATGCCTGTATTTTTGCCTGAACTTAATCAACAATGCTGCTGGAGGGGTTAAACAGAACCGAATGGCTGGTGTTCGTGTGACTATTGCTACTATAACATACAACCCAAAATACCGAACATCAGACCACCCAGGGGAACAGCTAATTGCTATTTTACCTCCCAGTGATTGTGGAGCCGTTCGCATGGTTCAGACGAATCCCTTTGTACTCAGGTTAGGTGGCCGCCATTTCGGGACTTTACACGTGTTCGCGGCCATCTTACGCATGAACGGCGGTGTTTGCCTGTGAACGCATGAAACTAAAAACGGATACGCAAACAGGCGAACACCGCTGAGACCTCCAGGAGCTCGTAAGTTCGTGCTGAAACTACCGAACGACCGGCCGTTCGGTAGTTTTGTTTAAGCATGCATGGGGATTCAGGTGAACGTCAGGATTACTGTGGATGGCAAGGGGTTCGTGGGGTTTTTATGCACGAACGGAGACCGACCGCAAGGCCAAAACTTATGGAACTCTTTTCAAACTTCAAAGACCCATAACTCCCGAACCCCTCAACAGAATGACTTGAAATTTGGATATGTTGTTCCCCTGAGTGATAGCTATTGAGGTGCTGGACTTAAAGGTGTACCCCCTGTTTTTGGGGTACATCCAGAATGTAGTTAAAATTGTGTCTGTTTTAATTGTGTTACATGTTATCTGAGGGGAGGAGACGTGGGGGTTGAACCATGTATGTAATTGGCTGTGGTAATAATTATGTGGGTGTAGCCTTTCAGAGGGCACCATTGAATAAAAGGAGACCCCCTGTCATTAAACATCAGTTCTACTTGACCCTTCAAAACGTAGCCTCGTCTCGTTCTTGGAGGGGATTTATGGTACTGTTACTCTGCCTCATTTTACAGCACTCCTGGATTATGCAATTGGATACCGTGGATGGGAATAAGAATTCCATTACTTCACAGCAGCTTGCCTAGAAAAGGACGTCTCCAATGGCAAGTACCCCTCACTAGCTGGGCAGCCGTTACAATTGTGTACCTGGCCTATGCTGGTACAGGAACCCACCCTGCTGGTGCAGGAACCCCGCTGGCTGTGCTGAAGTTGGTAGTGAAGGTGTTACGCTGACCAGATGAGGAGGTGGTAGAGGAGGAGGAAGCGGAGTAGGAGGAGGAGGCAACAGGAGGCAAAGCTGTGTACCCAAATAAAAATTGTCAAATGCTGTATCCTGGAACTGTGTCCCATCCGGTTACTGGGGAAATGGGTCTGACCTATTCTAATCAAAGGGGATAACCATTGGTTACCCAGGTCCCACTTCAATTGGTGGCAAGCGGCAGGATACCATGTCCCTGTCAACAGACCCATCAACTACAGTGCTCTAAAGCCACCTACACTGCAGGACTTGTGCGGAGCCAGAGGAATAACGCCTGGTGGATGTAACAAGGCCAAATTGACTGCTGCGCTCATGGAGGACGACCAGGCACGCAGTGAGGCAACGAACCCCAGCCAGGGGCTGGAGATGAGGAGGAAGTGCGCCAAGAGGTGGACCGGCACCTGGCATATTATCGAGAGCCACCCTCAGAGGAGATCGTCAGCAAGACCTTTTTGGAGGTGCAAGCCTATGTCCCTACCAATAGACAGAGGGCAACCTCCATGAACCCAGATGAAGGAAGAAGGGAGCAGAGGCCGCAGGGAAGCACAACCAACCTGGCCCACAAGCTACCATACAATGCCTTCAAAGAGTTCAAGGAAGCAGAAGAAGGCATCGATTACTTTT
>OW240918.1:81817386-81948899 GCA_933207985.1 Pelobates cultripes
CCTTGCACATACAAACACAGATTCACACAATGCATTCCTTACACACATCAGGACATCCCCCGCACACACACACACACCCCTGTGAACAAACTCATTGTTGGAACATGAAGGTGGACCCTGGGACCCAGACCTTGAGCTGTGTAAAGGGCCCCCCAAAAAATGGAGCTGCTTCCCGTTCTCCCAGAACATTGATTTTGTGACCACAGTTACAAACAGCCTCCAGAGAGCCTGTTCTACACCAGACCAGTGGAGCCAGACTGCAGCTAGAGCCCATCATCATCCTCATCTGGTTGTAAGTAGGCAATCTAGTATATTATTTGTGGCACTAAGCTCTATTTTACCTCACATTAAAGAAACACTATAGTCCCCAGAACCACTTCAGCTTAATGTAGTGGTTCTGGTGTCTATAGCCTGTCCCTACAGGCCTTTTAATGTAAACACGGCGGCACTGCAGCACTGGCGTTAGTTAACATGGCAAATCATATGGGTGGGGCATTGTGATGTCACATGGGGGGGGCGGCAAACTTTACTTTTGCCTAGGGCGGCAAAAATCCTTGCACCGGTCCTGGCTGGAGGGGGCTGTGTGAGCTGTGGCCGCACAGTGCCCCATGGTAGTTAGCCAGTACAGCTCACACAAGCAAACAGCTGATAAACTGGGCGCACGTAGGAAATGTGTATGTGTGACTGTCTGCCTGTGACTGTGTGTGACTGTCTGCCTGTAACTGAGTGTGTGACTGTCTGCCTGTAAATGTGTGTGTGGGGCTGCAGGGATTTTTGTAGAAGGGGGCGGGGTTTTTGTATTGGGACAGGAGTCTTTATAAGGGGGGATAAGCAGGGGATTTGTAGAAGGGAGTTGCGGGGGTTTTGTAGACAGGGCAGTACAGGATTTGTAGAAGGGGAAGGACAGAGGTTTTGTAGGAGGGGCAGGGCAGGACAAGGGTTTTGTAGGAGGGGGTGACAGCGGTTTTGCAAAGTTTATAAATTGTAAAAAAAAAAGAAAACCTTTAACATTTTTTACAGGTTTTTTTTTTTTTTTGGGTGGGGGGGGAACTCTTTTTCATATTCAGCAAATCATTTCAAAACAATTCTTTGCAGTGTGGAGGGGTGCATTTTTGTGCTGAGAGAGTCCACTGCCATCAGAGAACACCATTGCCATGAAGGTGTGTGTGATCTACAACAATTTCTTAGTAGTTTGCCCTGAGCATAACAAAGTCTCCACCGGCCTGCCTTCTTCCGAAAGCTGCCATCTCTTCACCATGTAAATGATGTACACACCTGAAATAAAATAAAACATGATTTATCAGACCAGACAACCTTCTCCCATTGCTCCACGGTTCAGTTCTGACACTCACGTACCCATCAAAGGAACTTTTGGCAATTGACAGGGCTCATCTTAGACACTCTGACCAGTCTGCGGTACACAGCGCCATACTTAGCAAACTGCAATGCACTCTGTATTTTTGCACCTGAGCTACAGACAGACTATCCTTTGTTCCTCACGTGCATCAGTGAGCCATGGTCATCCATGATCCTGACACCAGTTCACTGGTTGTCTATCCTAGCATCATTTTTGGTAGGTACTAACCACTGCATACTGAAACACCCCCACAAGAGTTGCCATTTTTTAAATGCTCTGACCCGGTCATCTAGCCATCACTGTTTGGCCCTTGCCAAAGTCATTCAGATCTTTTCGCTTACCCATTATTTCTGACTTTCCACACATGAAATTCAAGAAATGACTGTTAACTTGATGCTTAATATATCCCACCTCTTGACAGGTGCCATTGGAACAACTGCATTATTAAAGAAAGCTTATATTCTTATAGTAAAGTATACAATAAACAAGTATATATATATATATATATATATATATGGCGTATGCCTGAAATTTTGGAAGGGATTTAAGTCCTTTATAACCCCAGTAAACCCCTTGCTTACCTGTCTTCGTCGACTTTGGAAATTCCCGCCTTCGCTTTCGGTTCACGCAGACCTCTGACGTAATTTTACCGCAACGCGCCTAAACTACTGTCAGTAACTTGCACGCTAAGATTCGTGAGTATAACACACGAACGGTTATACGAACAAAGGCGCATTCGTGTCAAACATTCTTTCATGCGTTTAGTCATCTGGCTATCTAGGAGTTAACGTTCATGCAATACCTAACAGCAGTTCGGCTCAATCAATAGTCGGGAAAGCGTTCGTATAAACCATTTCGTAAAAATCCAATTCAAATGTCAGCTCTGTTCATATGTTTCATTTGCTTTAAAAACCTGCATAAATTATATTCTCGTACTCTGTTCGGCTAATCATTCGTGTTAAATAGCTACACTTCACATATGTCTGTTTATATACCGACCACTGCAAGAATATCTCTTTGTTAGTATCGATTTCTTAGGGTAAGTCTGAGAATTCTTATGCAGACTTGAGGTGATTTGGTGGCTCACCATTTTTTATTTTATGTATTTTTTAACCTGTATATCTTCTTTCAAGCCTAGCCTAATATTACAACACCATTGTTATCCCAGATCCATTTCTTTTTCTTTTTTATTATACCCCAACCCAGTCTAATTTATCTAACCAACCTCTGGGCCAGTTTGATTACCTTAAACTGCCTATTGATTTCAATCCAACTTACTAGTTCCCTCCCCCCCAAAAAAAAGGAATATTATGGGTCAGTCTAGGTAATGTTAAATTTACAAAATGTGTTAATTTGTTTCTTTGTTTCTAAGATATTAAATCCTGGGGTTTACCTTGTGAAAATACTCTCCTTTCGTTTCTAGGGATAAACTTTCGAAATACATTACTATCAATTACGCTGATTTACACAAGTACGGTTCAGTTAGTAATAATCCCTTTCGTTTAAGACTTTTGTCTCACTCCTCCTCTAATTTCATAATCTAATAAACATTGGTTATTCAACAGCAGGCTAGTTATAAGTATTTAGAACAAGAGCCAAGTCACTCAGTCGTCTTAATGTAGGCACAATTTAGTCACACACATTATACTTTTAAATAGTTTAACTTAAATAAACGGATAATTATAATAGTTTAAGTTAATCTAATTTTATACATGCCAGAGTAATAAACTAATAAAACTGCTACCTATTTTTTTTTTGTTCTCTCTTTTCTCTTCTTTATCTCCTTTCCTCCTGCGTCCATTCTCCGCAAGTTGGGGCGGCCTGGGTAAAGCCGCCCGGTTAAAACAGACATAAATAGCTCCTTAGGTCATCTTAAGTACTCATTACAAATTCACATACAGGTTAGGATAACAAGCATTTTAAGCAATACGTTCAGTCTCGCATATTGTCCCTTCCAGTTTAGACGTGGCTGGCTGTCAGGGTCTTAGGAGCCCAATAGCGGTAGTCTCCTCCCGGCTTCTTCGTCTTAGGTTAGTGGTCCCGCGAGGCCAAGACCCATCCTTAATTCCGAGGTACTACGCCCCTCGGGCCAATTCATAGTTAGCCGCCTCGCATGTAGCATAGAGAGGGCCTCACCTGTCACCCTCATGCTATATTATGCTTTACGAGTCACCGAGAGGCCGACACCCAACACAACGTTCGGTGGCCACGAAATCCCCTTGCACCAACTCATAGATAGAGCCTCTCAAGCCGCTTGGCACCTAGCAGGGCCTCACCTGTCACCAACCTAGTGTAATTGTTTCGCCGCATTGCGGCACTAGCTAGCCAGCCAGCACACATTTAAAAAAAAAGGTTTTTTTTTTCCTAACCTGAACGTTTCCTCTCACGCCCATAGCATGTCTAACGCTTCAATACAAGATGATGAATTATCGCTTACCAGCACCCCGTCCATGTCTAGTGCTCAGCCAAGACAAACCAGTACGGCATCCAGCTACAGATCCTGGACTATTCCAAAAAACACAGCCGAACTAAACAGAAGAAACATTCCCTTTCCGGCTACAGCCAGGAAAGCTAAACTTTTCCGTTTACTAAACACCAAAAACATTGATGAAGACCTGGCCCTAGCTCGGAATGTACAATACAAAACAGTTTGGCAGAACTACGGAGTATGATGACCTCTCTGGTGGCTTCTGTAGCTTCTATAAACAACAGATTAGATAACTTGGAAGCCACTAGTCAAGCTATCATTCCGGAGGTACAAATTCCAGTAGAACAACCCAAAACAAGCACAGGAGGTAACTCGACTCCTATTCCATAATTAACCCAGTTCATTTGATTCCACAAAATTTAAAACGTGACATACTAGAAGGCAAAGATTTTAATCTAGCTTCCCTCCTCATTGCCTCACAGGATAAAATTGAAAACAGGTCTTATACTTTCGACGATATATCCGTGGTAATAAAATCTAGAGATCCTAGGCTTAAAAAGAAGCTGAATATTCCTGAATTTGTGTTAGCTTTTGGGTTATATAGGGATGTAATTTGCTCTTCCTTCCCACACCGTAGAGAAGAGCTGGATCTATATCTGCACAAACTGGTGGAACTAGCTTACAAATATGGTGGTTACGCGTTCTACGACTACCATAAGTCCTTTTTGGCCAGATCAGCTGCATCACTGGCTCAGTTCAACACTAATACTGACTGGAGTCAGTTGGACACAGAATTGTTCTGTAGATATTTTGTGGGGCTTAAAACACCAGCAGGTGCAATATGTTCTTCAGCTTCTCATACAGCAAATTTTTGTCATAGTAATATAGATGGTCCGTCTACTAGTAACGCCAATCCAGACTATCTTGCTAACACAAATCAGAGGGAAATGAAAGACAAATTAGGGAGGCCTATAGTGTTTTTTGGGAAAGCACAAGTGTGTAATAACTTCAATGCGGGGGGGTGTAGATATAGTGCATGTAGGCTACTCCACGTTTGCTCTATCTGTTTTAGAGCACACACAAAAACTGTGTCAAAACAAACTGTTCCCTAAGAAATCAATGACCCCAATAAACGTACCTAATTTACAATGTTACTTGACTGAACATCCTTCTTCACAGCTGGTTGACTTTCTTATCTCTTGTTTTACTAGAGGCTTTCACACAGGTTTAGTAGCATTCCCTTCAGGCACACTGGAATGCCCCAACCTACAGCCAGCGATAACAGATCCAGCCAGTCTAAAAGAACTTCTCAACAAAGAAGTAGAGTACGGTTTTATGATAGGACCCTTCACTACACCACCTTTCACTTCTTGGAGAACAAGCCCACTAGGTATAGCCATGGGCAAATTTAATAACAAAAAGAGGTTAATAATCGATTTCTCAGCACCTCACTCTTCCACATCCCCAAGTTTAAATTCCCTTATATCTTCAGAAGACTTCCCACTACAATATGCTAAAATAGACGATGCCATACAAGCCATTGTCAACTTTGGTAAGGCAGTCTGGTTAAGCAAAACAGATATCACAAATGCTTTCAAACTTCTACCAATTAAGCAGTCACTTTGGCATCTACATGGCGTTAAGTGGGAAGAGAAATACTATTTTGCGACTAGGCTGACCTTCGGTTCCAAAAGCAGCCCAAACATTTTCAATATATTCGTAGAAACCTTGAATTGGCTACTACTTAAAAAATCCAGGTGTCCAGTAGTAATCCACTACCGCGATGATTTTCTTTATGTTAAACCTCACCACTACACACCACGCAGTCTGCAACATGCACTCTCCCTCTTTAAGGAATTAGGTGTCCTGCTAGCACCAGATAAGACAGAAGGTCCTAGTACAGAAATAACCTTCTTAGGTATCACACTCAATTCTGTAACTATGCAAGCTAGCCTACCTCAAGTCAAAGTAGACAGGATGTTAACTCATATTCACACCTGAACCAATCACGGGTCCTGCACCAGGAAAGAATTACAGTCACTTCTGGGTTCTCTTAACTTCGCCATGAGGATTATTCCTCAAGGCAGGGCTTTCATCTCTAGGTTACTTTGTCTTCTACACGGCCTCCCTGACGACGACACTAAGATTATTCTAGACGATCCTGTAAGGGCTGACCTAAAAATGTGGAATCTGTTTTTATCATCATGGAATGGTAGGTCATTGTTCATTCCTCCCATCTGTGCCGACTCCCCGGTTATCTGGACAGACGCTGCAGCTACCGTTGAGTACACTGCAATATTCGGGGACGAATGGGTCTATGACAGTTAGCCACCCGAAACATCTAGCCTAGAAAACTTTGACAAAACCTCAGATGTTCAAGATGTTCCCAATAGTGGCAGCAGCACACATTTGGGGAGAGAAATGTAGGGGTAAAGCAGTTAGGTGTTTTTCTGACAACATAGCAGCTTGTAATATAATTAACAAAGGCCGCTCTCAATCCCTGTCAATTATGAATCTAATAAGGAAACTTACATGGTTGGCAGCAAATTTACAGCTATACATTTGTTGTATTCATGTTCCAGGCATTTTCTATAATGCAGCTGACGCTTTGTCACGTTCTAATTTACAGGAATTTTTCAGACTGCACCCTACAGCGAACAAGCAGCCCAGAGAACCTCCTCAATTCAAAGACCTAATCATGCATTAAACCAGTTATTAGAACACAGAAGAATTCTCGCACAGGCAGGGTTGTCAGTCAACACCAAAAAAGCATACGATAGGGCATTTGACCTGTTCAAGAAATTTGTTTGTGATTTTAACATAATAAATAATTTTTCTGTAGAAACCATAGTTGCATTTGCAACGTTTTGCCACTTTTCTTTAAAACTAGCCTACAATACCATCAAACTATACTTGACAGGAATACAACATTTCATGCTAACTCTTTATCCAAACAAGACTCCTTTCTTATCCACATACCCCATAAAAAATACTAAAAGGTATCCAGAGACTAAAAGTCAAAAAATCCCTCAAGAGACTCCCCATAGACAGCAACATCTTTAAAGAAATATCCAAGTTATTAGATAAAAGTCCTTTTGAACATACCACTAACGTGGTAATTAAATCAGCAACTTATTTGGCCTTTTTCAGGTTTTTAAGACCCAAAGAGTTTTCGGTAGAAAAAACATCTGACATTAACATTTGCCTTAAGCAAAAAAACTTAACCAAAGTAAACGATCATTACGTTCTCTCGATCCCCCACACAAAAACAAACCAAGCAAGCCCCCCAGTTGAGATTAAGTATTTCCCTACCGGTTCCAAGTGGTGCCCAGTTCAAGTGCTAGATAATTTGATTAAAATTCAGTATATTAGAAATCCAGAACTGCCTCTGTTGTCCCTACAAGGAAAGCCACTTACCACCAAACTATTCATGCTATACATACGTTCTATACTACTCAGACTAGGCCTCAATCCAGACTCCTTCTCAGGACACTCATTCCGAATTGGGGCTGCCACTGTAGCCTCTAGTAGTCAGGTTACGACACATATCATAAAAAAAAATGGGTCGCTGGAAGTCTTCTGCATACAACAGGTACATTGCAAACCCAGAGAAAGAAATCAGACTCGCTTTCTATAATATGTCAAAATAATGTTATTTGTGAAATAAATAAACATGTTTGCATACTTTTTGGCCCTCTTTTTTACAGGCCTAACCTCTCATCGGTTTCGGCACACCTCAACCGACTCTTGTTTTATCAATACTACACTCACTTTAAACATACGCTCCTTTCATTATCCCGTACACAATAGAAGGCGAATGCCTGAAATTGTGAGAGGGATTAAAGGCCTATATAACCCCAGTAAACCACTTGCTTACCTGTCTTAGTTGACTTCGGAAATTCCCCTCCCACTACACCCTCTTTTCATATCAATCTATCCAGGTGGGCCCTCTTTTTTACAGGCCTAACCTCTTGTCGTTTTCGGCACACCTCAACAGACTCTTGTTTTATCAAAACTACACTCACTTTAAACATACGCCCCTTTCATTATCACGTACACAAATATATATATATATATAAAGTGTATCATCCTGTGCACTGTCTGCTTGTTTGTTTTTCTTTTCCCTCTCCCCCCCCTACTCTTCTCTTCAACAAGATATTTATGACCCTTTGCTAAGATGGTGTCTATTTTCTAACAAACCTGTGTCTTATCTACACTCATGTCGCTTTAACCCCTGTATCACAACTCAACTTTGAATTCTATGTGTCGTTTTGCTCAGAAATGCTTTAGACTTGAGAAAGGGAGGTTCTCCCGAAAGCTTGTCATTAAAAAATTCTGTTAGTCCAATAAAAAAGGTATTACAAGATAAGAATTTTATCTGTTTTTTACATATATATATATATATATATATATATATATACAGTTGCAAGAAAAAGTATGTGAACCCTTTGGAATGCTATGGATTGCTGCACAAATTGGTCATAAAATGTGATCTGATCATCAGTCACAACAATAGACAATCACAGTCTGCTTAAACTAATAACACACAACGAATTAAATGTTGCCATGTTTTTATTGAACACACCATGTAAACATTCACAGTGCAGCTGGAAAATGTATGTGACCCCCTAGCCTAGTGACATCTCCAAGAGCTAATTGGAGTGAGATGTCAGCCAACTGGAGTCCAATCAATGAGATGAGATTGGAGGTGTTGGTTACAGCTGCCCTGCCCTATAAAAAACACACACCAATTCTGGGTTTGCTTTTCACAAGAAGCATTGCCTGATATGAATGATGCCTTGCACAAAAGAGCTCTCAGAAGAACTACGATTAAGAATTGTTGACTTGCATAAAGCTGGAAAGGGTTATAAAAGTACCTCCAAAAGCCTTGCTGTTCATCAGTCCACAGTAAGACAAATTGTCTATAAATGGAGAAAGTTCAGCACTGCTGCTACTCTCCCTAGGAGTGGCCGTCCTGTAAAGATGACTGCAAGAGCACAGCGCAGACTGCTCAATGAGGTGAAGAAGAATCCTAGAGTGTCAGCTAAAGACTTACAAAAGTCACTGGCAAATGCTAACATCCCTGTTAGCGAATCTACAATACGTAAAACACTAAACAAGAATGGATTTCATGGGAGGATACCACAGAGGAAGCCACTGCTGTCCAAACAAAACATTGCTGCACGTTTACAGTTTGCACAAGAGCACCTGTATGTTCCACAGCAGTATTGGCAAAATATTCTGTGGACAGATGAAACCAAAGTTGAGTTGTTTGGAAGAAACACACAACACTATGTGTGGCAAAAAAAGGCACAGCACACCAACATCAAAACCTCATCCCAACTGTGAAGTGGGGGCATCATGGTTTGGGGCTGCTTTGCTGCATCAGGGCCTGGACGGATTGCTATCATCAAAGGAAAAATTAATTCCCAAGTTTATCAAGACATTTTGCACGAGAACTTAAGGCCATCTGTCTACCAGCTGATTCTCAACAGAAGATGGATGTTGCAACAGGACAATGACCCAAAGCATAGAAGTAAATCAACAACAGAATGGCTTAAACAGAAGAAAATACGCCTTCTGAAGTGACCCAGTCAGAGTCCTGACCTCAACCCGATTGAAATGCTGTGGCATGACCTCAAGAAAGCGATTCACACCAGACAGCCCAAGAATATTGCTGAACAAAGGATGTTCAATCAGTTATTAAATCCAAGGGTTCACATACTTCTTCCACCTGCACTGTGAATGTTTACATGGTGTGTTCAATAAAAACATGGCAACATTTCATTCTTTGTGTGCTATTAGTTTAAGACTGTGATTGTCTATTGTTGTGACTTAGATGATGATCAGATCACATTTTATGTCCAATTTGTGCAGAAATCCATAGCATTCCAAAGGGTTCACATACTTTTTCTTGCAAATATATATATATATATATATATATATATATATGTTTTCTTTCCACATATGTTGTCTTTGGATCTGTGTTTTATTTATCAAGACATATGCAGCTGTGCTGCTAGAGTACATTATTGCATTTTTATTTTCTGCCTCTAGGGATTTTCTATATGTGTTTTATTAGCTTTTCTTCTTTTCCGGATTTCTTTGAACATCTCTTTAAGCAATTTATGGAACATTGTACTAGTTGGATTTTTTTCCCCTATGGGAGATATTATCATATAGAACATATGTTCATTTTTCCTACCTTGAATTTAGAAAGTATTAGGCTTTTAAGTAAACCATCTGTTATATGCTCCTGATTTAAAACCATTAAAGTGTATTTTATAGTAAAATGTCAGTAAAAGGAAGTATTTTTGTCTTTTGTTTTTAATTTTTCATGATGAATTTCTTTAATCTATGTTCACAAAATTGTATTACAATGGTTTATTTTTCAGTTTGTACTTGATCTGATGCTTCTTTTCTCAAATATGTCTGGAATGGCAGATTTACAATCACATTCCTGATTTGTAACTTCTTCTTTTTTTAATTTGATTAGTAATCGCTTTAAAAATAATGTAGACCATATATTTGATTAATTATGGATAACTGTTATCTTTATCATTTTGTATTCAATAATAAGATAACAGTTAATGTAGTTCTCATTAATATATCAGTAAGGTTCTCTAACATATGTGTCTTTAAAAAAATGTATCTATATTATACACATGAGTAACCAATCTTTGATGTGAGGCATATAAAGTACATACTCCTCTTTTACTGTTTCCGGATTTTACCAAATGCAATGATTGGTCTCAGTTAGGTTTCTTGAGATTTTGACACAAGTAAAAAAAGTGTTTGTTTTTTTTTTAAATCCACAAATTAGACAGAGGTGACTTTCACTTGATCTTTTATTTAAAAGTAATTTAATTGGATGTCCACCGGATCACCTGGAAATCAGTGTGGGCTGGAAAGAGTCCATCTGCTGAAAAACTCAATTGGGACGAGCCCGAGATGTGGAACTCCCTTTTCCAACACACCACATGTGAGAGATACAGAAATAGCTGCTGACCTGGCCAGTGACCCACATGCAACGTAACTGGGGAATGCCTAGCCATTAAATCATTGAGAATAAAAAATAAATATTGCAATCAGGAGGAATCTGCAGAGACAATTGATGTTTCCTGAGGCTACAGAGTGATATGATCAATCAGGAGATATGAAATTGGGATCAGTGGGCTAGTAGGGAGGCATGTCAGTCACAGTGTAAGAGGTGTCCACTTGAAATGTTACGATTTTACTCAAAAGAGGAGCAGGTCCACTTGGCATGGAATGAATGGGCTTCCCAGAAGAGGGGGAAGTGTTACATTGGCTAGACCCACTCAGGACTGCTCATACACAAATCATTTCTGAAGCACTGCGCTCATTAGGTCAATGCCCAGACATTGTTCAATTTGAACATGTCTACTGATGCGCTAATGCTGCACTTGCTGTGGACTTGGTCTCTGGCTTCCTTGAAAGTAGAACACTAGAGAGTAAACATAAAGTGGTAAAATAGGACAATCTCAAACAACTTGGGATTATTGGGAGGTATGCTACACTGATGCCTCTTATGCACTAGAATGGCTATGTGTGGCAAATATATAAAAGCATTTTTAATTAACTTTGCATAGCTGCTTTTGAAGCAGCCAGACACTTTATTGCTCCCTCAGGACCTATGTGGGGCCAACTCCAAGTCCTAACCATATTTAGCCTTTAGCAAGAGCTGGCAGGTTTAGGACAGACCAACAGGACTTGAGGGCCAAACTCCTGCCTTTCGCTGGAGTTATTCCCACAAGCAGATGCTCATGCAGCTTTAAATGTCCCAAATGTGGTGAGTGACGGTTAGCTTTCAGTCATGTTTTAGGGAGCTTATGTTTGTCAGTAAGCATCAGTGTTTGTGTGCTACTGAACTTGTGTAGGAATGACATTGTGTGTATACATAAATGTATGTATGAAACTATCAGAGAACGTTTGTGTATAACAGTAACCCTGTTTGTGTTTGTACTATAGAGTTTGTGTATGCACCAATCAAGTTGTTTGTTTGAGTGTCACTGAAATTGTAATAATAAATGGTAAAAAAAAAAAACACAAACACTGGAGGAAACTAGAATTACATATATAATTCTTAAAGCAGAAATGTCAGTGTCTGGGGGCTTTGCAAAATTGAACAGAACTTTGCTGCTGGGGGGTGGGGGCACTGACAATGGGGGGGGAAGGGAGAAGGGGAAGGCAAATGTAAGTTCTACTTACCTGAACCTCTCCCTGGTGAGCACTGACATCTTCTGGCAAGTCTTTTTCAGCTCCTGGCACTTCATTGTCAGGAGCTGACATCACTGCTGTACTCTCACGCATGCTAAAGCCAGTTCTCTGCACCTGTCAATGATGATTACATTGGGAGATTGCCCCTTCTAGACGTAGGTAGCGCCACCCAGTGTATAGAAGTGTCAAGTGTAGGAGAAATACTGAGAAAAAGTAGTCCCTACTTTGTCTCAGTATACCTCTTGACTGGGTTGAAATTTCAGTGAAATTTCAACACAGTCAATATGAGAGTTTCATAAAAATCATATATATCGGGAGTCCCGCTCTGAGTCATATTTATGGTTTGAGAATCTTTTATTTGCAGAATGTGAATCCATTAAATTGGTGCTCATTTCAGATTAATTAAGTTTTACACAGCAAACATGATAAACTGGAATAATTATCCTTTACTATTATCTGATAAATTGTAAGTTTGTTTGAGCAGATCCTTCTTCACCTCTTGTCTCTGGTAAATTTTGTATGTCAGTTATGTATGTCTGTTTGAGTGTTACTTAAATTGTAATAATAAATGGTGAAAACACACACACACTGGATATGTATGCTTATACTTTATACTGTATTCACTTTTACCAAATATCCCCATTCTAATATTGTGAAGCACTGTGGAATATGTTGACTACATAATTGTTAATAATAAAAATAGTAATAATAATAATAGGTAAACATGGATCATGGATTGTTAGGAGCATGTAATTCCCCACTAGCTTCTGAACAACATTCTAACCACTTAAAGATCACATGACGATCCTTATTTACTTGCATAGATAATCCAATAATATATTACCAAGTTTGCGTAGTGCAGAGAAGATAAAATGACCACAGTCATTTTGCAAAACTACTGATGCCATGGAGAAAAAGTATTATTGTACCATTAAAAGGAATAAAGGTGAACATATAACATTATTAAACTTTTTCCTATTGTCAATCTTACAAATATTTAATATATTTTTCTGAAACCACATACCGGCAATATCTTCTCTACTTTAGATGTTATAAGACAACAAGATAAGATAAAATGAGATTACAACACTTTATCTAGAAATCAACAGGGGAAAACTATGTATTATTATTACCTCATCCATTACAGGAAATGTTACCAGCAATTGATCATAACACTACCAAGAAAGAAACGAATATGCATTATTGATACACTAAACAATGGTTGCAAGGTATCAATATGTAAGTTGAGTTAGCATGAAAACATGACAGGAGTCAGGTAGACATAATTCAATAACTTGGATCAGAATCTCAGAAAGATTTTCTCCTTCGGGTCGGTGACAATGAGATCTGGTGAATTTAACCATTGTCAATACAATAATAATAATAATTACGATTTGTTTTTTTTGTCAAAAAAAGTGGATACAGTTTATGCTAGTTTTTGACAGTTTATACAGTTTTGATAGCTTTTGCTGTTCATATCTTATTGGCAATATCACATCATACGATTAGTATATGGTACTCTAAAATCTAACCAGCAGGCTTATGCATTGTGTGATCACATTTTTTTTAACTAAACCATCTTTATTTTATCTAAGATGCTTTTAACAAACTTCACAAACATGTCATGGTACACACAACATATGTTCATTTTAAAGAGAATAAAAATGAATCAATACATTATGTTAGCAAGTCAATGGATATTCCTGATCATACATGGCAACATTTACTGATAGGTTAACTCCTCCCCATAGAGCAGAAAGAACAGGAAATAGAACTCTGAATATGATATAAACAGATCCAACCCCTTCCATACAGGCAGTCTTTTTTTCTGTCCTTTGCAGCAATTTGGAAGGTGTCTGCTTAAGCAGGAATTTTTTAATCATTTTTATTTTTATGCTCACAGGCCAATATTTTTGTGGTCCCACCAGGTTTCAGCCTCTAAGCCCTAAGACACAGCAACAGCACCTCTCTGTGAGTCACCTGCCTGGGTACCCCCTGCAGTGACCAGGGGTCTGACCCATCTCTCTCTCTCAGCGGTCCACTGCATACATAAGGCCAAACCAGAACTAAGCCCTTAAAGACCCAGCAATTCCATAAGGTGACTATCTGGGTATGCATCTTTTATGTATACCACCATGTCCAGGTTTGTTTTAAACTTTCTCCCACAGGTGTTGACTAATGACATATGAGGTACAGATGGAAACCTATAGTTTAAACATAGGCTGTCAGTTGTTCAAATCCCCATTTGCTGCTGAAATTTAGGCTTGCAGCTGTTCACCTGTCTCCAAAGCTGTTTTTTCACCTCAGGTAAGTACATTAGTAATTTAAATATTACTGTACCCGCGGGCAGGGCCGGTCTTAGGCCTTTAGGCGCCCTGTGCGAAAAATCTTCACAGTGCCCTCCCCCCCCCGTCATCCATGTATGATGTAATGTTTGTGTTGTCTGTGTATGTGATAGTTGAGATGACTGTGTGTGATATGTATGCTATGTGTTGGATGTGTGTGATACTTGTAATGGGTGTATTAACAGTGTGTGATATGCATGTATTAATTTTATGTGATATTTGTGCTGGGTTTATTGCCTGTGTGTGATGGTTATTTAATTCAGATAAAAAGATGCATTTAGGCCTGAGTGTAAGAGTTGCAGAGTTATGTGCATACAGTCCCACATTTAGATGCACACAGTTATACATATACACTGTCAAATCCACCACATGCACATAGTCGCAGGCATATAGTCACATCCACAGGATCAGGCAGAAACACAGGTACAGGCAGTAACACACACACACAATTACAGGCAGACAGACACACACACACACACACACAGGCAGACATCCACATACACACAGCCACACATACAGTTTTACACACACACACACACACACACATACAGTCTTACATACACGTACTTACTTGCAGACAGTCACACACACACACACAGGCAGACAGACCCACACACACAGCCACACACAGGCAGACAGCCACACACACACACACATATAGAGGCAGACAGCCATACACACACAGGAAGACATCCACACACACAGAGGCTGGCAGTGACACACACACAGGCAAACAGCCACACACACAGGCAGACACACACACACAAGCAGACAGTTACTCTCACACACACAAACACACACAGGCAGACAGTCACACACACACAAACACAGGCAGACAGTCACACACACACACAGGCAGACAGTCATACACACAGACACACACACAGGCAGACAGTCATACACACAGACACACACACACAGGCAGACATATACACACACACACACAGGCAGACAGTCACACACGCAGTCAGTCACGCACACACAGGCAGACAGTCACACACACACACACACACACACACACACACACACACACACACACACACACACACACACACACACACACACACACACACACAGACACACACACACACACACAGGCAGACAGTCATACACACACAGACACACACGCAGGCAGACTGTCATACACACACACAGACACACACACACACAGGCAGACAGTCTCACATACACACAAACAGACACACACACAGAGGCAGACAGTCATACACACACAGGCAGTCACACACACATACACACAGGCAGTCTTACACACACACAGACACACACACAGGCAGACAGACATACACACACACACACACACACACACACACAGACAGTCACACAGACAGTCACACTGACAATCACACATAGATACCTCTGTTCATTGTGGAGGCAGACAGGCAATGCAGCTCCTGGAACCTGTTTGTTGGGCAAGCGGGGACTCCCCTGCAGCAGTTATCCGGCACCTTTAGCTCTGCCCCATCACACAGAAGCTCCGCCCCCACCAGAAGGGAGACTCCGCCCCCTGCCACACATTTTATTTTTTATTTTTAAATTCCGCCCGGCCATGTGTGAGCTGGTGGTCGCAAGACGTCTGAGGGAACGGAGCATCAACCCGGTGCTAAGGGACATTGGTCCTGGGATCACATAAGCAAACAAAGGGTCCCTTTTTTCCCCACGGTGTGGGGAGGAGGGGTGGCAGGCAATAGTGATAGGAATACAGCTTTACTAAGGTTGTGTATATCAATGCTTTCCTACAGGGAAAAATCTGATGCTGGATGTACTCATGAAGAGCGTGAGGACAGCCAGTGTCAGATACCAGACCAAATGTCCATTACAATCCATGAAAGAGCCTCACGCTGGGAGACAGCCACAGGAGGCAGACTTAATGCTGCAATGTAAATATTATAGTTTCTCTTGAACTGCTATATTTTACATTGCAGCATTAAGTGCAAAAGGGACACTGCACTAAGACCAATTCAATGAGGTGAAGTGGACTGGGTGCCATTAGTGTCCCTTTAATATAACTGATTTAACTAAATCAGTCCATTGATTGGATACGATACCAGAGGAAATCAGGACCATCCTAACATCCACAGACGGGGATTGTACCGTCCATATGCTGTGATATTGAGCTGATCTTGAGCTCCAGAAAAGTGTGAGTGCAATATATTTTTTCTGTATATTATGCCTCTGCTGTTATAGACATACTACACTATATTAGTATTCCTGTCCCATTTTGTTTTCTCCCTTATATTGGCTCCATTGGACCCCACACAAGGACTTTAATTGTTAAGCGCTGCTTCCCTACATCCCCACGTTTTACTTGCATCAACGACCAGAAAGAAGAGACTCTGGTTTGAGAAAGTTTTAGCTGCTGTACACATAAGGAACAAGCGCCAGTAATCTCACTTGCTGCCAAATTAGGCATACATATGTTCAAAAAAATAGAAAAAAAACGGATCAGTGCCAATTTACCAAACCAAATATATATATATATATATATATATATATATATATATTTGAAAGAAATAGGCAGCACATCTCAGATAGTAGAGCTCTCTCTAAGCCCTACAAACAATTAGAATAATACAAACAAGGTGAATGGAGATAGCACCAAAAGTAGAAACACTAGTATAAATAAGAAATAATATAATAAAACAGACCAAAGTAGAATAATAACAATAAAATGTCCAATATAAAGTCCCAAGTTCTGTCTGGGAAATTCTTCTATAAAAGAATTAGATCAGGGTATCCTTTGGAGCCGTATATAAAATGATAGAGAGAAAAGACTAATGGTGCAGTATATCCTAGAGAAAAGTAATAACAATAAAATAAATCTTTATGGTCCTACTCACATTTGTTAGAGCTTAAACCCAGCTCTAGTTTGAATACTGTACAGTGGTACAATCCCCACTTATAGGATACGTGAGGAGATGTTGATAGACAGGAGTTTCGTCAGTATGAAGACCATAAAAAGTATAAAAGATACAAGAAATGTGCTCGCAGTATAAAAGGTAAAATAATGAATGGTTACTCACATTTAATTGAGCAGACAGACTGCTCTATGTGTAGGCCTAAGAGGTATAATTCCCACCTAAGATTCTTTAGGAGTAGTCCTCACTGAAACAGTAAAATCGGATGCCACGTAGAAGGTAAAAATTTAAAAAAGTAATGATTGAAAAGGTAAAATGGCACACTCACAATAGGAAGAATCCAAAATACCTTTATTGACATAAAATAAACAATATAAAATATCCAAAACGTGTTTCACCAAAGTGGCTCTTTCAAGTGGAGATAAAAGAGTCTAACCTGGAAGTTAAGGGCTTTTATAGGGAATGCAGGCATTGCCTTTTTAAATTTGGTGCCTAAATGACATAATAACAAATATATATATATATATATATTTATTTTTAAAATTTTTTACAATGGTAAATAAATAGAATAGAATAGTAGCAAATACTTATGGAAGCTAGTGTAGTGAATGGCATGGCAAAACAAAGCTTCTAACTATATTAAAATTAAGTGGGTCACATGACAAACGGCCATATTAGATGCGCGCATGGTGGGAAATGTAGTTGCGTCAGTAGTCCGGTCATTGGTAGGTGAAAAGTTTTTGAGGGAGGGAACTCCTCCTAGTGAGGACGTTTTAGACAGAGGGGCGGTCTGAATGTAAGGAAATAAAAAGGAAATGGAATTAGTATCTACCCATAATAATAACAAAGGTTTTCAACCAGAGGTTGTAACTATTACCCAATTTACTGGTACTAACTGTATCTACCTCGGAAGGATGAAGGACTGAGTTAACCCTGCCAGGACTTGAACCTGAGACCCAAGGGTTAAACAGATTCTACTGATGATGCATCAGTCCACCAAGTTACCTCGGCCTTGCCTTGGCCTAGCGGCGGCCATATTTTGGGAGTCAAAGTAAAGATAAAAAAATGGGTGGATGTAATACAGATGGCAAAACATAGAGGAAGGAGTAAGTAATATTGTAAGTGAAGTGGATGTATGCCCATCTTTTGAAGGGAAAGGAATAAGCTATAGGTATAACTGTGGCCATACTTGAGAGGTGAGGAAGGAAAACACAAGATATACAGTATTATAAGAATTGGAAAAATGAATTATAAAAGAGATTAAAATGTTTGACTAGATATATATGTAAGTAAAATTGAAAAATAAAATTATACAATAATCTTAAAGGGAAAGGAGAAGGAAAACACATACATTAAAAATATGTTATAAAAAGTTCAAGAGGTCAAAATCAACAATAAGGTCATCTGAAGCAAGAGTTTTTTAAAGGAAGACCAAGTACATTTATTTTTGGCCAAGAATTTTCTGAAAATTTCCACCCTTCCAAGGAATTTAACATTTTTGTATTCCTACACATTTGAAATATTTAGGATTTTTGCTGTGTTGCAAAAAAGTGTTTTGATACAGAATGATTAGGGTATCCTTTGGTGATATTACGGCAGTGCTCTGCCAATATAATATTTAGAAATCTGGAGTTCATCCCTACATATTGGAGGCCACATGGGCACTCCAATAGGAATATGCCATTTTTGGTATTGCAACAGATGAGATCTTTGATGGGATAGGAATTTTAGGTGTTATTAGACGTGAAGTGAGTAGTTTTTGTCTGTCATTTTGCATACTATACTGCTATTGCATCTAAAAAAAACCCTTTCGATTTGGATAAAAAAGATGAATGATTGTTGGCACGATGTTTAGTGTAGTTCTTGGTAAGAATTGTTCTAAAATTTGGGGCACCTGTAAAAACAATGTTAGGTCTGTCTGGAATGAAGTTATTTAAAAATGTGTCTTGTTTTAATATATGCCAGTGTTTTTTTTATAATTTTTTTAACAATGTTACTTTTATTATTAAAATTACATATAACTGGCATGAAAGGGGAATCACTTTTATCTCTATTTTTGTATTTTAGAAGGTTTTTTTCTATAATTTTGTTTAATAGTCTTTAATGTTTTGTTTAAATTTTCTAATGGGTAGTTTTTGTTGATGAATTTATCCTTTAGTGTCAGAGCTTGTTCTTTGAAATCTGTGGTATGGGAGCAGTTTCTTTGTAGGCGTACAAATGGACTTTTAGGGATCCCATCCAGCCATGGTTTGTAATGGCAGCTGGATTGGTCGATTACAGTATTTGTGCAGTCATTTAAAAAAAAAAAAAAAAGTTTTGGCGCCAATGTTACCGTTGTGGATAAAAATTTGTAAGTCTAAAAAATTAATAGATTCTCTACTGTGTTCTGAAGTTAAAATGATGCCATAACTATTGTTTTTAGGGTGATACTATATATTCGGGCAAGTTTTATATTGAGACTTTATATAGGACATTGTATTGTTATTATGTTACCTTGGTCCGTTTTATTATATTTTTTCTTATTTCTACTAGTGTTTTTTAGTATTTTGGCGCTACATCCATTCCCCTGTTTTTACATATGTTACAATCAAGTTATCGCATTTATGGTTGTTTTCTTATTATGCTCCTTACACTAACTTTAATGTATTTCTATACTAAACAAGGAATGTGGGTTCCCTGATTAGTTACATATGTTACGTCCGATACCCACAACTAGTGAATGCGGTACTGGCTTTAGGGCATTAGAGCGGTTTATTAGTCTTAACAAGTAAGCCAGTAAGCCAGTCTCAACAAGTAAGCCAGTACTATACTGTACTAGAATAACAATGTGTTGTTTTTTTTTAATTTCAGGTACCTTTACTTATGTTAAATCAATAACTGTATGATGGATATATACCAATTAATGGTAAAATAGCCTTCTTAAGTTAAAGTTGGAGACCAAATCAAGCGACCATAACCACTTTTACACTGTCCAAAATAACCACCACCCTGGGTTACAATAATCAAAATATTTGGGTGCCTATTGGAGTAAACCAATAGTGTAGACAGGACTCAGTGGAAATGATAAAATACCAGTAGTGAATAAAAATGAGTCGAATATATAAAAATATAGTTATAAGATATCTTTAGTTAATAGATAGCCGAACACTCTCATCAGTCTGTGAGTCAGTTTTGTACGAATAGGAATGACTCTGTCTTTTTCAATTAGTTTTGTGATAAGTTTTTATGTCATTTTTGCCATGTATGAGTATTTGGCAATTTTTGTGATTACGCTTGATTGTCTTTTATTGTGCTTAATGACTGTTATATGTATGTTCTCTAAAATCCCTTTAATACCAGTCCTAAGTAACTGTAGGTTGAGGGTAGCTATACTAATGGTATTAATTATTTTAATAATTATTTTACTATTATTTTGTACTAGCCTATTAAGACATAATGTAAGGGTCTTATGATTAAGCTTTGATATTTACATATATTTTCATTTTTATTCTATTTCCTATTCCTTAGGCTTTTGAATTTTATTTTAAATTTTTTTTTTTGGAATTCTTATTTACTAAATAATAGACTTTTAGCGATCTACTATTTTTTATGATATACACGGTAGACCCTTTTTAATTGGAGGTTTTTAAAATCAGATATTGATATCCTCACTCCCTTTTAGAAAATGCTCTATTCCATCTGTTTCTTGTACCTGTTTTTTAACGTAATTTTGTAGGAATCCGCAGTATGGATGACGACCGAAAGTATGGCTTAATGTTCTAACAGATGTATTAATGTCTTTCAGGAGATCTGCATCAATTTAAAAAGATTGGGATTTTCGAGTAGATGAATTAGGGTTTTGTATGTTTAGCTTTAATGCTTTATTATTAATCATTTATATGCTCCATTATTAATCAATTTGCCTATTTGTTTTAAATAAATATTTTAAGGTTTAGATATTTGTGACACTTTCCTCTGATATAAGGATTGTCTATAAAGTTTCACCTATAAATGCCATATTGTGACCAGTCATAATTCCGATATAGAAATCCTTGATACAATGTTTGCATGGTTTCTCTTTGCTTCATATTTGTAATCCCTTTTTTTAAACACAGATGCAATCTTGATATATGGAACTTTTTAGCATTAGTTAAGAATATATATTAATTTCTATCTACTAAATGTTAATATGTGAAGCAAAATTTCCAATATGTATCAATAAAGTATGTGGTTAGAATACTAATTACATATTTTTAGTATAATTAATTTTTATTTTCCATTTATGTTTTTCCTTTATTTAAAATACAAACTACATGTTTTTAGTATAATCAATTTTTATTGTCCCTTTACGTTTTTCCTTTATTTATTTAATAAATCTATGTAAATCAAATATTGTACTAATTTGTGCACTATATCTGAGGAAATATACTAGCAGTGAAAGGGTTAAGCTCCAACAAGTCCAGCATGCTGAGGACTATAAAAAAGAATGAAGAATTATTGATGCCATCCTCTGATGAAGTGATCGTAGATCACGAAACGCGTTAGGCGGCATCTTCACAGCAGTTCCCGAGTAGCAGTCTGTTGGAGCGCATGCAAAAATGGCAGTGGAACGCACGCGGCTGATATCGTGTGTTGCAGCAGCACGAGGAGGTCCGGGCACACTCCTATCCGGCCGGTAAAGGAGTGATATTGACATCTCTGGACCCCTGGTCTGTAAACCAGATATCTATTACTTGCACTTTTGGGACTATTGCTACCTTACAGTCTTTTATATACATGTGTGTTGAGTTGACAGTTTTTATTATACTATTTTTTGTACTAATAAATATTCTTAACCGGTACACTGTCTTCTGCACTATATAATTGATAATTTAACCCCTTGTGGGGCAGGAGCATTTTTTTCTATTTATTTTATTTCTATTTTATCTAATATGTATCGGTTCTTCTTTTGATAAGTTATAGGACCATTACTAGATCATTGTCCAAGCAGTTTTTGGATCCTTCCTAACTTTTATTGTGGAGGGTAAGGACCGGACTAGCTGATACACCTGCACTAAGGATTATTTTTATATAGTCTACTCATTTTTATTCACTACTGGTATTTTATCATTTCCACTGAGTCCTGTCTACACTATTGGTTTACTCCAATAGGCACCCAAATACCTTTAATTATGTGCCTTTTTATCTGTAGTATTTCACAGGCTTCAGAACGAGGAGAGGAATTAGGTAAGACTTACTCATATCTTCTAGGCTCACTTTAGAAGCCAAGTACCGCCTAATATCACCCCTAAATCTAGGCTGATTTAGTCATGTGAAACAATTCTCGTTGTAATGGAAGACCATTTTCATTTCCCTGTTATGAAACCATCCCCCAGTCATTTAGACGGATGCTTCAGCATCACTGGCTTTACAGCTATATTTAATGATGTATGGTTAAAAGACATGTGGTCCGCAGAGACGGTTAACCTACTGTCATTTATTGAAATCTCAGTTCTTTTTGAGACTACCCCAGAGTAGGACAAGTAATCAATGCTGCTCAGACATGGCAGCCTGCAATATCCTTAACGACAGCCTCATTTAATAAAACCTGTTGATTGATATTTGAATTTTGGTTCACTGAATCTTATTCCATCAAGACTAGGGTGGCGTTCACTTCTGTTTTGCCGCATTAATCCAAACTATAACATAATACTATAACATTTAACATCATTTACTTACTACTTTCTTAATCACAACCATTGTGCCTACTTGCCCTATTGAACATTCTAAAGGGCATATAATGAATAGACAATCCTTAAAACCAAACCACCATCAATTGAAAGAAAACATTAAATCCAGTTGTCTAATGAACTTATTAAAATAGGAGTTCATTAATGTACTTCATATTAAAGCACTGAGTACCAATCACACAGGCACTTCAGTAGAATCCCCCTTTATCCATTAAGTAGAAACATAGAAATATAGAAACATAGAATGTGATGGCAGATGAGAACCCATCTAGTCTGCCCAATTTTCTAAATACTTTCATTAGTCCCTATTCTTATCTTATAGTTAGGATAGCCTTATGCCTATCCCACGCATGCTTAAACTCCTTTACTGTGTTAACCTCTACCACTTCAGCTGGAAGGCTATTCCATGCATCCACTACCCTCTCAGTAAAGTAATACTTCCTGATATTATTTTTAAACCTTTGTCCCTCTAATTTAAGACTATGTCCTCTTGTTGTGGTAGTTTTTCTTCTTTTAAATATAGTCTCCTCCTTTACTGTGTTGATTCCCTTTATATATTTAAATGTTTCTATCATATCCCCCCTGTCTCGTCTTTCCTCCAAGCTATACATTTTAAGATCCTTTAACCTTTCCTGGTAAGTTTTATCCCGCAATCCATGAACCAGTTTAGTAGCCCTTCTCTGAACCCTCTCTAAGGTATCAATATCTTTCTGAAGATACGGTCTCCAGTACTGTGTACAATACTCCAAGTGAGGTCTCACCAGTGTTCTGTACAATGGCATGAGCACTTCCCTCTTTCTACTGCTAATACCTCTCCCTATACAACCAAGCATTCTGCTAGCATTTCCTGCTGCTCTATTACATTGTCTGCCTACCTTTAAGTCATCAGAAATAATCACCCCTAAATCCCTTTCCTCATATGTTGAGGTTAGGACTCTATCAAATATTCTGTACTCTGCCCTTGGGTTTTTACGTCCAAGATGCATTATCTTGCACTTATCCACATTAAATGTCAGTTGCCACAATTCTGACCATTTTTCTAGTTTACCTAAATCATTTGTCATTTGGCTTATCCCTCCTGGAACATCAACCCTGTTACATATCTTAGTATCATCAGCAAAAAGACATACCTTACCATCAAGACCTTCTGCAATATCACTAATAAAAATATTAAAGAGAATGGGTCCAAGTACAGATCCCTGAGGTACCCCACTGGTGACAAGTCCAAGCTTCGAATATATTCCATTAACTACAACCCTCTGTTGCCTGTCACTCAGCCACTGCCTTACCCATTCAACAATATTTGAATCCAAACTTAAAGATTGCAGTTTATTGATAAGCCTTCTATGTGCAACAGTGTCAAAAGCCTTACTGAAATCTAGGTAAGCAATGTCTACTGCACCACCCTGATCTATAATTTTAGTTACCCAATCAAAAAAATCAATAAGATTAGTTTGGCATGATCTCCCTGAAGTAAACCCATGTTGTCTCTGATCTTGAAATCCATGTGTTTTTAGATGTTCACAATCCTATCCTTTAACATGGTTTCCATCACTTTCCCCACTACTGAAGTAAGGCTTACTGGCCTATAGTTGCCCGACTCCTCCCTATTACCTTTCTTGTAAATGGGCACAACATTCGCTAACTTCCAATCTTCTGGGACTACTCCTGTTAACAATGATTGGTTAAATAAATCTGTTAATGGTTTTGCTAGTACAACACTAAGCTCTTTTAATAGCTTTGGGTGTATTCCTTCAGGTCCCATTGACTTATTTGTCTTTACTTTTGACAGTTGAAATAGAACCTCTTCCTCTGTAAACTCAAGTGTAATAAATGACTCATTTATCCTTTTTCTCAACTGAGGTCCCTTTCCTTCATTTTCATCTGTAAATACAGAACAAAAATATTCATTGAGGCAGTCAGCTAGACCTTTATCCTCTTCTACATACCTTCCTTCTTTTGTTTTTAATCTAACTAATCCTTGTTTTACTTTTCTTTTCTCATTTATGTATCAAAAAAATTTTTTATCCCCCTTTTTTACTGACTGTGCTATTTTTCTCTTCTGTGTGTGATTTCTTTCTGCCTAATCTTATAGATCATTTTGTCTTCCTCACTCTGGTTTTTTTTATAATTCCTAAATGCTAACTTTTTTGTTTTTAACTATTTTGTCCACATCTGCGGAGTACCACAGTGGTTTCTTGAATTTTTTGCTTTTACTGGCAAGCCTAATGCAATTTTCTGTTTCCTTCAATAGTGCAACTTTTAAATAATCCCATTACTCTTGGACTCCTTTTAAATTGCTCCAGTCTGATAATGACTCCTCTACCCATATTCTAATTTTAGAAAAGTCTGCTTTTCTAAAGTCTAAAACTTTAGTTTTTGTGTGGTGTGACTCAGTCACTGTTCTTATATTAAACCACACTGACTGATCACTGGATCCTAAACTTTCACCTACAGTAATATCTGATACCAAATCTCCATTTGTTAACACTAAATCTAGTATGGCCTCTTTACGAGTTGGCTCCTCAACAACTTGTTTTAGAGACAATCCCAGTAGGGAGTTTAGAATATGTGTGCTCCTGGCACAAGTAGCTAATTTTGTTTTCCAATTTACATCAGGAAGATTAAAGTCACCCATGATGATAACTTCCCCCTTCATTGTCATTTTAGCTATTTCCTCAACTAGTAGATTATCTAACTCTTCAATTTGTCCAGGGGGCCTATAAATCACACCTACACGAGTTACTGTGTGATTACCAAATTCTAACGTAGCCCAAATGGACTCTATGTTTGCCTCACTAACTTTTATTAGGCTAGATTTTATGCTATCCTTCACATACAAGGCCACCCCTCCCCCTTTCTTGCCTTCCCTATCTTTCCTATATAAAGAGTACCCTGGTATTGCTATGTCCCAGGCATTTTTCTCATTGTACCATGTCTCAGTAACAGCGACTAAATCTACACTCAGTTGACATTATTGCCACAAGTTCATGGATCTTATTCCCTAAACTGCGAGCATTTGTAGACATGACTCTAAGCTTATCATTTTTTAACACACTTGCTACAGGCACCTTTTGTCCTTGTTTTGGGGGACAATTGGATTGATGTTTTATCACCCTTTTGCCCCCCCCTCCTAGTTTAAATACATCATAGCAAAACCTCTGAACTGCTCACTGAGAACATTTGTTCCCTTTTGAGAAAGATGCAAACCATCTTTTTTGTACAGCTTATCTCCATTCCAAACAGAGCTACCATGAGAAATAAAGCCAAATCCTTGCTCCCGACACCATTCACCAAGCCACAAATTAAAGTCCCTAATACGCATCCGCCTGTCGTTCTGAGTGTTATGCACAGGCAGAACTTCAGAGAATGACAGTGTGGAAGCAACCTGCCGTATATCATTGGCAAAAACACTAAAAACTTCCTTAACCTCTGAAACCTCATTGCAAGCCAAGTCATTTGTCCCTAGATGGACAAGTACATCCAATTCCCCTTCCTGCTTTGCTTGCTTAACAATATTACAGATACGTCTCCTGTCTCTGTGAGCAGTAGCTCCGGGAAGACACCTCACAAGACCACCATTGTCCATCTCCACACCTCTTATAATGGAATCCCCAACAACAACTGCTTTCTATTAGGCCTCACCATAGTCTCCAAGCCGGTCTCCACAACACCACTAGTCTCAGTCTCAGTGCCTTTCTTCACAACACCACTAGCCTCAGTGCCTCTCTCCACAACACCACTAGCCTCAGTGCCTCTCTCCACAATACCACTAGTCTTAGTGCCTCTCTCCACAACACCAATAGCCTCAGTGCCTCTCTCCACAACACCACTAGCCTCAGTACCTCTCTCCACAACACCACTAGCCTCAGTGCCTCTCTCCACAACACCATTACACTCTGAAAGTGCAGAAAATGAATTATGAAGAGCAACAGACAGTGCAAAATGCCTTTTATCCACAACTCTAAGTCTACCAGATCCTACAGTAATCCATCTGCCATCCCTAGTATGTCTCTGCAGCAGTGGCTTTGCAGCAGTTCCAGTCTGAGTTTGTTCAACAGATAATTTAAAAAATCTCAGACTTCAAAAATACAATCTCCTGCCGCAAGATAGAGAACTGTCTACAGATTAGACAACAACCAAACCTCCAAAAAGTGGAACGTGAAACAAATGCATAGCAACTATTACACTGAACTAAGTCTGCCATTCCAGTGAGTAGAATAGTTTAAATCAAACAAATCTTAACTTTGTATTTATCCTCCTGAATACCTCAGATTACCTCCAGTTTCTCTCCAGAATATCTCCAACTACACACTTAGAAACAGCACTTAGAAGTAGCACCAAGCTATATTAGACAAGCTAATGACAAAAAGCCGTATATAACTCCTAAAATCACCACCCACTAGGAATGTTTAACACCTGGGTAGGCCTCTGCTTATTTGCAAACAATAGCTAATTAACCAGCAATCAATAGCAAGTAACTAGCTTAATCAAATCAAATGCCTTATAATTACCAACAGGAATTCAAACCTTGTGCAATCAGTAACCTTTTCCTACAGATGAATCTTACCTGTAACAGTAGAAAAGAAAGCTCTTAGCACAACTCTTAGACAGTTGAAGCTTCTGTAAAACTATCCAGAATATCTTCAACTACACACTTAGAAACAGCACTTAGAAGTAGCACCAAGCTAGACCCTGCCAACTACACACTTAGAAACAGCACTTAGAAGTAGCACCAAACACTAGACCCTGCTTGTTGCACACTAACACTTGTCCAGGGAATATGCCTTTATGCCCATCTGTAATACACGATACCACTCAGCAAATTATTTTACATTATTCCAATATATATATATATATATATATATATATATATATATATATATATACATATATATGTATATATATATATATATATATATATATATTTTATGCATATATATATATATATAATATATATATATATATATATATATATATATTATATATATATATATATATAATATATATATATATATATATATATATATATATATATATCTGGGAAGGGGGGCTCTGGGCACAAGGGACAACTTGGAGTACATGGAGGAAAGGAGAGAAGAATATCTCTGGGCACAATTTATTACTTGAATTACAGGGAGGGAGAGTAGTACATATGTGTTCTGTCAGAGAAGCATACCCATCATTAAATCTTACCCACCATCAAAGTATTGTGGTTATGCATATGTGCTTCCATGTCTGATGGTATGGGAACATGATGGACTCACCATGCACAAGTGTGCAACCACCATATCCTCGGAAGTGATGCGGTATCACCTGGCCAGTAAGCCTGTCAGGTATAGAAATCTGACAGGGATACTGCGTGTGCATTCAGCATCAACTGTTATCAGCTGGCCTGTACACCTGTCAGATATGGAAATCTGATGGGGGGTACTGCACATATGCATGTCCCCTGTGGCACTGGACTCTCCAGCCCCTGTTAAAAATAATAACCATTCTGCCTTCCAATAAAGAAAATATATGTGTGCCTCCAGTTTCTGTTAATCAACATCGCTATTTACTGTTAACCCCTTGACACCATGGTGAATGTGGCAGACAAAGGTGCACATTTTCATCTGACTGATATGCTCTTGAGCTACACCTTACTTCCGCCCTCTAAAGTCCCTTTCAAAAAACCTTCTCACTGTGGCAAAATCACTGATCCCAACACTGTGGCACAGGCCAGAATCTCCAATGCGAAGAAATCCGCACATACGAAGAAAGTCGAGCTATGTTGAAATGCAGGCTCACTCGGTGTGAGGAGGTCATGGCTGTATCACATTTGTGTCACTGGTGGTGAAGTAGGCCATACCGGCAGAGAGGGGCAGGAGCCTTAGCTAGACTAAGAAGTAGTATGACTCCAGCCTCCACATGGCAGACTCAGCCCTCCATCTAAATAACTAAATCCCCATCCGCAAACATCACTTCCCCCTTCTCTTCCTCCAATATACATATATATATGTATATATATATATTTATTTATTTATTTATGCTCTCCCCATTTTTCTCCCTCTTCATGTTGGACTCCTATGCCTATATCTGATTTCCATCAAAATCTCTTGGTGGTTTACTCAACCTTTGCTTAAATTTGACCTAGGTCTGGAACACGATGTGCAGATTCAGATATAAAACACCTGGATGTCCTCTTGAAGGACCTTGACACTCATGATATGATTCTAATCAGATATTTACATGCTTCACTAGAGCACCTTTAACATCACTCTGGGGACTGCTCAGAACTTACTAAGTATACATTGCAAAGAACGTTGTAATACTGGTTACTGAGACTTCTTACGACTGTCCTCATTTTACTCCCAAAAACTGTAAAATAACAAATGCCATAAATAGACTAGAAATCTAGATGCCAATTTTCCCTAAAATGTATCACAAAGCGTGGTTCCGGGCTGGCTCCCCACAACAAATATGTCTTGACTTGTATTTTCAGACCATGTGAATGTTTTAGACAGTTGGTTACTCATCGCTTTTTATTTAAGATGATGTTACAATATATCCACATCTAAAAGGTTTGTTCCGCATTCTTAATGTGTACACATAATCGTCCAAAAGGACACTTCTCATTCTTCTATTTTTCTATTCTTTGTACTTGTTCCGTTTCTGTGTTTTGAAAACCAAAACTAAATAAAGATAGTAAAAAAAAAAAAGGAATTACACCAGGCAGTAAACAAGATAATATGTAAGGAAAATAAATCCAAATACAGGCAAATCAAATAGCAGAGGGACATGGTTAAGCAAGAAAGTACGCATTTCACTTCCAGCAGGAGGCTCTTCTTCAGGACTTGTTTTAATAGAGTGTGCAGTATTTTGTATATTGCTACAGTTTGTCATATCAGCATCATTACAATTTACGCATGCTCACCTTAGCACCTCTCCTTCTCACAGGTGCCTTATTACATGGGCTTTGAAAATGTTTGATTTACAGAGATCCTCGAAGGAATGGAATGCCATGGAGTTGGTGAATATCATATGAGTAATCTTTATGTTAGTACAGAATAAGGCATGCCAAATATTGGATTAATTGATGATGAGGCAGGTTTATAGAATTTATGATTATTTCACATATAAGTAATCTCCTTTACTTTCCTAAACAGAAGTGTTTTCATAAAATGCTTGAACTCACTTGGAATGAAATGTGTTTAATTTTTTATAGTATAGAAAAAAAGAGACAGAATAATAGTAATTTCTACAGTCAGGTAATTGCAATCTGTTTATTTATTTGTTTACAAAAATTGAACTGGTATGCAGTCTCATTAACATTAAAATAAAGGTTTCAGTTGTTCCTTATTTTATTACCATCTATGGGATGAGCATCAGGGTCTACACAATGCTCTTTTTTTTTCATTCAAACCTAATAAATTCAAAACTAATGAGAGCGAATATAGAAAGCATAATAAGCTCGAAGGGTCATTATCTTGCCAAGTTAGCCCAATGTTCCTTAAATTTGTCTAGAATGAGATATAATTAATGTAATTCCTTTCTATCCAAGCCATTAACCAACACAGCAAGCAACTAATAATATTATGTACTCAATGTTCAAACCAGAGAAACAACAGTGCTACGTTGTCTGTTGACACTATTTCTATAGTAGTTAAAGGTCTCCGTTATTGTTACACATACCATTAGAAGTATTGCATGTTTATTTTTAATGGTTATAAATTATCTGTATGGAGATTTTTAGCAGTGCTTCTAAAATTATAATTAGTTTTCTTGCAAACCACACATTTAGATGTCACTATTTTAGTATGTTAACATTATTATAAAAATTTCAAACTGTAAAAGAAAAGGTTACATTAAAACGCTTATGCACAACCCAAAATGCTCAAAAAAGGCATTTGACTTTTCCATAATATTTATTCTAACTCCTGTATTTTTAACAAGAAAAATAAAATGACACACTTGCAACTAAGTGCTGTGGGGGCATGAAACAAGTTAAGTGCTTTTGCTGTTGCAGTATTCTGAATATGTATGCACGTTTACTTGGAATAAATATTTTGGGGTTTTTTCTTTGAGTCATTTTACTGCTTATTTTATTATTGTGCCTTATTTGGCTGTCAATTGGTTAAGCCCACTGGATGTGATTGCACGGACATGAGAAAATGGTCTAAAATTATTTGACTATTTACAATGTTGATCAGCCTTGTAAAAAATACTTCCAATCATTTGGAACACAATCCCGCACTCACTGAAAGAGAGAGAGAATTTGAGCAAACTGTTACTTTATATTTATCTGCAAACTTATATCTAGAAATTCAGTCAATTTTAAATAATGGAGGTGTCAGGGGCATTCAGTTCTAAGTTGATACAGTTATTCTAGTCTTTTCCAATTATTAAGAACACATTTTAGAAATGGTATAATCCCTAATCATCATAGATGTTTTTATCCACAAGAAGATTATCCTTAGTATGCTTTAATGAAAACTTTAAAAATGGCTCATCATGTGATAGTTATTGTCAATTGTACTTATGTGATTCAATGAGTCATTTTCAGTAACTTGGAAAGATTACAATCGCTCAAAAAGAATGTGTGGGCTTATCTCTAGTGCAAAATCTAATCTGATAACCAGTTATGATGGCTCAGTGTAAGTGTAAAGAATGCACATACTTTTGGAATATATTTATATTATACACAGGAGCAAGGATGAATTAATCTTAATAGAATTCATTGTTTAATTCACTCAGCAATGCATTTGGCATTCCGTGACTTGAATGATGACTTTTATAGCACCGACATAGAAATTGAATTTGGGTATGAGGGAAATATTCCACATGGCTTGGAAAGGTTCTGTTGATGTGGAAATACTGCCTTGCTTTGCATGAGGGTAGGCAAACATTGGCACTGCAGATGTTGTGAACTACATCTTCCCTGATCCTTTACCAGCATTACAGATGTAAGAGCATTATAAGAGATGTAGTCCACAACATCTGGATGGCGAAGGCTGCCTACTGGTGGTCATGGGTATAGTACTGAATGGTCACTAAGCAAGAGTTACTAAAGGTTTTAAGCAGTTACTTAATGAGCTTTGCAGTGGCCACCCCATACCCTGTTTAATTCATATTTTGACTGTGTACAGTAGCAGGAACAGTGAAATCAGGATTTGATTAAAAAATATTGAGTTAGTGTATAAAATGATTCATGCCACAGTGCCAATACCTAGATTAGAGACCAGCCTTGAGAAAGGAATTAATTGATGCCAAATGTTGGGCATATGTTGTTATTATTATTATTATTATTATTATTGGTATTTATATAGCGCAAGTTTATTCTACAGCACTTTACAATGAGAGGGGTTTGCTCTCTTGATGTCTTATGGCTTAATTGTATGTATTTTGTAGATTTCTTTGTTATCCAAGCCATATCACTATAAATTACTATGTAATAGTTTAGATTTTGTAAAAAATATTTTTTTTTAGTTTACTGCTCAGTTCTCTGCCATTTAGGAGTTAAATCACTTTTGTTCTCTGCTTATGCAGCCCTAGACACACCTCCTCTGGCTGTGTCCAACGCAGCCTGTATGAAACCATAATGGTTTAATTTTCAATGAGATGTAACTTTTTCTTTTATCTCCTGTTTTGTAAATTGTACAAATTTAAATTTAATTACATAAAGGGGACTTCTGCAGGGTCTAGCAAGCTAGTAACCTAGCAAGAGATGAGAAATTATAAATTAAACATAATTTGCAATAAAGGAAGAATAAACATTAGATGACACTGTACAGGAAAAGATTAGGAAGACTGTGCAAGACACATGCAGGGAGGTGTGACTAGCGCTTGATAAACAATGTGGTTTAAATCATAAATAGCAGATAATTAAGCAGTGAGACTGCAGGGGCACGATTTATACACAAAACTGCTTCATTGAGCTAAAGTTGTTTTGATGACAGTAGTGTCCCTTGAAAGATGACACTCCACTTTCCATAGCCTCTAGTCCAAAAAAATGTGAAGAGCTAGTGAAGAGCTGTGGGATAGCCTGCAGAACAGAAATGCATTCTCTATGACATGAAATCCTTGAAATCAGTGCAAAGCTCTTTACAATTACATTTATCCCAGAGTGGTCAATACCCTCACATCTGGAGAATTTTAAACACTGAGCTAAGTAAACAGAATAATTTTTTGCTATGCTTGCAGCCACATGCAAAAAGGCATTTTAAAAAAAGTATAGTTTGTTTCATTTTTGTACAAATTGTAGAGGCCCGGGCCAAGAAAAAAAAAATATATAAAAAAAGCTTGTTCCAGATATAAAGATACAATAATGGACCTCTTCTTTCAAACTATTTTAAGCAATATTAAAGCCAACTCAGTACTAGAACTCTGGTGATAAAATGCTGTCAACATTTACATTGGTAATACACTTCCAAGCACTCTATATATAAGTCCAAATATATAACGAGCTAAAAAGAATCCAGAGCAGGATAATAAGCAGGCATACATTTGGAGAACATACTTTTTAATTCCTCAAGGGTAAAAGGCAAGCTTACATACCATATTCTGACAATATCGTCTTATAATTCGTGGTCCAACCTTCCACACTGCTCCACTACCAACATCTAAAGAGAAAAAAAAAACCCTCTCTACTCTTTGGCAGCTGTTTTTAAGCAATAAGGCTTTCATGATGTTGAATATCTCCCAAAAGACGAGAAGGGAACCGTTAGTTGCACTTGTATGCTTTTTCATTTAGCAGTATAATTAGTTATTTTCTATTATTTCAATTGGAACTGTTACTTTGGAAATAGGGACACATTCTTCATGGAAACTAAAATTATGGAGTATTTGTGCCTGCAGATTTTAAAACATGCAAATAGTCACAAGTAAAAAAGAGGATATTATGTTCTATTATCTTTTGTTTCACACCACACAACTATAAATGCTTCAAATGACATTTTATGAGTTAATTTAGGTTAGCAGTTGTTAATTGTGAGTTATAACACAGCATCTATTTCTGCTTCTGTGTTAAAGCCTGTCTGGGCCTGGAGCTCCGGCTCTAGATTTGAGGGACCCCTCCTTGAGCCAGCAGGGGAATCAATAGTTCTTCATGCTCAGCCCTCATTTCAATGAAGGAGCATTGTGGTCTGCACCTGTATTGGGTACATACCACTTTAAGAGCTCTCTTGCGGTTTCATGTGTAGAAAGCAGGAAAAATGGTCAAGCAAAAAGATCTGACTAACTTTGACAAGGGCCAAATGTTCCTTGTAAGCAGTGGTTACCAACTACCAAAAGTAGTGCAAGGAAGGACAACCAGTGCACCAGTGTCAGAGTCATAGGTGCCAAAAGCTCATTGACACATGAAGGGTGGCTAGCTCATCTGTCCTATCAATAAGAAGAGCTACTGTAGCTCAAATTGATGAAAATAGTAATGCTGGCCATAATTGAAAGGTATCAGAGCTCACAGTGCATTGCAGGCTGCTGTGTATGGGGCTGCATAGCCAAAGACTGTTCAGAGTTAAGGCAATAGGATGTACTATGGGAAGAAGGTAGGCTGTTAGGTAGTATTATGGTCCGGGCAATGTTCTGCTGGGAAACCATAGGTTCTGCCATTCATTCAGATGTTAGTTTTTACATGTACCCTCTATGTAGAGATAGTTGCTGGCCACATTCATCCCTTCATATCAGCAAAACCTTGCCACACTGCAAAGATTGTTAAAGAATGATTTTAAGGAACATGACAATGGGTTTAATAAGATGTCTTGGCCTCCAATTTCCCCAGATTTTAATCCAATTGAGCATACGTGGTATGTGCTGGATCAACAAATCTGATCCATGGATGCCCAACCTCACAACTTGCAGGACTTAAAAGATCTACTGTTAATGTTTTGGTGTCAGATACCACCGGACACATTCAAAAGTCTTCTGGAGTCCATGCCTTGGAAGCATTAGAGCTGTTTTTGCAGAACAAAAAGGACCTACACCTACAAATTAATTTGTCCTCCCCACTCGCAAGAGACACACACCATTAGCGTTCATGATGTAGACAGGGGAGGTGGGCAGAGGGGACTGGCATAATTAAATTCAATACTAAAACTGATTCATGATAGTTTCGAAGGCATAGGCACTATATGTACACTAGGGATAGACATGTTTACTGCACCATATAGGTTACCAGATGACTACAGACCTAGTTCCTATGTTATGTCTACACAGAAGGTCGCCTGCGTGTATGTTAAACCTGTTTATATAGCTTTATTCTACAATTTCTGAAGTATATAACATAGCTTCCTCTGTGCAAGATATGTTGGTTGTAGCGGAGCTGCAATCTTAAGATCGAATATCTCTGCTGGAATCCTCTGGAGCTGGAAGAAAGTGCTGGTCAGTGATTATAGCCCTTTTCCCCCAGTAACTGGACAACACACAGTTCTAGGAGTCAACTAATTTTTATTTGGCCACACACTGCTTTTTATGCATAGCCCCTAGCATGGGTTCTCCACTGCAACATTATAAGGTTTTTTTCCCAGGCTCTCTGGGACTGAGAGATATTTGAGCTCTTAACTGGATAATGCAATTATCTCTCAGTTACAGGAAATAACACACAATATTACAAATCACCCCAAAAACATAAGAAAATATAGGAACTTCACAAGTTTTATATTTCGAATAGCCCTTGTCTAAGTGCCCAACATATCTAAAAAGCCCTCAGATCAGTTAGGTGAAACAAAATCGCCATTCGGGAGACGTTTTGCCAGCCACGAGGTGATGCTCCAAAAGAGTTTAAGAGAAACCAAGGCAGCGGATGGTCTCTATTCGGTGATTCTTGTATGAACACAGACGAACGCTCCCCCTGGCTCATAGATAGCGAATGCTCCCTCCAGTCGGTAGTTCCTATCTCCTGAATGTGGTTCGTGTAGCTGGTCGGAAAGCATACAGGCACCAGTACCATCTTCACTGGGGTTTGCAGGAGCGTGTACTTGAAAGGAATTCCACGTGCTCGACGACCAAGTACCACTGCTTATGTTAGGGAGGCCACCCAGGTAAAGCACTTGAGTAAATCCTTCAATTGCAGTTAACTGCCAGGGGTGGTCAGTGTTCTGTTCGGTCCACGAACAGGGGGATACGGGACTGTTCGGGAAAACTATATATGTTCAGGCAACCCCAGGGAATGATGCCAGGTCCACCACATTGATCTTTCTGATATACAATAAAAACAGATTTCAAACAAATTAAAGTCAATGTTGCAAAAAGGATACTAGCCAATTCTTGTGTGTGTGTGTGTATATATATATATATATAAACATATATATACACACATATATATATATATATATATATATATATATATATATATATATATATATACACGCATTTTATTTATTTTTTTGTGTGTCGTTTTTTTTTTTTGTTTGTTTATATTATTTTTTTCATTTTACTTTATATGCTCACAAACGTAATGGTAGAGGTTTTAACTTACACTCACACTTTTGTTTAAGAATATTGCTTAGAGTATAGTCTGTTATAGGGTACATTAAGCACTTTGCTCTTTTTTCCAGTCCTATGGCATAAACAACAACAAAAAAAGGTCTAATTCATATACTTTTTTGCTAAAAATGTTTTTTTGAGTGCAGTATCATCCTTATATTTTTATAGTCTGTGTTAGTAAGATGCTCGTTCTAAACTTCATTTTCTGTTATATATATGGTTAATAGTAGGACTTTGTCACAATACCTGTTTCTCACAGCACTATGTGATCACATAAATTAATTATTTTCTGAGTTCTGATGCACACTCTCCAATCCCTAGCTTCCTGGTGCCTCGTCGTGACATTATATTTGGCATGGAACCCTTCCATTGGTCTACTTTTATAATGTCAGTCTAGGCTGCTACATTCTCTTTTCTATGGCTTTTTGCAGTTGAGTTCTGGCTTGGACTGTGTCCTGTATGTTGTTAATATTAGTGGTCCAACTGCCCTCAATTGAAAAAGAGGTTTAACCTAAATTCCCTTCAATTCTTTTTGAATTGCATGTTTTAATATTGAGCACCATAGTTTTTCACACTTTATTATGATACACAACATTAAATGGCTGATTACGCTTTCACTTGAAAACGGTTAGACAATTCTAGCCTTTTTAAAACACATTTAACACCCCTTTAATAGAAGGAATCATGTTCCCTTGAAACTAAACTATTTATTATTCCATGTAGAGTGGACTGCTTTTTGGCTCAATTATTTTAAAGTAAATAGTCAATATAATATACCGAAAAACATATTCCAATTAGTAGACCAATATAATTTTCACTTAATTCTAGTGGATTTATTGAAACATGGTAATCACTTTTCCTGAACAATCCAATCTGAACAATTACATTCCTCTAGCCATTGTGAATCATGCAATGCTAAAAACTGAGTTTGTTGAATACAGATCTATTCCACCTCGGTTACTATGGTAATACATTGTATGGCTTTCTTTTTGAATTAGTTTAGATGTGCTAACAGCAAGCTATTTATTTTTTATTTCTGCGAAATGTGTTCAGCCATTATCTAAGCTGCACCTGTTTCTGTGACTAAATAAAGGTCTCTTGTTTCAAGTATTGAACCTATTATTTTTCAAAATAACAAACTCAACACAATTGTTTTCAGTCAAACTGTCAAGTATAAAAATGTGCTTCCTAATAACATTTTGTAAGTATGTAGTCTCAGATCTGTTTCCAGCATGGCTCAGAGTGAATTGCAAAAACTTGCTAAGCATCCTCTAGTTTAAACATACCTCATATTTACTGAGGCACTAGATGAGATCATTATAATATGCCACATGCAATAGCACAGTAAATGTAGGTGAGAAACGTATTAGAATTACATGATTCATATTATCTATGTCCAAAAATACTTTTGCTGTTATTTGCAGTCAGATTTACTTAAATGATACCTATAATATTTTTTAAAAAGAAATATATAGCAACATTTTAACTTATTTAATAATATATTTAGTTTGACATTTCCATTTTCTCAAAGGGATACTCCAAGCACCATAACCCCTCATGCTCTTTACCCTTCATTGTCAAGCATTTTTTATTTCAAAAATATTAGCATAGCATTTATTTTAACCCTTTAAGGACCAAACTTCTGGAATAAAAGGGAATCATGACATGTCACACATGTCATGTGTCTTTAAGGGGTTAAACACAGATCAGATAGTGCCTAGAGTAGGATAAAACAGTATAACTCAGAGATAACTAAAAACAAAAATTATGCAAATTTTAATTTTTTTATTCTTTGTTCATTCTTTACAGAAAATTATTTTGGTTATAAAAATTATCATAGCGATACAAAATGAAAAACGTACAGACATCCAGGACCAAAATTGGTGATCACAACTTCTAATTTTCTTTTCCTCATTTTCAACTAATGTTCCCAGGTCTCTGCAACCATTTAAAGTAAACTTTTACAATCCACAGTCAAACAAGAAATAATACTTAAAAAATGTATTGAAAGCAAAAGTGGAAAAAAACTGGAACGGCAACAGCAAAACCAAGTATTCACTATAAGGGGAATCCAAAGAGAATGCAAAGTGAAATTCAAGTTTTAGGTCAAAAAAGCCTAACATCCCTTCTAATAAATCAACCTTACCTTCTGCCCTCTCCCTCTCTCCCTAATAATGGTGGGGGAGGCATTACAATTAATAATTGTTACTAGTAAATAAATAAATATATATATATATATATATATATATTTGTAGTCGGGGATAATAAGCTGTACATAACACCGTTGGCTATGTATGAGAGTCGGTTGTGGTGTGCCTAAACCGACGATCGGGTAGGACTGAAATAAATGAGGGCCCACCAAGGAAGTGTTTGTTAAGGGGTGTGGCAGGTGGGTAGTCTGGATCGGTGTCGGCCCTGAGTGGAGGTAAGTCTGGGTATAAATAGGCCGGTAAACCCCTCCCACAACTACAGGCTTCGCCTTGTGAGTAATGGTTGACCACAGTATTATGGAGTGGTAGTTAATTCTTATAGGCTGGAACTCATATGGCAGCTGACCAGCCGTGTAACGTACCGTAATAGATGTATCTATTGTTCATGGCTACAGTTGGTTAAGAAACCGAGATTGTGGGAGCCGTAAAGATTGGCCTGGAACGGCAGGTGGACAGTATAAGATCCCTGGTATCTCAGGGGTAGTGGGAGGTAGACAAAATAGAATTGCATGATGCATTGGCGGGCTGTCTATAAGCTGTGGCCAGGCTACTTCATTAATTGAATGACTTGTGATTGGAACGTGAAATAGGTGACCTGGTTGCCCATAACATATATCAATGTGACAGCTGAAGTGGCATAATAGGGGGGAATAGATAAATGTATGTAAACAGAGGATATGGTCCCTCTGTAATGCCCCGAGTGCCGTCCGCTGGGTAGAAGTGGCTGTGTGATTGGATGGTGTATCCTGAACATGGTATGTTAAAGCCGTGTATAATCTGGGGAAGCCGTACGACTTCCATATGCCATGCCAAATTGGAGGGGGAAAGAGTAGGTTGTAGCGGTAAGCACCCTGATGGCCATGTGCAGAGTAAGTCGTGAAAGCCTAGGGAGGTCTGTGACTTAAGTAAACAGTACAAGGCCAAGCCCATAGTAATACTTGGATGGCGAGGTGGCCGCATACAGGTAGTACGTGACTTTTTGGATGTATTTTAGATAGAGTGCGGATTCAGTGTTTACTGTACAGATGTGTTGATCTAGCCACATACGCACACCCAAGTAAGCAGAATAGTAATTGAACTTAATGCACTAAGGAGGGGCTGAGGTATGTCTTAGTAAGATACCGTCTGGGTGTCGTGTGGATAGTTTAGGCGTGAATACGTAACGATTAATTATTAGGTGAGATATTACGGGATTCGAGAGATTGCAGAGTAACCATTTGAGTGACTCCATCAGCACCTAGTGTACTAACCGGTGGGCACAAAAGAATGCACGTGTTAATGTAGGCCTGTATATTGTACATACCCATGTGCAACCAGAATCTAACAAAGCCGAGGCACCAACACCCAGACCTGCAAATGGTGGCTGAACGTGAGTGTGAACCTAGCGGCCTTATTGTGCATATTTGGAAAGCATTATAGCCTAGTAAAGTCGCAATAGTCAAGCAATGCGAATTTGTAGGAGGATATTTAGCGCGTTGTTTAGGAAAAGAACCCTCTAATTGGGAAGTGGATTAACATATACCTATATGAAACCACAGAATATGCTAATGAGGTAACAAAGCTAACTGGGGAACTTGCTGTGTGGGTACAGCGTCACTTTAATTTGACTGAACACGACTAAGTAAATAGCAACCCTTATTATAAACTAAGGGACACAATCATGCAATGTACAATGAATGACGAGGCTGTCATGCCTGGTTGGCTGTCAGGGGGCAATATGCAAAGAACACTGAATGTGAATATGTAACGTGTGGCTGAATTGGCTAAGGCGGTCAAATCGTGGACCGAATGTAAAGAAGTTACTGACCGAATGGAATGTATTCGGTGATTTAAATAAGTTAAGTCAGTACCTAGTGAATGAACCAGTAACAAGAGAGGCTGTACGTAGTAATTTAGGACTGTATACAATACTTGCCCGCGTGCAACCTGAGGTTAATAAAGCCGAGGTTTAAAATCATGGAATGCAAATGGAAACAGAACATAAGTGTGAACATAACGGCCATCTTAAGCATGTTTGGAAAGCGTTAGTACAGTAATGTCGTATGACAACAAGCAATGAGTATGTGTTGGAGGAGAGATAGCACTTTGTCTAAGAAAGGAGCGCGCCTAATTGTGGTGTAGATAGACCTAAACAGTTATGAAACCACTGAATATGCTATATTCTGCTTAATTTTACTAATTTATTTTACATTTACAATTGACAAGATTGTCATGCCTGGCTGTCCGTGAGGGGAACAAGGGGGAGTGAATATGTAACGTGTGGCTAACTGGCTGAAAGGTGGTTGAATCGTGGACCGACTATAAGGTAAGTGAACGTTCGACTGTCAAATGCATAATGTATGTAATGCCCAGCATGGTCAAACTCACAATTTGCGGGGCGAACGACCGGACCCAGGAAGCAAGAAGCAGAGACCTGGGAGCTGCAGAAAGGTTGGAGATCAGCTTGACCAGAGTACTGGCGGTGACTAGGAGCGGTAACGAGTAAGTTGGACATCTATCCGTAGGGAGTTAAGAGGCCGGGGGCTCAGTGGGAGTTGAGCTAGATGCCGTGACTCGAAAGGTAGCGCAGGATCTAAGGGTACTCACGTTACCGTTGGAACTCACGGCCCGAATGTAACGCTGTAAAGCGTCGGCGGGGGCAGAATGTGGCAGTTTGATTGTGGTTTGCTGTTGGGATCGCCTGAGGGGAACAGTGCCCTCCGTGAGGCTGGGAGTTGCCCATGGTTGCAGGTGAAGGGTGGTAGTCTCCCAGGATTAGGTCAGTGTGGTACTTTGTTCCTGGTGGGAGCAACGCTGAGGCAGACTGGAACCGGAAGTGGACCGGAACTGGAAGTGGTCGCAAAGTAGTCTGGATCGGTGTCGGCCCTGAGTGGAGGAAAGTCTGGGTGTAAATAGGCCGGTAAACCTCTCCCACAACTACAGGCTCTGCCTTAACATATATACCATATGTAGTAGCTTGGCACTCTCCTTGCAAATTCAAAGATATGTCTCTTGCCTCAGTGCTACCCGCGTTCAAAATATAAATGAAAAAGTAAGGGGTGCACTCTCAGGTCTTGTAATAAGTGGTGCATGGTTTAATGGTATAAAAAAATTCAATACATCTGTGCAAAAAAATCGATGTTTTGACCCCTCAGGGTCTTTTTCAATATACTTATCATTAGTATTCTTTGTTCAAATTTAGGTTAAAGGGGAGTATCTAGGGAATTGAGCACACCTATCCACCCAAGGGGTGGATAATGGAACGCTTATGGAAGGGTGGATAATGGCATGCTGTAGTGGTTATGGTGCCAGGAGTGTGTTTCTGCTATATTTTGTAAGTAGTCAAACCGTTTTAGAAACTTTTGACTTTTTACCTGCGATCCATTGGATGCCACTCCCTGCCTCCATAAGTTCTACTAGAATGCCAGAAGCTTTTGCTTGGTAGCTTATTTTAGCTCTTATGAGCTAAGCTTATTAGCTAAGAGCACCATATACATCAGCTCAGACAGAAAGCTTCTGTCTTTCAAAGGAAGAACTGGAGGCGTAGATAGTGGTAAGAAGCCAAGCTGTTCTAAAACCTGTTGACTACTTACAGTGTGGGTTGGGGGGCACCAGGACACTCCAGGCACCATGCACACTAGAGTGTGCAATAGTGGTTATGGTGCTTTTAGTGTTCCTTAATGTATGAGGATAACCCAAAAAAACTCCAATCGGGTTGTTATTGCTTTTGAAACACCTATGGTATTTGTAGCAGAGCTCCCTATACCCCAGCTGGGGTAGGATCGCTTCCTAGCTGGAACCGGGGAAAACCGCCGCTCTTCTGCCCCAATCGCCGTGGCTTGATGGGGGTCCTCCTGAAGATTTTCCACCTGACCAGGCTACAGCTCTCCTTCCAGGCAGGTATCGTCCCCTCTGCCTATTCCGCTGCAGCCTTTCTTCCAGGCAGGTATCGTCCCCTCTGACTATACCACTGCAGTCCTTCTTCCAGGCAGTTATCGTCCACTCTGCCTATTCTACTGCAGTCCTCCTTCCAGACAGATATTGTCCCCTCTGCTTATTCCACTGTAGCCCTTCTTCTAGACAGGTATCGTCCCCTCCACGTCTCTCAGGCCTAGCTCTCTTGATTTATCCCAGGGCTAAAGAGATCATGCAGTCAGCCAACAAGTACAACAACTCTGTGGCTGGGATGCCTAAAAATCAACACAGGATACTGATCCAAATGAAACTAACATGCAAAACTTTATTTTTTATTGGAACTAGCTCATATGATCATTACATCTAGATTGCTGTGACAAACATAACAAAAATCAAACAACCAAAACATGTCAGAAAGCATACAGGGAACTATAATAACAAAATAACATATTTACAAAGGAGTAGAAAAGTCAATAACCAACACAAAATATTTCTCTTGCCTGCAGCATTAGCAATATGCAAATTTACTCAAATATGCAAATTAGCAAGCATTGCTTATTCAGGTAGTGCATATAGCTGTTGCTAGATCCTTTCAATCAACAGGTGGGGCTGTACAGGCTCCACGGCCAAATCCACCTGCTGACTGCAAGCATCAGCAGAACAGGAGAGCACACAAAACAATTAACAATATACAGACACATTATAAACACCCTGAACCTATAATAGGTACACAGTGACTTAGACATAGGAACAATTTAGGAGTGAGAACATCTGTCTCCACTCCTTGGAACTCACTCTGCTGCTGGATATTGAGACCGACTATCTCCACTCCCAGTGATGCCTGCTGCTGCTGGGGAGTGAGATTGACTGTCTCCACTCCCTGGAACATGCTCTGCTGCTGGGGAGTAAGACCAGCTGTCACTCTGCCTCTGGGGAGTAAGACCGACTGAGTGAGATGTACCGTCTCCCCTCCCTGGAACACATTTTGCTGCTGGGGATGGAGGACGAAACTTTCCTCTCCCTGGGTTGCCAAGTTCATGAGCTCCATCACTTCGGAGACAAGCTGCATTATTCGCCGATAGCTCCCACTCCGGGATAGCCAGAAAAGTTAGATTCGCCTGCATTTCTGCTATTATTATTGGTATTTATATAGCGACAACTAATTCTGCAGTGCTTTACAATATTATAAAAGGGGGGGGGGAGGGATTTACAATACATGAGACAACTACACAGTGATACAGGAACAAGTAGATGAGGACTCTGCTCATAAAGGGCAGAAAGGGTGACAGCCACCAAACAAGGTGGAAAAGTAGCATAGCTGGAGGAGAGAGTGGAGTATGGCTCTTTAGGAGAGTAAGAGACAGACTTGGGTAAGTATAGATAAGTTACTCTGGAAGACCATAAGCATTTTTGAACAGATGTGTTTTGAGGGACTTCTTAAACAATTGATTAGGGGAGAGCAGGGGCGTTTTAGCCGCGAGGCAAACAAGGCATTTGCCTTGGGCGGCATTTTTCAGGGGGCGGCGAAAAACGCCGCCCCCCAAATGCCCAGGGCAAATGCCTTGTTAGCCTGGCGGCTAATAGACATGCTGGGCTGTGCGGGCGGCGCTGGGCGGGCGGCTGGCGAGGGAGCACTTCCTCTGAGCTAACTGCTCAGCTCCCTCACGCGCCGCAGAGTGAGGCTGGGAGCCGGGTTAATGACGTCATATTCTGGCTCCCAGCCTCACTCTGCGGCGCGCGAGGGAGCTGAGCAAACCGCTCAGGGGAAGAGCTCCCTCGCCAGCCGCCCGCCCAGCGCCGCCCGCACAGCAGCCACTGGACCACCAGGGAGGTAATGAACCCCTTCCCCCCAGCACTCCCAGAGGTAAGGAGGTGGGGGGGGGGAGGGGGAGTGAATAAAAAAAAAAGTGTTAATGTGAGTGAGTGTGTGTCTGTTAATGTGTGTGTGTTTTGTTAGTGTGTGTGTGTGTCTGACTGTGTGAGTGTGTGTGTCTGCTAGTGAGTGAGTGTGTGTCTGTTAGTGTGTGTCTGACTGTCAGTGAGTGTGTGTTTGCCTGTGAGTGTGTGTGTGTGTGTCTGTTAGTGTGTGTGTCTGTTAGTGTGAGTATGTGTCTGTTAATTTGTGTGTGTTTGTTAGTGTGTGTGTGTGAGTTTGTGTGTGTGTGTCTGCTAGTGAGTGTTAGTGTGTATGTGTGTGTCTGACTGTGTGTCAGTGAGTGTGTGTGTGTCTGCTAGTGAGTGTGTGTGTCAGTGAGTGTGTGTCTGTTAATGTGTGTTTGTTAGTGTGTGTGAGTTTGTGTGTCTGCTAGTGAGTGTGTGTCTGTTAGTGTGTGTGTCTGACTGTTTGTCTGTTAGTGTGTATGTGTGTGTCTGACTGTGTGTGTGTGTGTGTGTGTGTGTGTGTCTGTTAGTGTGAGTGTGTGTGTCAGTGAGTGTGTGTCAGTGAGTGTGTGTCTGTTAGTGTGTGTGTGTGTTTCTGTTAGCGAGTGTATGCGGATCTGTCAGTGAATGTGTGTGTGTGTGTGCTAGTGAGTGTGTGTGCTAGTGAGTGTGTGTGTCAGTGAGTGTGTGTGTCAGTGAGTGTGTGTCTGTTAATGTGTGTCTGACTGTTTGTCTGTTAGTGTGTATGTGTGTGTCTGACTGTGTGTCAGTGAGTGTGTGTCTGACTGTGTGTGTGTGTCTGTTAGTGTGAGTTTGTGTGTCAGTGAGTGTGTGTCTGTTAGTGTGTGTGTGTGTGTGTTTCTGTTAGCGAGTGTATGCGGATCTGTCAGTGAATGTGTGTGTGTATTTAGAAGGCAGGGCGGGGGGAAGGGTTGGGGGGGGACTGGCGCGGTGGGGGGGGGGGCGCCTGAGTTTTGTCCTGCCTAGGGCAGCACAAAACCAGGATACACCACTGGGGGAGAGTCTGATGGGGGTAGGCTTGCTGTTCCTAAAGAAGGGAGCTGCCCGCGAGAAGTCCCAAGCTGTGTTTCCTCTCATTGTGGATGTACCAAAAGTGGGAACTGTCTGGGACCATACCATGATCAAAGGCCTCCCACAAAAGGCCACCATAGTCCTCTCCCTCAATGCAGCCATGGGCAGAGGTGTGATGTATGCCATTGCAAGAGCCATTGTGAGTCATTCAGCCACACTTCTGTCATGACAAGTATCTCCAGTTTTATTACCCATTCCTCTAAGGGCTGTTCCGGAAGGGTCGAATTTCATTGAGTTCCACCTTCCAGAGATCGGTTCGGATCACCACCCTCTATTCTGGTTATCCTGTCTGAGATAGGGTCATCAATACAGTGCAGAACATCCTGTAACCCATCTCTTTTGGAAAGCTTATGGCCTCCCAGAGTAACCGCTACCTAACAAATCTGACCCTTGCTCTCTCCTAAAGGGCAGCACTCTACTCTCTCCTCCAGCTCTGCTTCACTTTCACCTTATTTTATTGCTATCTTCTGTCTTATTGTGATTTATACCCCACCTCCTATAGACTGTAAGCTCATTTGAGCAGGGTCCTCTTTAACCTATCGTTCCTGTAAGGTTTTTGTGATTGTCCTATTTATAGTTAAATTCCCCCTCTTTTAATATTGTAAAGCGCTATGGAATATGTTGGCGCTATATAAATTGCAATAAGAATAATACATCCATACATTAATATGTCCTGTTAAGTCAAAAATGCTGTAACTGTCACCAAAGGTTGGTCTTTTGGTATTGTAAAGGTTTGTACTTCATATAACGTATGGTATGATTCATCAAACATTAAAATTGTAATTGCAGAGTAATATTTTGAAAGAGATAATTAAGAAAGGATCTGAGGAAAGTATCAGGACTTTTGATTAATGCGTTATAATAGTTAAACAGATATACATTTTAATCAATCATGTATATTAGTCACACTTTATATTCTGTTAACCGATTTCCCATGGAGAAGATGCTAGCTTTAGTTCGTTTTACTTTTCAATGAGAAATTTTAGCACCATCAATTGTGACTTTGAATGAAATAAAAACAACTGAAATGTACACTCAAAGTACCATAACCACTATGGCTATAGTGGTTATAGTGTCATAAGTGCATTTTAAATCCCTCTATTGTAAGTAGTCAAACCATTTTTTTTTCTCCGGGACACTACTAATGACTGAGAGCCAGAAGCCACTTAGCAAGATCGTCCATAGCTTTTCTGAGCTAAGCTCTGCAATGGTTTAAGGCCCAGACAGAGAGCTTCCCGGTCTCCATCATCAGTAGTGGAAGTAGGGAACAGCACACAATGAACCCTAGGTAACAAGTCAAACAGTTCTAAAACAAGATTACTTGCAATGGGATGTACCAAGGCGCTTCTGGCACAATAACCACTACAGAGAGTTATAATGGTTATGTTGCTTGGAGTGTTCTTTAATGTTACTATGAATATATTAAGATCAATATATGTCTATACCACATTGTAAAGATTAATGTGTCCTTACATACAGGGCCGGCCTTAGGCAATTAGGCGCCCTGTGCAAAAAGTCTTCACGGCGCCCCCCCACCTCCCACCAAGTTGCCTGAATACAGTAACACACACAGGCACCGGGGACGTGTGTATCACGAGGCAAACAAGGCATCTGCCTTGGGCGCCACTTTGCAGGGGGCGGCAAAAAAAAGCATCCCTCCAAACCCCCAGGCAGATCCCTTGCTTGCCTCGCATCCTGGGGGCTCAAGAGCTGACCGGCTGGCCACTTTTGAGCCCCCCCAAGGCTGGCAGCGGGCAGCGAAGGAGCATACTCACCTGAGCTCTTCCTGCTCAGCTTCCTCTGCGCCGCTTAATGAAGCCGGGAGCCAGAATATGACGTCAGTCCGGCTCCCGGCATCACTAAGCGCTGCTTACTCAGCCTGTGCGCCCCCTGCCTGCCTGCCCAGCAGCCACACTGGACTGCTGGTAAGAAATCCACTCCAGCTTTCCCAGGGAGGCTGGGTGGATTTAAAATAAATGTAAAAATATTAGTTTGTGAGTGTTAGTGGAAATGTCTGTGTGTGTGTCTGTGAGTGTTTATTTTGAAGTGAATGTGTGTGTGTGTGTGTGTCTGTAAGTGTGTAATTGTGTGTGTCTGTAAGTGAATGTGTGTGTGTCTGTGAGTGAATGTGTGTGTTGGTCAGTGAGTGTATATGTGTCAGTCAGTGAGTGTGTATGTGTCAGTCAGTGAGTGTGTATGTGTCGTCAGTGAGTGTGTATGTGTCGTCAGTGAGTGTTCGTCTGTCAGTGAGTGAGCGTCTGTCAGTCAAAGTGCGGCCTTGACAGGAAGGGGTGGGGGAAATTTAAACTCGGTTACAGGCATGTACACACACACTCAGTTAAAGGCAGTCACACATACAGGCACAGGCACAAACAATAGCACAGCTACAGCGACACACACAGACAGACAGTCACATAGGCAGTCACACACACAGACAGACACGCAGTAACACACACATAGACAGTTATACACACACAGGCAGGCAGTCACACAGATAGAAAGTCACACACACAGGCAGGCAGTCACACACAGACAGATAGTTACAGACAGACACACACAGGCAGGCAGGCAGTCACATACAGGCAGTCACACACACAGACAGACAGTCACACACACAGACAGTCACACAGACAGACAGTCTCACACACACGGGCAGTCACACAGACAGACAGTCACACAGACAGACAGTCACACAGACAGACAGTCACACACACAGGCAGTCACATACATGGGCAGTCACATACATGGGCAGTCACATACATGGGCAGTCACACAGACAGACAGTCACACAGACAGACAGTCACACACAGGCAGGCAGTCACACACAGAGACAGTCACACACACACACACAGAGACAGACAGTCACACACACACACACACACACAAGGACAGGCAGTCACACACACACACACACACAGACAGTCACACGTACACAGGCAGGCAGTCACACAGACAGACAGTCACACACACACACAGACAGACAGTCACACAAACAGGCAAACAGTCACACACACACACTTACCTCTTTCCAGTGGATGCAGTTGGCTGATGGGGAAGCATCTTTCCCTCTTCCTGTACAGCAGGGGCTTCGGGAGGTATTAGCCCGTCTCCGCCTCTCGATAAGCCCCGCCTCCGCCGCTCGGTAAACCCCGCCCCCTCTGCCGCGATTTTTTTTTTTTTTTTTAAATAGACCCGGGTGGAGAACAGTTAATCCTCCAGCCAGGTACCTCTTTTAGCTCCCCTGCACTCCGGCCATGAGTGAGCTGTGTCGGCCACAGGGCGCCCCCTGTTCCATGGCGCCCTGTGCGGTCGCACAGCTCGCACACCCCTAAGGCCGGCCCTGCTTACATATTGTATATAAGCATTATGGTGGCAGCATATGTTATTGTCTTTCATATGATCCATGCACTTTGTGATTTAAAAGAAGCTGAGAAAATGTAACAGTAGCTAAAGCAATAAAAGCTACAATGCTATACATAATCTTAGCAGTAGTCAAAAATATTGTATAAAAACTAAATGACTGTTTTTCTGAAGATAACTCATTTACATATGCAGAAAAACCCTTGCCAGAATCAAGCTATGAAAAATGCTTTATTTGTGTTTTACCATGGTAAATGTGAATCAGTCTTGGCATCTCGGAAGGTGTCTATACATAGATTTTAACCTTCTAATTTAATTTTGTAAGAATGTTTTCTACGTCCAAATTTGGTTGTAATAAAACATCTTATTCCCTGACATTCTGGACTTATTGGCCATCATGTTTTATTGCTTTATAACTTTGGCCCATGTTCAGCATACATTGTGTTTTATGAACACAAAGATGATTTTACCAGCTTTATTGTTTTGAATTTCATCCAATGTATTACTGAGCTAACCGTTTTTTGGCATTCTATTATTTCTATGTACAATAATGTAGGGATTTTATTGTACTTCTTGTTTTTATTCATTTTATATATAGCCTTAATTAACTAAGCAGTCAAGTAATTTTGGTGGCAATATTATTTTAGTAAATATCTTATTTTAAGTTATATTTCATTTTTGATTTTAAAGTTTAACTTTGTGCTACAAAACAAAATACATATTGGAAATTGTATTAGCATTTTGTCAAAAAAGGACAAAACTGTAAATACTAGTAACATAAAAATATTAGGTATAACAATGTTAGAACAGAGAAAGGGACAGGTGTTTTGCTAACTTTTCTTTTTCTAAACAAAAGCTGTTGGTTCTATCAACAATAATAATATGGACAAAATAATTAATAATAAAAATGAGCAAAGTGTTAGAAATAAATGAAATTAAAATGATTTTGTGATTATACTCAATTGTTCTTAATTTTAATTAAAAAAATGTATAAATAATTTAATGTTGAAATGCCTCTTACTAGCTGGACTAAGAAAGTTTCATAAAATTGTTTTGGTAATTAAAACTAGTATATAGGGCTTAAGTGTAATAAAAGCAGCAAAATCTGTGTAAGCTGTTTTTTATTGCTTTGAGAGTACCTCCATACTGTCATCCAATTAATCATGGATCAGGTTCCATAATCTACAAAGGTCTCCGTTCTTAAAGTAAAAAATAGACTTGTACATTTATTTTAAAACAAAGGGCAATTTGTCTGTATTTTGGCCCATCAGTGGTTTATTTAAATTCCATAACTCTGAAGCGACATATGGAAGTATCACTGAGTAACTTGCACAATGGAAGAGCATATTTGTTTGATTTGTGAGTGTTGTATATGAATCCCCCAAAAAAGGAAATGGTGAAGAAGTTAATTGCTATTTTAGTAAGGGTAAAAAATGAAGCTTAGTTTGCTATGATGGACATTGATGTGTGCTGTAGCTTATGTAATTAGGTGAAAAAAACAAACAAAGAAAAACCCTACTTTTCCAAGGAGAAATCATTTTGACTTCAACTATTGAGGAAAACAGATCAGCAAAGAGGGATTGTCTGTTAATACTCTTGCTCTGCCTGGGTGGCAGTAGAAGATAGCCAGTGCCATTGATCATAGTGTTAGACTAGTGAGGTTAGGTTACTGCTGTGCCTAACCAGCCACTGTCAATGTCACACTTACACCAACTTTGAGTGGGAAATAGCTTGTGCCATTGATCCTATGTGGTTAGGTTACTGCTCTGCTGATGCACTGCCATTGCAATACTTACACCAACACTGATTAAGACTTGCAAAGACATACTTACAAAGATCCCTCTCTCCCTTTAAAACTAAGCTGAGCTGATTTATTCTACATGTTGTTGTTGTTGTTTTTTCATTTTATATGCAGTGGCCTTTTTTGTATATTTACAGTTTGTTGTTTCCAAACCACTAAAGGGTATCCATGTGAGACATTATTTTGTATCTTTTATTACTGTCTATATTGGAACCTAAACATTGGTTACTTTAACTGCTACTGGTATTCAATGAATTTAAAATGTACATATATTTAGGATACTTGCCTGCTATCTCCCTTTTGCTGACTCACTTATATATGCTAACCAGTATATAATATTATTAATCTTAATATAGGAGGGGCTAGTTGGCAGACACTTTAATAAAGCCATTTTATCTACTCCTTCTATCATTTCATTGATATCTGGGAGTTTATGTGATAACTAGACATATTAGTAATGCTTTCTTAAACTATAATTTTTCACTGACCATGTATTTTACTAGTACTAGTTAATCATTATAAGTTCTTTTGATTTGGGTGGTCCAACTGGTGTATTCCTGTTTCTTTTTGAGTGAGAGAACTTATTTTTATAATGATTGATTGCAATAATTTTCCTTTTGGCTTATTATTTTGACAAATGGGACGCAGGAGTCATTTTATGTTCAAAATATTTAATCCAACAAGGAATGGAAGAAGTCAGTGGACAATTGATGACCCACTCATCCCTTTTACCCTGAGAAGAACAAAGCTTTCCCACACATTCAGTCGGATGCATCAGTATATAAAAAACACAGTGTCCCATTAACGCCTCCCAACTACATCTGTGGTGGTAGCAGGCATCACATGACTCATTCAGGCAGGGCAAAACTATGGCATTTAAAAAGAGTGAGCAACAGTGGCAGGAATAATTTCAATAATTTTCTTTTTTTGTTTCTTTTAATGAGGTGGTTGAACAAGGGGATGACCTGTTCCAAACTATCATCAGTGTGGCTCAAATGTTCTCTCACATCCTATATGTTAAGATAAATTATAGTGTGCCCTCTGCTGTTCCAAAATTCTTACCACCATGTCTAAAGTGAATTGGACCATGGGCTGACATGCTTTTATAGAAAGTGTGTGGAAAGCCCTGTTTTCTATTGCTTGTGAGTCAAGAGTTGCCTAGCCTTCAAACTACAGTGGAAATGCATGGCAATCCTTCTGCAATGCTCATTTATGGTTTGTAGTATGGTTTCATCTACTTAACTACCACCAGCATTGCCAGTCACTATGTGCTGCCGCCAGTGTGCCATCACTGGAAGAAAGGCATACTGGCCGTTTAGAGCATTTCATAAATCTAGGCAATTAGACTGGTGATTTTGTAAACCTGCAATAGTGAAAAGATTGTACCCTTAACCTCTAACTGCAGTCTCTGTTACTGCAGTGATATAACTGAGACTATCACTCCGGGATAGTCTAACAGTGATATGCCATAAATAACAGCAAAACAAAAATCAAATAGCAAATCTCATATAATAAATGTAACAGACTAGGTAATACAGTTTAATATTAGTCTGTGCAAATCCCTTTGTTCCAGGTATTTTCTTTGATAATGTCACTCCATAGCAGAGAGGAGTATATGAAAAAAGTACAGAAAAAAATGAATTAGTAACTTTCTGTATTAATGCAATATATGAGAAGTATTCCAGATTAGTAAAACAAATCAAACTGGCTTTATTAGATACTCAGCTCTCAACTAAAATCAATATATAGAAACTCAAATAAAAATTTTCATATAAAAGATTCAAATCAAATAGTAATGATCAGACCTCATTAACATGTATCTGTAGGCTGATACCCAAAGTGCATGTTAGGTGCAGACCTTGTATTACTCACAGCGTCCCGGATCAGCAGCTTAGATGTTACTTTGCTGGGTACAATACAGGCAAATGCTTCCTAGATGCTGGCATTCAGTGATCAGTAATCAGTCCTTCCAAACGCGTTTCTCCGTCATAAAGGCTTTATCAATGGATACGGACTGTCGGCTAGTTGCCGCTTATATAGCGGTTTGTTTTGGATTTGCACAGACTAATATTGGACTTTATTACCTAGTCTGTTACATTTATTTTATGAGATCTGCTATTTGATTTTTGTTTTGCTGTTATTTATGGCATATCACTGTTAGACTATCCTGGAGTGATAGTCTCAGTTATATCACTACAGTAACAGAGACTGCAGTTAGAGGTTAAGGGTACAATCTTTTCACTATCTTATATGTTCTATATTTTAATAGGTTGTTAGGTCTCCTATTTTATACCCTCCTCTTAATTGGACATACATATTCAGTGCTCCACTTCACAAGTACTTGTGATTTTGTATACCTGCTGTTTTGGCATTGCCCTGTAGTGAAATCAGCAAAGAGTGGGCTCGTGCACACTTTGCTGGGATGATGAGGAGTTCAGGTGTACCTGTCCATCCTACCTCTGTCAATCACTGTCACTATCCTAAACATCCCCCATACACTGCTTAAGGATGGTAGTGCAGGAAGTGCTGCTGCTCTTGATCCCACTTTTTTTTACAATGCATGCGGTTGTAGTGGTTCCAGCAAGCCTTATATTTTTGTTAAAAAAAAAACAAATAGGTTGCTGCTTGGTGGATTTTCTGCTACTTTAATGTTTTTGTGTTTGACTCTAATGCACAGAGCACACAGCTAATAAAATGTGATTAATATAAATTTAAATAGCACAGACAGGAAAACATAGTTCGTTATTATCTCCATTTACCCAGTCAGAGGCATAACTAGAATCCACTTGGCCCCGGTGCGAAAATTGTCTCATTCCCCCATGTGTCTCAACCCCCCCTAGTGTCTCATTCCTATGCCCAGGCCCCCCATGTGCCTCATTCCTTCTGCCCCACAGCCCCATCACTGTGTCCCATTCCCTCTCCCCCCTCAGCTCCTCCCTGTGTCCCATAGGCTTCTCCTTCTCCAGCCCCTTCATGTGTCCCATTCCCTCTCCCCTTAGCCCCATCCATGTTTCTCATACCCTCCTCCCTCCCAGCCCCTCCATGTGTCCATTTCACCTTCTGCCCTTCCTGTGTCCCATACCCTCTCTCCCCCCTCCCCTCCATGTGTCCCATTCTGCCCTCTCTTCCCTTCCCTTCCCTTCCATGTATCCCATACCCTCTCTCCCTCCTCCCCTCTCTTCCATGGGTCCCATACTCTCCCTCTTTCCTTCTCCCCTCCATGTGTCCATTTGTTCCCTTTCTCCCCCCTCCCCTCCCTGTGTCCTATTTCTCCCTCATTCCCCCCTCCAGGTGTCACATACACTCAATTTCTCCCCCCTCCCTATCCAAGTCTCCCATACACTCAATTCCTCCCACTCCCCTCCCTGTGTCCCATACCCCCCTGTGTCCCATTGTTCCATCTTCCCCCGTTCCCTTCCCTGTGTCCCATTGTTCTTTCTCTCCCCTCCCTGTGTCCTATTTCTCCCTCATTCCCCCCTCCAGGTGTCACATACACTCAATTTCTCCCCCCTCCCTATCCAAGTCTCCCATACACTCAATTCCTCCCACTCCCCTCCCTGTGTCCCATACCCTAAATTCCCCCCTCTGTATCTCATACCCTCACTCTCTCCCTTCTCCCCTCCCTGTATTCCATACCCTATCTCTCTCCTCCCTCCCCTCCCTATATCCCATACCCTCTCTCTCTCCCCCCTCCCCTCCCTGTATCCCACATCCAGTCTTTCTTCCCCCTCCCCTCCCTGTATCCCATACCCTATCTCTCTCCCCCATCATCTCCTGTACTTTACTGGCCGCAGTTCCCAGTCTGACAGGAAGTGCTCTAGCAGTGAGCACTTCCTGTCAGACCTCTCAGCCATGCTACACACAGGCAGGAGGGGATCAGCACAGTGCAATTCTTCCTTCCTGCCAGACCTCCAGGAACTGAGGACCTGGGTCAGTGCAGCTGTGCATCAGCCCATAAGGTATCCAGGCGGCCCACGGTCGCAGGAGTTGCGGCTGCGGCCAGGCCCCATGGACTGAGGGGCCCGGCTGCAGATGCGACTCCTGAGACCGTGGCCCAGTCATTTGCTTTAATCATTGTGCATTCTTTGATGTTGATTCTTGTGAATCTTCACAGAATTTCCTCTTAAATCTTAGCCGAGCTTCCTGGGGTTGGAGGTTCAGGCATCCTGACGTGTATGCGCGTGACGAAATGTTTTGCTGGAGTATGTTTATTAGCACAGGTGTTTGTTTAAACAATTAATTTAAAATTCACGCCTACATTTAAAGGCACAGTGCACCTTATATAGATAATTTTAGAAATACAGTTGTCATGGATTCAAGAAGGATTTTCCCCCTCTTTTTGTGGTGTAATTGGAAATGCCTACAATTGTTTTTTTTTTTGCCTTCTTTTGGATCAACAGCAGAAAAGAATGCGCTTTTCAGGGGTTCCTGGAATTTCCTGGAAGTCTTAAATTTCACCGACCGCCCGCATGGTCTCATGCCCAAAACAGTTCCAGAGAATAAGGGCTTGCGGTCGGTCTAGTTCGGTAATTTAAAAACAAACAAACTACCGAATATAGTCAATAGTGTTACCCTGGAGTTTGATCCCCTTGTTCATGGGAACGTTTCCACCGAACAGCGATGAGGGTTGTGGAACCGAACGCAGGCGATGCTGGAAGTCCAGCGGTGTTCTGGAGTTTCTGTGTCCGTTTTCAGTTCCATGAGATTCATGCCCAAACACTGCTGTCTGCATCCGCGGGAACAAGATGTCCGCCACCTCTTGGTCGTCCATAGGGATTGCGGCCACCCAGATGAACACTTAGAACACTGCGGTGGAAATTACTACAAAGTAGCAATTAGGCTTTACAAGCTCCAGGGTGGTCTCCGAATCGTGCGACTGTTAGGTTTCCGAACCAAATATAAAATCCCACGAACCAAGTCTGCTCACATAGTTTATTTATTTATTTATTTATTTAAAGAACCCATAGTCTTTTGGCAGGCCTCTCCAAGAACACGTGACGAGGCTCAGTTCGTCACAAATACAATAACTTTAGTCCAAATATCTACAGTTTAAATACTGATAACACATACAACAGTAATGTGCAATGGTAATACCTGTTAGAGTGTTAAAATTAAAACTTTGAAATAAAAATGGAACTAAATGCATAGATAAATAGAAGATATTAAGCAAACACAGATGAAACAAATAGATTTTTAATGCAAAACAAAATTTCAAAATGTGTTACTTTTTATGTAGTGCAATATGAACTTACTAATAGAAAAACACACTTAAATGAATTGCAGAAAGGGGTGCGGGGAGACAGCGCCTGTAGAATTGTTCTCAAATCCAGTGATATATAGAATGAAATGCACTTACAATTTTCTGGAGCTTATGTTCAGCTCCAGATTGATGCACATGGACGGAACAATCCCCGTCTGTGGATATAATGGTAGATCCAGGTACTTCTTTGTGAGTTTTTTGTTCTCAGGCTGTGAATTGTTGTACCACTGGTCGGCAGTCAAATGTCCTCAGCATACAGGGAAGATAAAAACAGACTATAGTGCTCTCTATATGTAATGAGCTGATTAAAAAAAAGTAATAAAATATACTCACAAGCAGAGAGCAAATACGGTATTGCTCAATCCTATAAGGCTTGGGTGGTATGATCCCCACCGAGGATGTTCCTGTGAGAATCTTCAGAATAAAATTCCAGGATAAAAAATGCCAGGATAAAAAATATATATTTTTTCAAAGATAGGTCTAGAGTCTCCAAAGCAGTATAAAACAATAAGCTTTATTTGGAGATAATAAAAGGTATAACATTGATAACAACACTAACGCGTTTCTCCTTTAACATGCTTTTTCAAAGTATTTACAGTGTGTGAGACCTATCTTGTACCTGAATCTACCATTATTTACACAGACAGGGATTGTTCTATCCATGTGCATCAATCTGGAGCTGAACATAAGCTCCAGAAAATTGTAAGTGCATTTCTGTTATCTATACTCCATCAAGATTTTTAATATACTACACTATATTAAGTTTCTTTGTTCATTCTATATATCACTGGATCTGAGAACAATTCTACAGGCGTTGTCTCCCAGCACCCCTTTCTGCAATCCAACTACACCACCAGAAAGAAGAGACTCTGGTTAGGGACTAAGACTAAGCTGCCACATATACAAAGCACAGGCACCAAAAGTCCATCCCCTTATTACACTTAAATGAATGTCAACATTGCAATGGATATCCTGAGTTTCACTTAAATTTGCAAAAAAATTATAATAATCAATAAATAACTCTCTCTCCCTATTCTTTTAACCTGTCACCAAAACAACCATAAAAACCACAGGGGTTCAAATATTGTCCATCCCATGCATCTGGCATGGTAGTTACATTCAACAGATTAGGGTTCCTATAAACTCTGTATAAAACATACAAGTTTTCAATTGTTTCAGCCTCCACCTCAACTAATGCACATATAGTGAAAAAAGTTTTAAGAGGTGGTTAATGCAGTAACATAAAATAATTAACACACCATTTCCAAATTCCTCTCTTACACCGTAGCTTCCTATTAATGTGCAACTCACTATAAAGATTGCTTCATTTTACTTTATTTTATTTTAATTCGTCTAGCTATAAATAGTGAATTTCAGGCAATTCAATGAGCCTAATTGCCCACAATTTTTAGAGATAGATTTCCAACTGAAAATTCAACCTTCAGTAAATTAGAACACAGTTAGTCTTCAACTCTTACAAAAACAGCTTACAAAATGTCAAATAGCTTAAATTAGCTGGCATTTATAAACGTCGCTATTAATCTAATTCAGTTTTCTGATTAATAGCTTTCAGTGAAAAATTGAAAATATTATGTTAACATAGCATGCATTCATCATTACAGAACGTCATTTTACATACTAATCCACTCTCAAAACCTAACCTATATTCCATTACATTATTAAAGGAACCCTGTCATGCAAAATATGACATAGACTCATTTTAATTTGGTAATTATGTCATTTATGTATTGTGCAAGTGAAATATCTACTAGACATGAACATGGAAAGATTTGTTTTTTGATGGTGGTGGGGTTTCAGCTTGTAATTTTTGTTTTTTCGGTTCAACGCAATTTTGGTCACATATCTAGTCTTTTTGTTCGATACACAGGTAAATTTTAGTTTAGTTACTAACTTTCAGTCAACTGTTAATCTCTGTGGAACTAAATTAATTCTGTTTGTAAGAATAATGCAAATTGAAAGCGCATAAAAACATAATAAAACAAATAAAGCAAAAATCCTACCCTACTCCCAACAACACCCAAAGGAGGATATGTTTCACTCAAAACAGCAGAAGGCTTTGGACGTGAGTCCAGAGACGGAAGTGGCAGACTGGAGGTTCACTCACAGTCAGAACAGAAGGAAACCTTGGGTGTGAGCCAAGGAAAGTGGTGACACTAGCAGTTACTTTTTTATCAGGTCAATGACACACAGGTAAATGGTTACTCCAAGTACCATGACAACTTCAGTGTTTTAAAGAGGTCATGTTGCCCCGAGTCTGTATGTGCAGCATTTTGCTTTGAACCCCTCTGCTGCTGAAGGTGTAACTCAACCTCCTGCAGCATCACAAAGATGTCATCAGCCAATCCATGAATAGAATTCTGACTCCTTTCTGTAGCCCTGCAGAATCCAGAAGGGCATCATGGAACCATCATGGAACATGGGAGACCAGCAGTGATCCAGGTAAGGGGGCAAACCATTTTTTAATGGTTTGCCCCATTACCATGGAACTGGGCCAAAGTACTCCTTGTAGAAGACTTTGTTCCTTTGTGTTTGGTTGTCCATACCCCATTGTTCGTTTCCCGAATGGAAAGTGTGTGGTCCCCCTTTTTATACCTCCCCGAACACCGACCACCCCTGGCTGTTAACTGCAACTAAGTCATTAACTCAAGTGCTTTCCCTGGGTGGCCGCCATTCGTATAACCGAAAGCACGTGCTCCAGTGAATGGCGGCCATTTTGTCTCCTGAACACAGGCAGCGGTACTGTAACCGCTAGTATCCCTATTTACCGCTATAACGTCTTAATACATAGAATTTAGCAGGGCTAACCATACAGATATCTTAGCTAAAATATTATTTAGTCGGTATAGAGTTTCTCTATTTAAAAAACATAAATAATTGAGAATACAATAAAAATAGGAGTTGGAAGCATTAACTTTTGTCTTATTAAAATATTTTATTGAATATAAATGAATACAGATATATAAACTTAATAATCCATTAATATATCATAAAGCAGAGTATTTAGAATTAAATGAATATACGCTTGCAATATATATATATTGTATTAGTATAACATACCCTCCTGATTATATAGGTAATCTCTCAGTATGTGTCAGCTCCAGAGTCGGTTAGTAAGTCTCTACCTAGCATTGGTCATGCATGTATATATATAGTATATCATTTCTAATTACTACTGGTAATGTATGGGTTAATTCATCTTAGGGTTAAAAGCAGTCCATATATATAAATAAAAGGAAAACATCCTTATCAGTTTATTGTCATAACCTAGACATCTTTAAATCTTTATTTGGACTAGAAATTAGGTTGACATAGGCAAAGCCTTGAATTGTTATTGCATTGATCTAAGACAAGATGGTGTAAACATATTGTGTACTGAAAGTAGGTAGAAGGTTATTAATTAAAGAAACAGTTGCAGTTTAAAGGAATACAATTTAGCAGTGTATTATACCTACAATTGCCCATCACACCCTCCTGATTAAATTGAGGGTTTCTTTGAAAAACATATTTTTCTGTGCTTGACACCCCCTTGCTCATGTAAGGGAGGAGACTGTGGTGAATAGGACACAGTGGAAGGTACAGGAAGTACAGATATAAAACAATTACAGTCATGTGTACTTGTGTGATTGCACATTATGTTACCGTGATTAGTTTGTAAATAATATAATTCACCTGGCATATAATTCCTTATGTCATTTTGAGTAAACTTTTTTCTCATGTCAGTTTTCCAAATTCCACCCCAGCAGTTTTTATGATCTCGTGTACACACCAAAACTGATGTGATCCCATATGCACCATGAGAGACAATGTTAATATGACCAATATCTTTGATTAAAGTAAGGGAAAGAAGTATGGGAACTAACCCAAGATTCACGCCCCTTCCCCCCCAAAAAAACCCCCAAAATACACTCGTATGCATATATAAATGCATGCACACACACACACACACTCACAGGTGCACACAGACACAAACATACACTCACAGACACACACTCACAGACACATACACACACAAATACTCAGACACTCACAGACACACACACATACACTCACTCACAGACGCACACACATACTCAGACACTCACACAGTGGTGTATTTTAATTTTGTGATGCCCAAGCTCAATCCAAGCATTTAATGAATGGTTGAATGTAGTGAGTTAATAGAGCTGTTGTTTGGCAAAGATTTAAGAAGGTCATCAAATCCCTGGGTAGAATACTGTATTAATGGCTGGATCCTGAAAAGAGTAGCATGTCAAAGTCATCAATTGCCTCTTGTAATTCAGGTTTCTAAGGTACATTGCTGGTGGTGATTGTTTTGGAACGTCTGTATACCGGGCTAGTATTGGTAGCAGATATTCCTTTAACATCATTGGTTGCCATAAGGACAGTGGCACCCTTGGTGTTGGTATTAGTCTTTGCATGTTTCGTCTTCCGTGACACATTTTTACACCTCATATAATGTGTATAGATTGGATATATCTAATGATAATTGTTCTGATATTTCTATATAGAAACAAAACCTTTGTTAGGTCTAAAGATATATGGGTTATTTGAATCAGCAAAATATATATGGCAATTCCTACATTGATATTTAAAATAATATTGTTATGGTACAATTTCTTTAAAAGTTAAGATCGTTCTATTATGCAAAATCTCTCTAGATATTTTTGGTATAACTGATCATTGAAAACAGGTAGTATTGAATTTATTCATGTTTTTTTTGCCCTGTGAGGGAGAAGACAAATTATTCTCCAAGTTACAATTAGTAAAAAATATAATAATTATAGTTATCATTATTGGTTTCAAACACCCAAAAATACTAAATCCTGTTCCTATTACACCTTTAACAATATTTGCTAAAGATTCAGTTATGCTTTGAACAGTTGAAGGTAAAATAGAAGTCAATATCTTACCAAATTCTTTCAGCCAATATGGGAAATCTCTCTCGTGGTCCTTGATATTGAGAAGGGAAAGCCTAACCCTTATTAATATATCTTCCACTTGCTGGTGGGTGGAACTTAAGGTTATTTTAAATTGTTGTAAGTCAGCCAAGAAAGCACTCATATATGGAAGGTTTAAAAATATTGGGGGTATATGTTTTTTAACTATATCTGTCATTTTATAATTTTGTAAAGGAGGTTTTAACAATCTTCCATAACAATAAATGTCATGATCTGTGGTTACAATTAACCTCTTTAAGGACCAGACTTCTGGAATAAAAGAGAATCATGACATGTCACACATGTCATGTGTCCTTAAGGGGTTAATGGCTGTAAAGCAGGTAACTTGCAGTCTGAATAAGGACTCATAATTAAATAAGAACCATTTATTAAAGATTCAAAGTACAGATAATCTTTTTCTATTGGTTCTATATTAAGTAAGCAATCAGCTGATGTGGCAGGATTATTTCCACAAGGAGTTTGTATCTTTATATCTTCACATATTACATAACTTTTTTCTTGACATCTAGAAACAGACAGATAAAATATTTTATCACATGTCTTTGATATATATTGATATGGATGTTGTATTGTTATTTTGCCAACTTTTCACCTGTTTGTTACAGGTGATCTATATTATCAAGCTTCCAATTCGTAGTGTATATTTCACCTGGAAGAGTTAATTCATAATAGATTTTAACTTCCCACTGGCTAACTTTGGCATTGTTTAAATGTTTTGTTTCTGGAATCACCTTCATATGTGCATCCATTAATTTTAACCTTTGAAGCACTTTAGTTATGTTAACCAGACTTGTATCAATTAAACCATTTTTTAAATTTGATCGAATATCAAAAATCTTCTGATTTAACAAATGTATTTTTACACTTTCTTCTAACGTAGAAATATCATATATTATTGCAGCAGTAAGCGTTATCATGTGGTTTTTAAGAATCAATATACCTTGACGTAGCAATTCATCATTTAGATCAGAATAATGTGATACAACCTGAATAGCTTCTACAAGTAATTGTCCAGTATGTAGGAAGGAGTTTGTATTAGTTAACAAATTCCTTCTGTTGCGAGACACAGGTCTCATGTTACATTCATCTTGATCATCATTTTGTATATTTTTATATGTAATACCTAAAATGTTTTATTAGTAGGTCATGCTGCAATTGCAAATGGCATTTCTGCAACATTTTGTACAGTTCTGAAATTCACAAGGTCTATCTTCATTAGCAATTAAAACATGAATTTGAGTTTTTATACCATTAATTACAATATCTGTAGTATATGGCATACTGTCACTGACACATTTCTGATACAGGGAGTATACTGAATAATTTGCATTAATACTTATCAGTTTTCTCTCTATGCACCACATTCCTGAAAGTCCAGAATATAGCAAAAAGCCTTGGTCTATGTTTTTAGGGAGCCATTTAAAGTTTTAAATGGTATAATTATATCAGAGAGAGCAAGGGGCACAACGGTAGATTATATCTGGATTAGAACCATTACAGATTCCTTGTTTTATCTATGTCTATGTAGTTATGTTATAGGAATTCCTTGCTTTGCAGGTTTGTACATAATATGTAGAGTTAAGGAATGCTGCAGCTCGGAGTTTAGTACAAGTGTCCCATTGTGTCAAGTCTGTAAAAGGTTTTTGTTGACCATTTATATTCCATTCTTTTGGCAAGGCTTCTGCTTTTAGTAGGCCTGTCTTGTTGTTATTTATTAATAGCTGCAAGGTTTCTTTCACTAATTGATGTATTCCATCTGAATTCAGACTCACACGCCACCATGAGTCATTATAAAGTTTATTACTACAGAATATGGTTCCAGTGTGGTTTCTTACTCCACCAAGAAATCTATATTCCTCTTCTTCTGCTCCTTCCCAGTAACCGATTTTTTCTGAGTTGTAGGTAAAAATGTGTCTTATACTGAAGGTGCTTAGATAATCAATTAGGTATTATTTGTATTGTATTCCATCTTGAGTAATACCTGGGCATGGACAGTGATCAGCCTTTATTTTTGGTTCTGGCCATCTTCTTTTTGGAAATCAACATAATAGCAATGTCCAAAAGGAGCAGAGCACATCTTTTCAGCATAAGAAGGCTGTTTGTGATAGTCATCCAATGGTAAACTATATGGCAAAGTCTTTTCTGGAATCACCTTCATATGTGCATCCAAAGTTTCTTTCACAAGCATCTGTCCTGTCTCACTTCTAATTCCAGCATCTTTAGCCATCCCTGCTGAGTCCAGTATTAGGATTTGAGATAGTCCAATCACTTGTTTCTTATGTATAATTGGTTTTGGGTATGGTTTCCAGTAGGTTCCTTGTGGAATACCAGAGTAAGTCACATTGGCTATTACTTTGCTGTGAATTGTCTCTTTTCATGAGATGGTTCCTGGAGGTTGTCCTCACGATCACAGAACTTGTATTGTGTGCAGTCCAATTCAATACAGGAGCTTATTGGTTGTTAAAGGACCACTCTAGGCACCCAGACCACTTCAGCTTAATGAGGTGGTCTGGGTGCCTGGTCCAGCTAGGGTTAACCCATTTTTTCATAAACATAGCAGTTTCAGAGAAACTGCTATGTTTATGAATGGGTTAAGCCTTCCCCTATTTCCTCTAGCGGCTGTCTCATTGACAGCCACTACAGGCGCTTGCGTGCTTCTCACTGTGATTTTCACAGTGAGAGCACGCAAGCGTCCATAGGAAAGCATTATGAATGCTTTCCTATGTGACTGGCTGAATGCGCGTGCAGCTTTTGCTGCGCGTGCGCATTCAGCCGACGGGGAGGAGAAGAGGAGGATCGGAGGAGAGCTCCCCGCCCAGCACTGGAAAAAGGTAAGTTTTAACCCCTTTCCAGAGCCGGGCGGGAGGGGGACCCTGAGGGTGGGGGCACCCTCAGGGCACTATAGTGCCAGGAAAACGAGTATGTTTTCCTGGCACTATAGTGGTCCTTTAACATATTCCCAATGCAGTTTCAAAATGACTACTAGGGTTGATATTATCATGATAATGCTGCATATAGTAATAAGGAGACACCACAGCCATTTAGTATCCATTTGCTTCCATCTTTGCATTACTTTTGTACTGTATTCCATAATTTACGTACAGTCTGTATTTCTGGTAATGATGATTCATGTTACAATTCTTCCATGTCAATTGTAAATGTATCATCGTCTGTCCGTATATCCTTCTCCTTTGCATTTACAGGTTCAGATGTTTGATCATGATTCAGTCTACTACGAGGCTGTGAGATGGGTGTCTTTTCCATTCTCTTTTGGGTTTCTCTTGCTTCTTTCGACAGCATCCATTGAGTCAGGGCCAATGGAAATACTTTGCTGGTTTTAAATTATCAATGCTTACTGTTCTCTGTTGGCCTTTTTTGGTTCTCCGTAATAAAAGTTCTCAGATTTAAAATCATCACAATTTTCACAGGCTTTTTCCAGCGTGGTCACAGAAGGCGTACTATATGCACCCTCTTCAGGACAAACTGCCCAACAGTAGGAACCCAATTAGTAAGTGATGGATTGTGGTGCGTCGTGGAACCGGAAAAACAATTCTCTAATTTCCTCTAACAGAACCAGCTGTTCTAATCTCCTTGGTACAGAAATATGTTCAGTAAAAGTTAAGTTTCAAGGGACATCATACAACATTTCATATGGGGTTTTACCATTCATATTAGGTATGTTGTTAACACCCAATTGTACTATAGGTATAAGTGGATAATACTGTGTGGGGCAAGCAACTAGCAACTTGGTTAATAGTCTTTTCACCTCAGCGTTTTTCCGTTCCACAACCCCACTACTTTGGGGGTGGTTGGGTGCACTGATTTCCCAAAGTAACTCAAACAAGGTTGCCCAGTTTTGGGTTGTGTAACAGGACATCTGCTGGTAACCCGACCGTTTACCTCCCATTAGTTCCCTTCCTTCAGCCGATCAGGAACTCTTGCATGGTTAGGGGACTTAGCTCTATGCCCTACCAGGCAGAGACGACACTCAGCCCTGGAAGCTCTTTTCCCCATTGCATCCCCTGCAAGCTGGAACACAGCAGACACAGGGGTTAAATATTCCTTCCCTCCAATAACAGGACGACGCACGGTTTTGGAGGTTTAAGCAGTGACTGACTCAATCTTTTTTTAACAAGCTTCTTTTATGCACAGACCCCTGCAGGGGGTCTCCATTCCACACAATATACTTTCCTTACTCTCAGGCAGGAGGGGGCTGGATTACAGATAGCCATCTCCCGTCCTGGGAGATACCAAACAGTACACAGGGATACACATTAAACCATATTACATTCAGGGGGGTTACACTTTGGGTCTTGGTGCCCCTGTAAGGTATTGGGTTACAGGGTTGAAACCTACATAGCTAGATAGCCCTGGGTCCCATCTGGGACCCCTGCAAAAAACGGGGTGATCGCATGTATAGAACCCATAGATATCAGCGTCCAAAGTCTGGGGCTCGAGGCTCTGTACCTCTCCGAACTTAGTTCCATGGCGTTGCTTGGTTTAGTCCAGCGAGTTCAAACTTCGCGCCAAAACCAAGCAACATCCGATCTGCTGAAAGGGCACGAACCAAATCGCGCCAATTAGCGTTTTTGACGGAACCGACCTCGCCACTGTGCACTGGAGAAGCCTGGTTGCTCGCCTGCTCCCTGTAGACTATGGCCCGGCAGTTAAAACCTTTTCTTTTCCCTGCAGAAAAGCGTATTCGTGCCTTTCTGCGGACTGTTAAAGCCATGCTACCCCAGATAGCTATGCCATGGAGCCCAGCCGTATACTGAAAGACTGTATGGAAGACTTTGGCTCCATGGCGATTGAACTGTATGTATGTGATCTGAGCGCCATCCGGTAATAATGTGCGCTCAGATCTAAGCTATCTGTGTATGTTCTATGTGATAAATGTAACAGTATGTAATTTTATGTCTTTTATTGTCCTTTGTCTGCCATGTGGCTAATGGAGTTTTGCCTCTGTCCTTGGAGATAATTGGATTACTTCCCAATTATCTCCAGGACAGAGAGGAGGGATTGTGATGCATTGTGGGAGTGTTTAAAGGTGTATGTCTGTGATTGGTCAATGTCCAATATGTTTCCCAGTTTCCCATCTGTTCCCCTAGGTGAGTGTCCACCAGGTGGGAGACCTGCATAAAAGCCAGGCAGGTAGCCCCAGTAAATCAGTTCCTGCTTGACCCTCAAAACGAAGTGTCGTCTCGTTATTGGGGGAATTGGATTGTATGCTGATTGCCAGGAGTGTAAGCTGATTGTATGCTTTTCCTGTTCGGCTGTTTCCAGTATTCGTGTGTTTCCTGTTCGGGAGTTGGTGAATTCGTGTAGTTTGCAGTTCAGGAGATTGGTGCTTACCGTAGCTGTCAGTGCATCTGGAAAAGGGAATATCGCCTAAACAGTTTTTGACCTCTTGTATGCAAAACGGTCTATTACAGCGTTCATGGGAGGAAGGAGTTTCGCCACCCAATCCGAAGAAAGGGCTCAAAACCCGGCTGCACCAATCGGCACTCAGGGAGAAGAGGGATTTTGCCACCTAATTAGGGGAAAAGGTGCGAAATCCGATTGCACCAATTCGCTGAAAGGCGCAAAACCAATTTCCCAATTTTCCCAAACTTCCCAATTATCTCCAGGACAGAGGAGAGGGATTGTGATGCATTGTGGGAGTGTTTAAAGTTGTATGTAACGACACCCCCAGGCATAAAAGGGTTAAACCGCCATTTAGTAGATCTTCCCTTCCAGAGACACAGGCACAGCTACTGCAGAACACCAATCCACTGAACAGGAAACCATATGAATGCTGTAAACAGCCGAATAGGAAAAAGCATACAAATAGGTTTACACTCCTAGCAGTCAAACTGGAACAGCATACAATAAATCCCCCCAAAAACGAGACAAAGCTCCGTGTTGAGGGTCAAGGAGTGAACAGACAGAGCTGTGGGTTTATTGTTCTTATATACACATTAGTACCACCCACAGGGTTTTGGAAAACAACCAATAAACACATACGATACACTCAGACACTCCCACACAAAATCCTCCCCTCTGCCTGTGATACAATTACCTTACACAATGGGTAATGTAATTATCACCGGCAGAGATATACAGTTTTTCCACATTATTCATAACTTGAAAAGTATGCAAAAAAACTTACATTTTCAGAATCAGCATACTCCAAATACAAACATATTTCAAAATCATCCAAATTGGTCCAGTGGTTCAAAAAATAGATCGTAGTCCTTTGTGACCAAAGGAAGCATGGCTTTTCTGCCCAAAACCAGTTCCACAGAGTCTTCTATCCTGGAGATAATTGGGAAGTAATCCAATTATCTCCAAGGACAGAGGCAAAACTCCATTGAACACATGGCAGCAAAAGACAATAAAACACATAAAAACATATAACTGTGCAGCCATTGCACAAAACAGGTACATTCAACATATCTAGTATAAACCAAAACAGAGAAGATTCGGGATATGGCTGTGTAAATCTACAGAGAAAGCATAAAACAAAACATAGTGTGATATTGTTATAAAACACAATATTTCATGCGCAGTAATCTTGTGCACTCACAGGATGTAGGCAGTAAAAGCGCTCTTAAGGTGCCTTCCCCAATGGAATGGGGGGCTAGCTGGTGTTCCTTATCACCTCTGGATCCTTGTATCACCAAAAGACATCCACAGGTCAGGGTTCAGTAATAAAAAATTTATTTAGATAAAAAGTGTAGTCACCAATTCAGCATAGGATACAAATAACAGAAGGTTGTCCTACGTGTTTCGTTCTATAAGAACTTCCTCAGGGACCACAATTAAAAACAATAATAACAATGTATCAATGTACAATACATAAACATATCCTATACACATCCCCCCTCCCTGTGTCCTTAAATAGGGCTAATCCCTAAAGTCTATTGGTGGATCCAGTAGGCGTGTAAATCCTCCTTGGTTCTAATTGGAGGACTGATCTTCCTGTGGCAGCTGTTTGTCATCCATTCATTTTCCATAATTTGTAATTTGCGCCTTTTTCGGCAAATACCGGAAGTGGTCATAATTTGCCGAAACCGGAAGTGACGTCGCGGGAACGTCTGCGTTCCACATGCGTTCCACCAGTAACGTCTCCATGGCAACCGGGCGCGATCAAGTCATTCAAAAGGTCAAATGGAACACAGGACAAATAAAAAGCCCCATTCTGCTTGAGAAAAAAAACTGTTAACCATTTTTAACATATTTAGCCGTTATTTATGTATATATATCTGTTGAGTATCACCCTCCTCATTAATCCCATCACACAACATAATGTTAATCCTCATATTGTACCAAGTAATCATAATACCTCAGTATATTATAAGCCTAAGGCTTCGTATTACAAAGTGATCATATTTCCTATGTCTATTATTTAAAAGGTTTTTTTTTTTTTTTTATAACTTTATACATTGTTAATCAAAGTGAACACCGTAATCAATTCATCACTGTATCAGTTTAAACTTCAATTTGTCGTGTTATATATTTGTACTCCCCATAAAAATCTTTGGGATAAACCTATTAGACACATTGAAATAATCCATTGCTATGGTTACACAAAAAAGGGGTTAGTAGATTGTGGCTACAAAATGACTACTTCCCATATAAACTTTATTTAGTGAATCTACCACATTCAATTTATACCAGCTCTAAAAATCCTTAGAGCAAATCCATTATTTATATTAGAATAATCGGTTATTGTGTTTTTATTATAGTCTTTTGTGATTTTTGGTCATATAGGACAATAGATCACAAATTGTAAAAAAAGATAAAATAAAATATAAGGGATATGAAATAACTACTTGGTATTTGATATATATATAAATCCTCTCTCTAAGTAGGGATTAGCTTTCAACTGTAGAAACAACCCAAATTAAAGGCAAACACACATATCCTAACTCTTTGTTCTGAAGATTTTAGGCCATATTAATCTAGAAAACAAATTAAATCAATATCGATATTAAGACCCTTAGGTGAGAGGGTTTGTAATTTATGTATCCAGAACGTCTCCCTCTGGGCTAGTCTTTGAACTCTATTACCCCCACGCCAGAAGGGGTGGACTCGTTCAATTCCCCAACATCTAAAATCCTTAAATGAAAAAAGGGGACATGATGTACAATGGGTTGGGACTGAGTGTGTCGTCAGTCTCTTTCTGATATTATTAAGATGTTCTAATAGGCGAACCTTCAAAATCCTCTTAGTCCGTCCCACGTATTGCATGCCACACGGACATTGTAGCAAATATACCACAAAGTCCGTGTGGCAATTTATACTATCTCTAAGTGTAAAACTCTCCCCCGTGGTGGAGCTAAAAAATGAATGTGTATTTTTTATAGACACCGTGGTACAAGCTTTACAAGTGCCACAGCCTCGAAATGAACCTGAGCTAGCAGAAGTGGGACCTGATGGTGGTTTAATGGCATAACTAGGTGCCAACATATCCTTCAAATTTTTATTCCTTTTGTAGATTACCAAGGGATTGTCTGGTAAGTGTGTCCCCAAAATGGGGTCTTGTAGCAGAATTGGCCAAGAACTTTGAAGACTTCTCTTAATTTTATTATAATCAATATTGTAATGGGTGGTAAATGCAGAACGGAAACTATCCCCAGTTCCCGAAGTATATGATTTATTCTCCAAAAAAGTTTTCCTTTCTATATCGCCAATGCGACGGATTTCTCTCTCCAATCTCTTTCCATTATATCCTCTATCTGTAAGCTTCCTTTTAACATGTAATGATTGGGCGAAAAAATCCTGTTTATCAGAACAATTTCGTCTAAGGCGGGTAAACTGGCTTTTGGCTATCCCCCTAAGCCAGGTTTTGTCCTGTGTTCCATTTGACCTTTGAATGATTTGATCGCGCCCGGTTGCCATGGAGACGTTACTGGTGGAACGCATGTGGAACGCGGACGTTCCCGCGACGTCACTTCCGGTTTCGGCAAATTATGACCACTTCCGGTATTTGCTGAAAAAGGCGCGAATTACAAATTATGGAAAATGAATGGATGACAAACAGCTGCCACAGGAAGATCAGTTCTCCAATTAGAACCAAGGAGGATTTACACGCCTACTGGATCCACCAATAGACTTTAGGGATTAGCCCTATTTAAGGACACAGGGAGGGGGGATGTGTATAGGATATGTTTATGTATTGTACATTGATACATTGTTATTATTGTTTTTAATTGTGGTCCCTGAGGAAGTTCTTATAGAACGAAACGCGTAGGACAACCTTCTGTTATTTGTATCCTATGCTGAATTGGTGACTACACTTTTTATCTAAATAAATTTTTTATTACTGAACCCTGACCTGTGGATGTCTTTTGGTGATACAAGGATCCAGAGGTGATAAGGAACACCAGCTAGCCCCCCATTCCATTGGGGAAGGCACCTTAAGAGCGCTTTTACTGCCTACATCCTGTGAGTGCACAAGATTACTGCGCATGAAATATTGTGTTTTATAACAATATCACACTATGTTTTGTTTTATGCTTTCTCTGTAGATTTACACAGCCATATCCCGAATCTTCTCTGTTTTGGTTTATACTATATATGATATAGGTCGCTTGTTTGGGTAACGACCTAGGGAGGCTGTCATACATCTTTATAAGCTAAGTACTATTGCTTTTTATATTATTTATCAATTGTATATTGTTTGGGATATACATTCAACATATCCCCAGATAGCTCAGATCTGAGCGCACATTATTACTGAATGGCGCTCAGAGCACACACATACAGTTCAATTGCCATGGAGCCAAAGTCTTTCCCATGGTCTTTCATTATACGAATGGGCTCCATGGCATAGCTATCTGGGGTATCACCGCTCAAACAGGGCACGCACCAAATGACCCGGCTTTCGTGTCTTCGCAGGGGAAAATCAAGCGTTTCAACATGGGGCCATAGTCTAAAGGCAGCAGGTGGGCAACCAGGCTCCTCCAATGCACAGTGGCGAGATTGGTCTCGTCACAGTGTATGTCTGTGATTGGTGTTCTGTGGGTGGGTTGCTGGACTAACCAGGACACTGACCAACAGAAGGTCCGATACCCTGTTAGTCTGATTGATAAATGGGAAAAATGTGGCGGAACCAACCTCGCCACTGTGCACTGGAGAAGCCTGGTTGCTCATCTGCTCCCTTTAGACTATGGCCCGGCAGTTAAAACCTTTTCTTTTCCCTGCAGAAAAGCGTATTCGTGCCTTTCTGCGGACTGTTAAAGCCATGCTACCCCAGATAGCTATGCCATGGAGCCCAGCCGTATACTGAAAGACTGTATGGAAGACTTTGGCTCCATGGCGATTGAACTGTATGTATGTGATCTGAGCGCCATCCGGTAATAATGTGTGCTCAGATCTAAGCTATCTGGGGATAGGTAGAATGTGTATGTTCTATGTGATAAATGTAACGGTATGTAATTTTATGTCTTTTATTGTCCTTTGTCTGCCATGTGGCTAATGGAGTTTTGCCTCTGTCCTTGGAGATAATTGGATTACTTGCCAATTATCTCCAGGACAGAGAGGAGGGATTGTGATGCATTGTGGGAGTGTTTAAAGGTGTATGTCTGTGATTGATCAATGTCCAATATGTTTCCCAGTTTCCCATCTGGTCCCCTAGGGGAGTGTCCACCAGGTGGGAGACCTGCATAAAAGCCAGGCAGGTAGCCCCAGTAAATCAGTTCCTGCTTGACCCTCAAAATGAAGTGTTGTCTCGTTATTGGGGGAATTGGATTGTATGCTGATTGCCAGGAGTGTAAGCTGATTGTATGCTTTTCCTGTTCGGCTGTTTCCAGTATTCGTGTGTTTCCTGTTCGGGAGTTGGTGAATTCGTGTAGTTTGCAGTTCAGGAGATTGGTGCTTACCGTAGCTGTCGGTGCATCTGGAAAAGGGAATATCGCCTAAACAGTTTTTGACCCCTTGTATGCAAAACGGTCCGTTACAGCGTTCATGGGAGGAAGGAGTTTCGCCACCCAATCCGAAGAAAGGGCTCAAAACCCGGCTGCACCAATCGGCACTCGGGGAGAAGAGGGATTTTGCCACCTAATTAGGGGAAAAGGTGCGAAATCCGATTGCACCAATTCGCTGAAAGGCGCAAAACCAATTTGCGCCAATCAGCGCCTAGGGACGAGAGGGGTTTTGCCACCCAATCAGAAGAAAGGACGCAAAATCCTGTTTGAACAAGTGCTGCTTCTCTGATTGGTCACTGTAGCAGATGGCACTGTGGCTGTCCTTAAAAGATTATGAGAATCCTGCAATTCGTGTGTTAATTCTGTTTTGTAATTCCCTGTAACTAGCATTCGTATGTTTGTTCGGTAGTTTCCATATGTATTTCATACGAATGGAAACTACCGAACTAATAGACCTCCCCAGAGTGAAGTGTGTTCCCAATTAACTGTCGAACATGTGTTAACCGCATACTAATAGGTGGTTTATTGCTGTATCTGGGTGGCCGCCATTCAGCATACGAACACGTGGCGGCGCCCATCTTACGCACGAAAGACTCAGCGGTGTTTGGTCGTCGAGTGTCTGGAACTCAAATCCATATAATGGATGTATAATGGTATTAGGTGTAACCTGTATAATGGTATTAGGTGTCATACTAAGGGGAGGAGAGGTGTGGGAGGTAACTGCTATTTCATTGGGTACTGTATTAATGAATATGAATCCCTCCCTTGCCTGGGAGAAATGCTTAAAAGGAGGTTGTGTGGAATAAACATCAGTTCTGCTCCTCATGCTGTGTGTCGTCCAGTCATTGAGATCTCCTATGGGGATATTCGTGGATTGCTTTGCTTATTGGAATTATTGCTTCATGGGATTTTTCATCACTTGTTCCTGAGCCTCACTGGGATCTTAGTGGAGTTAACCTGTGAAATACCAGGCCTCCGCTACATTGGTTGGCAGCGCTGGGATCCAGACTCATAGAGGAACCCGTACCAATGGAGTACGGATGGAGATTGACTATTCTGCACGAAAACGCTCCACACTAAAAGACCTCCTAGAAGCAAGGGTATTCAAGCCAGCAATAAAAAGAAAGCGGTACTTATTACCGAACTCATGGCAGAGTACCGAATGGATGGCGGTTCGGTTCCCGAACAAAGGGATTCGGCGGAAAGACAGGAACAAATGGAATTCCAGAGACAGCTGCAATTTAGGCTGTCTTTTTATGGAGATAACCCTCCAGCGGAAATTATTTCAAAGACCATGACGGAGGTCCAGGAATTTATACTGAGGCAACGGATAACAACAGCCGCAGAACGCAGCACTGCAGTAAACATGGCACAAGAGGGTAAGCCTAAAATACCATACAAGGCGTTTAAAATGTATGTAGAGGCAGAAGAAGACATAGATGGCTTCCTGCAGGATTTTGAAAGACTGTGTGCCCTGCATAGAATCAGTACAGAGGACTGGGTGCCCATTTTGGCGGGACGTTTAACTGGGAGGGCAGCAGAGGCATATCGTACTGTACTGGATGAGGAAATCAGGGATTACAGTAGGGTGAAGGAGATTATACTGGCCCGGTATGCTATAACACCAGAGGCATACCGGAGGAGATTCCAGGACTTAAAGAAAGCAGAGAAAGACTCACATGCAGAGTGGGCTTGCAGATTACAGCGGGCGGCCCTCGAGTGGTTGCAAGCTGGCAAGAAACGGTCCATGGAGGACGTGATACAAATGCTGCTAATGGAACAATTTTATGATGGGGTTTCGACCGATGTCTAGGAATGGGTAAGGGACCGGAACCCTGCATCCCTCACAGAAGCTGCAAGGAAGGCAGACGAATATCTGGACGCACGCAGGCAGCAAAAACCAGCAGTTCCAAAGGTCGCATTAAAAACCTTTGGGGGAACAAACTACCCCCCAGCCCCACCGAGACAACTACCACCACCACCACCAACCGCTGCACAGCCATGATTTCGCCAGCCGAGCTCTGGGCCCTGTCACCACTGCCAGAAATGTGGGCATTATAAAGGGGAATGCCCACAACTGCGGGATCCAACCAAGTCCTCCACCACCACCGAGAGCAGCCGCAGCACACTACTACCAGGACATTATGTCAACACCGTATGAGTGGAACAGTGGGAAGTACTGCACGAGGTGGATCCTGTACAGGCGAATGCTGATAACTGACAGCATCACAGACAGACAGTGTACCTAGAGGGCAAAGCTGTACAAGGCCTCCGCGACTCAGGAGCCACGATCACTCTGATCAAAAGCCACCTGGTAGCGGACAAAGCTAAGACCAGCAAGACCGTAGCCATCAGGGGAGCCGGGGGAACTGTATACCGGCTACCTACAGCAAGGGTTCACCTACATTGCGGAGCGGGGTCAGGAGAAGTGGAGGTGGGGTTAATGCCACAGTTACCAGCAGAAGTTTTGCTGGGCAATGATCTGGGGAGGCTCACGTCTGCTTTTGAGCCCCAGACCCCGATCACAGGAGAAGCTCATCCTGTGGTCACCAGACAACAGGCCCGCACCCAGGTTCCACCCACACTGCCGGAGGTTCAGGTAAGAGATCCTTCCCCTTCACTAGATTGTGTCCCCTGGGCCCCTCCTAACGAATGTGCAGCCGAGGTGATAACTGACCCCATGTTACAGGTATATAGGGACAAGGTTGCAGCAGACCCACCCAGGGGGAGGGCGAGAGGTTTATCTGGGATAAGCAGCTGTTATACAGGGAGTCTGACAAGCAGATAGCTGGGTCAGACCCGATAGTTATGCGGCAGTTAGTGGTACCCCAGCGGTACCGAGCGGAGTTACTCCGGATAGCACGATATTCGCTATCCGGACATTTAGGGGTCAATCGGACCAGGCACAGACTGACCCAAAGTTTCTTTTGGCCAGGCACCAGCCAGGAAGTATGCCGATATTGCAACACTTGCGATACGTGACACAGGGTAGGGAAAAGGGGGGACCGGCACAAGGCCAAGCTACACCCCCTTCCCATAATTGAGGAGCCGTTTAGCAGGGTAGCGGTAGATTTAATAGGACCCCTCCAGAAAGCGAGCCCATCAGGAAAGAAATATATCCTGACTGTGGTGGACTATGCCACTAGATATCCAGAGGCGGGGGCTCTGACTAATATTCACGCTGAAAAGGTGGTTGAGGCCCTCGTGCAGATCTTCTCCCCGATGGGGTTACCCAGGGAGATCATCTCGGATCAGGGTACTCAATTCACCGCAGAAGTCACTCAGCACCTCTGGAAGTTCTGTGACATCAAGCCGATCATTAGTGCCCCCTACCACCCCCAGACTAATGGGCTCTGCGGACGATTCAACGGTACATTGAAACAAATGCTCCGAACCTTCGCAGAGACCCACAAGGACTGGGAACAATTCTTACCCCACCTCCTCTTTGCTTACCTAGAGGTGCCACAGGAATCCACTGTGTTTTCCCCGTTTTAATTGTTATTTGGAAGGAGGGTACAGGGGCCAGTAGATTTGATTAGAGAGCATTGGGAGGGAGAGCGGAGCACCGACGGCACCCCCATCATACCCTATGTGTTGGCATTCCGAGACCGCCTAGAAGCATTAATTAGGACGGTAAGGGAAAACTTACAGGCGGCTCAGACCCGCCAGCGCACATGGTATGATCGGGGCGCCAGGGACCGTAGCTTTCAGGTCGAACAGAAAGTGTTAATTTTAAAACCTGTCCGTCATGATAAGTTACAGGCCGCCTGGCAGGGCCCTTATAGGGTGGTGGAACAGAAGTGTGACACCACTTATATAATAGGCTCTTGCGTTGGAACTGGAGGGAGCCGCATGCTCCATGTGAACATGATGAAGCCCTACCAGGAGCGCTCCGAGGAAGTGACCGCAATATGTGCACCCAACTTGGATGAGTTCGACAGCTTGCCTCTCCCAGACCTGCTGGCGATGGTCAGTTGTCTGGAGATTTAGGGGAAGTTGCACTGGGAGACCGGCTGAGCCCTCAGGAGGGGATCGAGGTACAACAACTGTTAAGAGAGAAGCAAGATACCTTCTCTAATGTACCTGGATACACTCCTCTGGCCACTCACCGGGTAGAGACCCCAGGACAACTTCCCATGCGCCAGACCCCGTACCGCATCCCAGAAGATTGAAGAGATGCTCCAGCTGGGGGTGATTGAACCCTCAGACAGCCACTGGGCCTCCCCGGTAGTACTAGTACCAAAGCAGGATGGTACGACCCGCTTTTGTGTAGATTACCAGAGGCTGAACAAGAAGACCGTGTCTGACGCCTATCCAATGCCCAGGATAGACGAACTGCTGGACAGGATGGCTAGGGGCCACTACCTCACCACTACTGACTTGTGTAAGGGGTATTGGCAAATCCACTTGGCCCAGGAAGCCATCCCTAAGTCGGCCTTTGTCACCTCATTCGGCTTGTACCAATTTAAGGTCATGCCGTTTGGGATGAAAAACGCTCCGGCTACCTTTCAGCGGATGGTGGACCGCCTCCTAGATGGGTTCCAAGACTATACCTGTGCATACTTAGATGATATTGCCATATTTAGCAATACCTGGCAGGAACACTTGGCCCATATAGGAGCAGTCCTAGACAGGATTAGAGAAGCCGGTTTAACGCCGAAGCAAGCCAAATGCAGTATAGGGATGGCCGAGGTACAATACCTGGGCCATCGAGTAGGATGTGGGAAACAGAAGCCAGAACCAGCCAAAGTAGAGGCCGCAGCCCAATGGCTTACCCCTAGGACGAAGACTCAGGTGCTGGCCTTCTTAGGAACGGCCGGATACTATCGGAAATTCGTCCCGATCTATATCGCCCTAGCCAAACCCCTTACTGACCTGACCCGTAAGAACCTTCACCGCCAAGCAACCTGGACCCCAGAGTGTGAGCAGGAATTCCAACTCCTGAAAAATGCATTGATCAATGCCCCTGTCTTGGCAGCTCCCAATCCAACTAAACGTTTTCTTGCTCACACAGACGCTTCTATGTTTGGATTGGGAGCAGTACCCCGATCACAGGAGAAGCTCATCCTGTGGTCACCAGACAACAGGCCCGCACCCAGGTTCCACCCACACTGCCGGAGGTTCAGGTAAGAGATCCTTCCCCTTCACTAGATTGTGTCCCCTGGGCCCCTCCTAACGAATGTGCAGCCGAGGTGATAACTGACCCCATGTTACAGGTATATAGGGACAAGGTTGCAGTCGGGGCCGATGGCGGAGAACATCCCATGGCTTACATCAGTCGCAAGCTGTTACTCCAAGAAGTAAGCTACGCCTCCATCGAGAAGGAATGCCTGGCTGTCGTGTGGGCCCTGAAGAAATTGCAGCCGTATTTGTATGGACAGCCCTTTTCCTTGCTCACGATCACAACCCGTTAGTATGGCTGAACCGGGTGGCTGAGGACAATGCCAGGCTGCTGCGCTGGAGTTTGGCGCTGCAGCCCTTTGACTTTAACATTCAGTACCTCCTGGGAAAACAGAATGGGAACGCTGACGGGTTGTCAAGACAAACCGACCTGGAAAAATGATCCGTGAGCATCCCCGGACATCCCCAAGCTGAGCCGTGTTGGATCAAACTGTGTATGCCAGCTTATGGGCAAAGGATGGCAGTGTAGTGAATGGTCGTGTTTGGTCGTCGAGTGTCTGGAACTCAAATCGGACACTCGATTACCCGAACACCACTGACACCTCCAGAGCTCAATAACTCGAATCAGCCCCCCGTTCGGTGAGTTTGGAGTACTGAACAAGGGCATTCAGGCGAATGTTTAATCGTGGATGGCATGTATTTCAATGTATTTTACCTCCCGAACGGAGACCGTCCGCAGGGCCAAAACGCATGGAACCCATTTCGTTAGTCACCAAGATCAGGGCTACCAGGGGGTACCCAAAGTATGGGTGTACCTGCTAATCTTGGGGTACATCCAGAACTTGGGGAAAACTAACCTGTATAATGGGATTAGGTGTCATACTAAGGGGAGGAGAGGTGTGGGAGGTAACTGCTATTTCATTGGGTACTGTATTAATGAATGTGAATCCCTCCCTTGCATGGGAGAAATGCTAAAAAGGAGGTTGTGTGGAATAAACATCAGTTCTGCTCCTGATGCTGTGTGTCGTCCAGACATTGGGATCTGTATGAGGATATTCGTGGATTGCTTTGCTTATTGGAATTATTGCTTCATGGGATTTTTCATCACTTGTTCCTGAGCCTCACTGGGATCTTAGTGGAGTTAACCTGTGAAATGCCAGGCCTCCGCTACAGTCACCCGCTCCCTGTGGTGACCAATCAGCAGTTACTTGTGCTGTCCGCCCATGGGGAATGGAGCGAACCCAGTTTGAATGGGTGCTCCTTCTCCCATTGGTCGGCACGGACTTCCATGCGGCCAGCGGGACTCTGTGTCCGTGAGACTGACTCACAGCTCCAGAGATTTCCTGCTGGCGTGCATCCCTCTCTCCGGTGGATATCCCCATGCAGGTATCCACTGGAGGTTTGTAGGTCCCAGGTAGGGGAAGGAACTGGTGACAACAGCTCCCTTCAGAGCGGGTAGGACGGTCCTCGACACGGGAACCAAAGACAGGGTGAGCAGGCCGGTTCAGGATACGAATGCTGCCCCCTGGTGTCATTCAGCTATGTGAACCGGCAGCCACCCAAGGGAAGAACGTGCCAGACAATATTCCTTTGGCCCTTTAATGTAATACCAGTTATGGCTCAGTGTCTTATTTTCCAAGCCAAGGGTTCTAGGGAGAGAATGTACAGCAAGGGGGGCAGTGGGCATCCCTGGCGTGTCCCATTCATAATATGAAAGGTTTGTGATAGGAAGCCACAATGGGAGACCCTATCACTGGGTTGCGTGTACAGTGTCAATACAGTGCCCCTGATGGTCTTTTCAGGGAACTGAGTACCTGTGTCATATATTGCCAGTTTAGTCTATCGAAGGCCTTTTCAGCATCCAGCGCCAAGAAAAGACCTCCGAGTTGCTCCCTCTCCATCCCCGCTACCATGTTTAGTACCTTCCTTGAGTTATCAAAGCCTTGTCGGCCCCTTACAAATCCTGACTGATCATTGTGGACCAATTTATGCAGAAGCGGTGCCAATCTTTCGCTGAACAGTTTCGCATAGATTTTGGCATTGCTATTGAGCAGCGAAATGGGACTGAAGTTTTTACAGTGATCTTTGGTTTTGCCTGGTTTAGGAAGTGTGGAGACATGTACCATTGTTACTTCTTCTGGCAATGCTCCTTCCTTCATGCAATGGTTAAACATATCTCTGAGAGGTTGAACTAGGGCGTTAAAGGTGCGTTAGTATTTATTAGGTAGGCCATCAGGGCCTGGCGATTTGTTTAGTGGGAGTGTGGCGATCACCAAGGTGATCTCCTCTACTGTGAAGGGCTTGCTAAGGTGTTCCGCGTCCGTGTTAGATATGGTCGGGAGGTCGACTCCTGATAAGATGGCGTCAATATCTGCTTTTGAGGGGCAGATTGTCTGTGGGTCGTCTTTTAGATTATATGACTTTTAATAGTAATGGGCAAATTTATCCACAATCCCTTGTGGGTTTAAAATTTTGGTTCCCTTAGAACTTTTGAGAGAGGCAATCCTGGAGGTTGTAGTTCTCTGTTTCAGTTGAGTGGCCAATCGTGCTCCTGCTTTGTTGCCTGCAGCAAAAAAGCTGTGTTTAAACCTGCGTGTAAGGAATGTCATTTTGGCTAGTTCCAAATCTCTCAGCCGTGATTGTAAGAGTAGTAGTTTAGTGTGGGTGGATGCCGTGTTTGTTAGTGTTGGTTAGAGAAGTTAATTCGGAAAGTATGGCCGTGTATGTTTCTAGTCGCTTCTTTTTTGCGTAGCTGGCATGCTGGCTGAAGCAACCTCTTATTAATGCTTTGTGTGCCAACCAAATTTGATTTAGGGGTGAGTCTGGAGTTTTGTTCTCCTTAAAGTAAAATTGCAGATCCTGTTCTATTTGTTTAATTACTTCAGGGTCTGAAAGCAGTTGCTCATTGAGTCTCCAGCTGCTTCTTCCAGTGTTTGGGAATTGTTCTCTCAGTGTTAACATGATAGGGGCATGGTCCGACCATGAAATTAGGCCTATGTCCATGTGTTCTACTTTCGTGAGGGAAGAAGTGTGGATTAGAAATCTATCTATTCTCGAATAGCTGTTATGTGCCGCTGTGTGGTATGTATAGTCCCTCTCTGTAGGATGTGTGACTCTCCATGGGTCAGCAAGATTGTGTGATGTTAGTTTGTTGCAGATGTGTGTGGTTAGTTTGGACCTGCTCTTTAATGTTTGTGCGGTCAAGTATGGACCTCCGGAGGAGTAGGTCGCTATCTAATAAGAAATTTGTATCACCTCCAATGATTACCTCCCCAGTGCATGTGCAGACATCAATCCAAGGAGTACATCAGCAAAGTCACATTGGTTAGCATCAGGCCCATATACATTAATCAAGGTATAGACATTGTTATTCAGGGAGCATTGCAATATAAGGTATCTTCCCTTTTTATCCCCTATTTTACATATTAAGGAGAATGCTACATCTCTACTGATAAGGATAGATACTCCTCTCTTTTTTGTTGAATAGCATGAGTGGTAATCTATGGGGTAGATTGGGGAGTTAAATTTCTGTTGCCCCATTTAAAGTGCGTCTCTTGAAAGAACATTACGTGGGCGCCCAACGATTTTGCTTCACGTAGGGCTAGGCGGCGTTTATGGGGGGAATTCAACCCTTTCATATATAGTGTGCATATTTTAAGCACCATCTTGGAAGTGGTGTGGTTTGTGACCTCTTGGGGCAGGTGGGGTGACCTGCTTGTACTAGTCTCCCTACTGGGAGGCACCGTATAACTACCATGGCAGTGCCAAAAGGTGTTGGGGACATGGGCTTACAGTCCATGGGGTCTGCCTTATAAAGAAAAAAAAGGAGAAAACAATACAATAACTGAACCAACAATGAACTATGTACAACATTCCGTTCACTGCGCCCCTGCGGTGCAGTGTTAGGCGTAACGGTTTCTCTTGTGGCTCTGACTTGACAGCCACTTTGGGGGTGGGTATTGAAATCAAGAGCAAGGTTTTAACGGTAACAAGTATTAAAGCAATTCTCAAGGGCCTTAGTATTGCCCTCAATGAGTGCAGTTAGGCTTTCAGCCCGGCATGTTACTTAGAGATAAATAAGCATAGTTGAACATGGTCTATGCATACGACCTGTCCCTCATGAGCGCCGTGTAGTCAGTACACGAGTAGGAGTTCTGACCCTTCTAGGTGTGTCCTTGTGTAGTTGTGGAACATGGTTGTTTCTTCCGTTCGTTTTGAAGCTTGTTTGTTGGTCTGCCATTTGTAGCTGGCAAAGGGGCGTCTTTTATGGAAATGTTCCACTCTATTAGTTGTCGCTTGCCAGATTCGGGGTCAAGAATTGTGTTGTCCACGCTGTTGCACTTGACTAGCAGTTTAGTCGGGAAGCCCCACTTATACTGGATATCTGCTGCTCTCAGTGCCTCTGTGATGTGGGTAAACGTGCGCCTCTTTATCATGATTGCGGAGGAAAGGTCAATGAATAGCTTGACTTGGGAAAATTGACCCGGGAGTTGGCCTTGGCTTCTAGACGATTGCATTATGCGATCTTTCACAGTAAAATAGTGTACTCCTGTGATAACTTCTCTTGGCAATGTTGCCGGTAGGTGTTTAGGTTTTGGGAGGCGGTGTGTCCGGTCTAGCAGCAACTCAGTTTCCGTCAGAGCTGGAATGTAGGCTTTAAATACTTCTTGCACATAGTGGGTCAAATCTTGTGAACCGACTGACTCCGGTATTCCCCGGATTCTGATATTATTACGGCGGTCTCTGTCTTTGTGGTCTGCCACTTTTGCTTCAAGACTTTGCACTCTAGGGCCATGTGTGCTTCCGCTAGGCTGTTATGTGCATCTATTATTTCATCTGCCCTCTCCTCTAGTCATGCAGTTCTTTCTCCTAGAGCTTGGATGTCAGCCCTGATGTCTGTGGCAATCTGCTTCAGGTCTGATTTGAAGGTATTTGTTAAGTCTAGGAGCATGTTATGCAGTGAAGCGTTTGTAACAGGTGTTTGCATGCTGTCTATAGTGAGAGTAGACTCACCCACGTCTGAGCATGATCGAGGGGATTTTGTTCCCCTGTTCCTCTCTTCGATGATGATGCCACGTGCATTTGGAGGGTTTTCTGTTTAAATTTCTTGGCAATCTTGGTGGACATCGTGTCAGGGAGGTATGCCCTCGTTATAAACTTGTTTGCCGGTACTTAAACGCTGTTTAGCCACGCTGTTTTGCACCTGTCAGCGGGAAAGCTCAGACGACCACTCTCATTCGCCACTAAGCCACCCACCTTCCCCGTTCGTGCATTTTAACCGTATTTGAACCATGGTGAATGGACCGGCCGCACAGCCCAAATCTCTGGAACTATTTTGGGCATGAAAATGTGCGTGTGGTCGGTCAAAATGTGACTTCCAGCTGTCTCCCGAACCACTGAACCAATTGGCATGATTTTTGGATATGCTTGTCCCCTAAGTATATTGGTTCTGAAAATGGAACTTTTATTAGGATTGAATGTATAATTTTGATGCTATAAAAATTGTGTGAAAAAGTATATTTTTCGCTTGGAGATAATTGAGTTGATACAGCAATTAACTTAATTATCTCCCAAGCTGAGGGGAGGAATTTACAGTAATGAATGGGAGTGTATAACTGTGTGCCTGTAAATGGTTGGTTGTTGAGTTTGTGTTTTCGGTGCCCAACAAGGTCCACATGGGTGGTAACCTTGTGGGGAAAACTGTATAAAAGAAATGCCCCTTGCACTCAATAAACCAGATCTTCTTACCCTCAACTTGTTGTAGGGAACAGCTATACCAGGTATATCCTTGTAAGAGCTCTCTCTCTTCACCTCTTGAAGGTGAGACTCAGCTATACTCTCTTGGAGGAGAGGCTACCCCAGCTATACTCTCTTGGAGGAGAAGCTACCCCAGCTATACCCGCTCTACCAGCTCCTCAGGGCATCGAGTGGAGCTCTGCAGGTTCTCCAGTACTGGGAAGAAGGATGCCCAGATGGTAAATACCTCCACTGCATAGGGGTAACCGTCACACATACCCTCCTGATTATACACGTAATCTCTCAGTATGTTCACCTCCAGAGTCGGTCAGTAAGTCTTTAAGTAGCATTGGTCATGCATGTATATATATATTATAGCATTTCTAATTACTACCCGTAATATATGGCTTAATTCATTTTAGGGTTAAAAGCAGTTCATATATAAAAATAAAAGGAAAACATCCTTATCAGTATATTGTCATAACCTAGACATCTTTAATCTTTATTTGGACTAGAGGTTAGGTTGATATAGCATTACTCTAAGACAGATGGTGTAAACATATTGTGTACTGAAAGTAGGTAGAAGGTTATTAATTAAAGGAATATTTGCCATTTAAAGGAATACAGTTTAGCAATGTGTATTATACCTACAATTACCCATCACAGTACATGGTCGTCGAACGCCTGGAACTATTTTCAGCCATATGAGTCCACGAACCTGGTCAAAGATTGTACCACTGCCCGTCCCACTTCACGACCAGCTAGACAAATGACGTTCAGAAGATAGCAACTACTGACTGGGGGGATTTGCTCTCTCAAAAAAGCAAGGGGGAGTGTTTGTCTGTGTTCACACAGAAACCCTTGAAAATAGATCAGAACTTTACCTGAATGGTGATTCCATTCTACTAAACGGATCTGAGCGCTATTTGTACAACTTGGGCACTCAGACCCAGGCTATTCAGGGATATAAGATTTGTGGGGTTCCTGGAAAACATGACCATATTTTTGGGGTGTTTTATGTTTATTTCCTGTATTTGCCTGTAACTTGGTTTTGACTCAACTTAATTCTGACTCAATTATCAAAACTACTTACTTAGTTCTGACTCAATTATCTCCCAGACACAGGGACGCCTGGGAGGAGCTTGTGTATATTTTGAATGGAGACTCCATGCTGGGATCTACCTTCTCTGTTTCCTCCAAATTGGAAAAAAAAAAACATTCAGTGTTGAAAAAGGGAGAGAATAAATTCTCCAGTGGTTAAACAATTGAAAAAAAAGATTAATTTTCTCTCTAATATATTCAGTTGCACCAGCTAGTTTAATTTCTCTCATTAATAAGGTTGCACACTGCCAGAAAAACGCAATCCAACAACAACAACAGTACTAAAATGGCAAATGAAATCTAACGTAGAGAAATGCAAAGTTATGCACTTCGGGGTTAAGAATGCACAAGCAATTTACACCCTCAATGGTAGTGAACTGGGGAATACCACACACGAGAAGGATTTGGGAATTGTTATAGACAACAAATAAGGCAGCAATATGCAATGTCAATCTGCAGTTGCTAAGTCCAGTAAGGTTTTGTCATGTATAAATAGGGGCATAAATTCTCGGGATGAAAAGTTAATTTTGCCTCTTTATAAATTGTAGGTAAGACCACACCTTGAATATGCTGTGCAATTTTGGGCACCTGTTCTAAAGAAAGATATCATGGCACTAGAAAAAGTGCAGAGACGAGCTACAAATTTGATAAAAGGAATAGAGCATTTTAGTTAAGAAGAAAGGTAAAAAAAATGTAAATCTGTTTAGTTTGGAAAAACGGCGCCTGAGAGGGGATATGATAACATTATACAAATACATTCGGGGCCATACAAACCTTTATCTGGAAATCTATTCATAAACAGGGCTATACATAGAACACAAGGTCACATACTTAGAATGGATAAAAGGAGATTTAATCTAAGTCAAAGAAAATGATTTTTTACAGTAAGAGCAATAAGGATATGGAATTCTTTACCTGAAGAGGTGGTTTTGTCAGAGTCCATACAGATGTTTAAACTACAATTGGATAAATACTTGCAAAAACATAACATACAGGGATATAATTTCTCATTTGTGGGGTAAAAGCTGCTTGATCCAAGGAGACATTTGACTGCTATTTTGGGGTCAAGAAGGGATTTTTTCCTAGTTTGTTGCAAAATTGGGAGTGCTTCAGACTAGGTTTTTTGCCTTCTTTTGGATCAACAGCAAAAACATTTGTGAGGAAGACTGAACTTGATGGACGCAAGTCTCTTTTCAGCTATGTAACTATGTAACCCAACAAAAAGCTGCCTGTCATAGTTTACTGTCTTAGTGTTCACAGTTATATCCCTCCAAAGCAGTTTAAAAAAAACTGCAGTAAACTTTCTGACACCTTCTGCTCTTCTAGCTCTATGCTGGAGAATAGAGAGAAGAATATCATCCAGGAATATCAGATATGAGAAAAAAATAAAATCAACATTTAAAATAATAATAATATAGAAGGCATTTTACTTTAAATCAGATCTTTTCTTCTAATTAAATTTGATTTTTATTTCATCAAACTTAATTTATATTTTGTATACATTTTGGGCTTTACAGCAGCACTACTGCTGAGAAATGCATATTCTGGTTCTGCCCCCAACTACTATTTTTGGAGTGCAGACAAGATTCCTTATGGGTTGAGCAACCAACCATTTCAGATGTCTCTTTGGAGATGATCACAGGAAAGTATACATCTGAGGATGCTTTGGATAGCAATGTCACCGTAACAATATTTATTTGATACAGAGCAGGCTTATTTCCTGCATTGTTAATATATACATGCAAACACTCTCTCACTTTAATTAGTTTGAATTGTTTTATTTGCATATAATGAGTGATATACACTACTCAAAAAAATAAAGGGAACACAAAAATAACACATCCTAGATTTGAATGAATTAAATATTCTTCTGAAATACTTTGTTCTTTACATAGTTGAATGTGCTGACAACAAAATCACACAAAAATAAAAAAAATGGAAATCAAATTTTTCAACCCACGGAGGTCTGTATTTGGAGTCACACTCAAAATTAAAGTGGAAAAACACACTACAGGCTGATTCAACTTTGATGTAATGTCCTTAAAACAAGTCAAAATGAGGCTCAGTAGTGTGTGTGGCCTCTACGTGCCTGTATGCCCTCCCTACAATGCCTGTGCATGCTCCTGATGAGGTGGCGGATGGTCTCCTGAGAGATTTCCTCCCAGACCTGGACTAAAGCATCTGCCAACTCCTTGACAGTCTGTGGTGCAATGTGACGTTGGAGGATGGAGTGAGACATGATGTCCCAGATGTGCTCAATTGAATTCAGGTCTGGGGAATGGGCTTCGTCTTGCAGGAACTGCTGACACACTCCAGCCACATGAGGTAGAGCATTGTCTTGCATTAGGAGGAACCCAGGGCCAACCGCACCAGCATATGGTCTCACAAGGGGTCTGCGGATCTCATCTCAGTACCTAATGGCAGTCAGGCTACCTCTGGAGAGCACATGGAGGGCTGTGCGGCCCCCCAAACAAATGCCACCCCACACCATTGCTGACCCACTACCAAACCGGTCATGCTGTAGGATGTTACAGGCAGCAGAACGTTCTCCACTGCGTCTCCAGACTCTGTCACGTCTGTCACATGTGCTCAGTGTGAACCTGCTTTCATCTGTGAAGAGCACAGGGCGCCAGTGGTGAATTTGCCAATCTTGGTGTTCTCTGGCAAATGCCAAACGTCCTGCACGGTGTTGGGCTATAAGCACAAGCCCCACCTGTTGACGTCTGACCCTCATACCACCCTCATGGAGTCTGTTTCTGACCGTTTGAGCAGACACATGCACATTTGTGGCCTGCTGGAGGTCATTTTGCAGGGCTCTGGCAGTGCTCCTCCTCTTCCTCCTTGCACAAAGGCGGAGGTAGCTGATCTGGGTTGTTGCCCTCCTACGGGTTGCTGGGTTGTTGCCCTCCTATGGCATCCTTCACATTGCCTGATGTACTAGCCTGTCTCCTGGTAGCGCCTCCATGCTCTGGACACTACGCTGACAGACACAGCAAACCTTCTTGCCACAGCTCGCATTGATGTGCCATCCTGGATGAGCTGCACTACCTGAGCCACTTGTGTGGGTTGTAGACTCCATCTCATGCTACCACTAGAGTGAAAGCCTAAATTCTTTTAAGAGATCCCTCTCTACATACCTCAAAACAGAATGCACATGTCATGGTTGATTATATATTTCCTGCCTGTTCTATGTTAAATTTTGTATATATTGTGTATTAATATTGTTTTTGTATTTTGTTGTACCTAATGTAACAATGCAATGATTTGTGGACCCAGGACATACTTGAAAACGAGAGAAATCTCAATGTATCTTTCCTGGTAAAATATTTTATAAATAAATAAATAAATAAATAAATAAAAGCACCGTCAGCATTCAAAAGTGACCAAAACATCAGCCAGGAAGCATAGGAACTGAGAAGTGGCCTGTGGTCACCACCTGCAGAACCACTCCTTTATTGGAGGTGTCTTGCTAATTGCCTATAATTTCCACCTGTTGTCTATCCCATTTGCACAACAGCATGTGAAATTGATTGTCACTCAGTGTTGCTTCCTACGTGGACAGATTTCACAGAAGTGTGATTGACTTGGAGTTACATTGTGTTGTTTAAGTGTTCCCTTTATTTTTTTGAGCAGTGTATATTAACAATGAACAGGGGCCTAATTAATGAATACAATTTTTATTTAAACAATAGCACTATTTAAATAGTTGTTTTTCTCCCATGTTAAAAGTAGTGTGGGATCCATCGATATTGAGGTACTATGACGTAGTGGTGGTATCCCTGGTATCCCTGGATCCCTGGATATGAAGGAAATTAAATCCTGCATTTGTTTGTTGAGACAACTGATTTTAAGTAGCTTTGCTTTGTAAAAGTGTATTCTTGTGTGTGCTGTTCCTTAAACTGTACTTTGGTTATTTAACAGTCACATTCAATTCCTCATTGTAGAATGTACAATGCCAAAAGTAGAACATATCTGTTGTACTCCACCTGATTACGTCAGTTAGCAACTGCTCAAATATTTGCATGTCACTTTATTTTAGAGTCCAGCTTTCATTAAATCAAACCCATTTCATAATTCAATGCCAGACATACTTTCTATAAACTTTTATTAAACATTCACCCTTGAATATGACATGCTTGACCTTACTCATTTCTTAACAGCATTTGGAAGATGTTGTCTATGTATTTTTGAGCATGCATTCCCTCCACATTTTATTTAGGTAAATAATGCTCATGACTGTGGCATTCATTTAGAATCCACTATGCTTACCAGATTCAACTGGAGTGATTTTGTTAGCTTTTTTCCTCTTTCTGCACCTGGACAGGTTTCAAGATGAACTCTCAATCTTGACAGTCCCTGAAGGTCTTCATCATAATATTTGCATTTTGTGATAAACTATTCCCACTGGTAGTTGGTATTTCCAAACAATACTCCCAAAACAGGGTATTTTTTTCCTTCCAGTTGATATTGTCAACCCAGTTAAGCTGGAGAACACTTATTGTTATGATTCAGTTTCCCTAGATCCTACGTGTATCCCATGGTTGGTTGTTATAATAATATGTATCCTCTTCTTTCTGGCCCATCCTTATGGTATTCAAATGGATCTTGGTTCTTGTATAGCCACAAGGTTCTTATGACTATGTTAGAACTGTTATTTTCTTCAGTATTTGACATCCAACAGCCAGCAGTCCTTAAGAGTTTACTCCTTTTTTACCCAACACATATTATTACAGACATCCCAAATCTACTTATATAATCTGACTGCTAATAAATAACTTCATAAGGATCCAGTCCCATATGTAGTAATATTTCATGTAAGGACATAATCTAGTCATGCTAACATTGGAGGCATCACCAATTATGTAAGGTGCTTTCTGGCAGACCCACCCAAAAATTAGCCGGGTCAACACACTGATGGGTATGCTTGACACCAGGCTCAGAGACAGACGCATAGACAGCTCCCCTACATCAGGAACCATTCAGGGAGCACTTCTAAAGTGCTCCCTGCATAGCCCTAGTGCCCACATCACAGCCCGAGCAAGTCTTATAAAGCGCTTGCTCTGTGCTTCCCAGTGGATAGCTCCCCAGTGGGACAGGACACCGAAACCGGAACTGAAAGTGGGACAGTTGGGAGGCATGATAATCTACTTAGCTGTAGATCTACTTTAATGCATCAGAAGGTGCTGACAGTCATCTTGTCAGAAACAGCAGACAAAGCCCATAATTCTTTCTGCCTTTGTTATCTTCTATTCTATTAGCCTGTTTAGTTTCTGTTGTATCAGCTTATTGAAAGTATAGTTAACTTAATATATTTTACATTATTTACCTAATAAGAACAACAAAGAAAAAATGACGCAGCTATTTTTTATTTGTTCTTGTTGATCTCCTGAAAGATTTAGACTTTAGAGGAATCCCCTTCTTTTGGTTTGCTGCCTTCATTTTGATTAATTAGTGCTAAACCTGCTCCCTTTTTCCTGTATGCTTTACCTAATAATTGAACCAATTAAATTCAATGGTTTATTTTAAAAATCTAATCATTTTAATAATGATTTAAATCATTAAATAGCCCCTTCTCATCTAACAAAAACAGACAGAAGAGATTTATATTAATTATTACCAAATATCTTAAATTAAAATTGCAAGAAGAAAAACACTGATGTTTATTGACCTATTGCAGATGCTACAGAAATACTAGTTAGCAATATAAATAATTGTTATATGTATAAGGGAAAAATACCATTATTACTGCGCATTTTTTGATGCATCTCATTGTCTTTTAAAATCCATTTATACAACCTTGTGCAAATGTTGCATATCTGCCAAATCCAGTTAAATGGACTCTATACTTTAATAAAAACATTTATGGCTCATCGGTTTTCAGTGTCAAATTAATGTACCATATCTGTAATTGAAGGAAAGTGCAGAGTTCCTGAAACAGGTTATAGATGTTAAATATCTGCATTGTTTAAAGGGACGATCCAAACACCATAACAACCTATGAATATTGTGTAGGTTATGGTGCTAATGAGGTCCCCTGTTCCTGTGCCCCTGCACAAGTTTGAAAATAACAGTGGCAATTTGCAAAACCCTCTGCACCTACAAGTGTGCCATTTTTTTCTTCTGATGTCAAAAGGGGAATTTAATGCAACATATTTGTAAACATCCCATGATGGTGTAATAAGCCAGAAGCCTGAGCTCTTTTATCTTTTAGATAAAATGGTGTTTATGAATCATAATTAAGTAGTAGACGTCTATGTTAATCAGTTGCTAGATAAAGACGGGCCTGTGATTAAAAATAAAATAATCCTTGTCCATAGTGTGACGATGTTGCGCTATGTAGACTTTTAGGATTATTAACAGAACTAAAACTGACAGCTTTTGCTAATAATTCCCAATGTATTTGAGGTTGTACGAACTGTATTAATTCCTCAATTCCCGCATCTCATGACCTTAACTCTAGTCACATCAATGCAGTTTGCTTGCTGCTTAGTACATTCTTGCAAGCAAATTGATTATCATGAGAAAAAATCCAAGCACATTTATCTTCCTTCAGTTGTTTAACCTCATTGATCTAAGGTCAGCAAATATACATTTGAAGATTAATTTATCAGGTGCTGTTTTCCAGTAAAATCTGATATTCTAGTTTTATATGCATAGTGATAAAATATTTGAATTCACAAGATGCTATGCATAATCTATTGAAAATGCTGTAATAAATGGTAAAAAAAGGCAATCTTGACATGTACACCCTGCTTTATACTTAACAATCAAACAAACTGGTAAAAAAAAAAAAAAAAACACTGAACGCTATTTAGCCTAAGGACTGTGAGCATAAAGGTTTGATCCATTCTTTCTTGATCTTAGAAATGTTAAAGCAAAGCAGCTCTTTATTACCCAGTTGGATATTATTCTATTCAGTCTTCTTACAAGGCTACTTTATATACAAATGCAAAAATGTACAAGTGCCACAGAATTAGTTATAAAAATAGTACTTTGGCAAATTGCTAATTCTTGTTTCTATTAATTGCATCACAGAGAAGCAGGGATTATATTGCTAAAGAGACATTGCTATTCATTAAGTAAGCTAAATGATATACTACACATTGTAGAATTATTTGAAAATGTGTCACTTAATGACAATACTGTTTTCACACACACGCACACACGCACACAAAGCTATAATATATTATATATGTATTAACTCATCACCTTGGTGGTCCCCCTTATTTACAGGTCTACCCGTATGTCGGTTTTGGCCCACCACAACCAACTTAGCACCATTTTTTATATGCATACGGCTATTATGTTTCCAACCACAAATATATATATATATATATATATATATACATACATATATATATATGTATATATATATATATATATAGAGAGAGAGAGAGAGAGAGAGAGAGAGAGAGAGAGAGAGAGAGAAATAGAAAAAGTACCAGCGCTCCAAGGTTTTCCAATACATGTTCTTCTTTATTCTGAATGATACATCAACGTTTAAGCTCCCCTTTCATCAGGACAGTGCCGGTACTTTTTCTATTTATATCATTTAGCCACCAGAGCACCGGGTACTATTGATTTTTTTGTCGGAGTGCAGGGGTTTATTACATTTATATATATCAGCCATTTAGTCATATTAGTCCAGTAGATAATATGACAAACTATATATGTAAAGTCACTGGGAAAAATAAATTACACCATCTTTGAATTCTAAGGTTTCACATATCAGGACATAATAACAATTATCTGTTCCTTAGCAGGTCTTAACATTACGTAAATACAACCTCAGATGAACAACACATGACATATTACACAGTGTCATGATTCAATTAACAAATATAAAGCCAAAATAGAGAGGTCATGTGTGAAAAACTAAGTATACCTTATGATTCAATAGCTTGTAAAACCATCTTTAGTAGCAATAACTTTCAGTATTACTATATCAGTCTCTCACAACATTGTGGAGAACTTTTGGCCAACTTTTCTTTACAACGCTGCTTCAGTTCATTGAGGTTTGCTTCCATTTGTTAATACACAGCTCTCTTAAGGACCCACCACAGCATTTCAAATCACTATATATAGGGTGAGATAGAGGCAAAAAATATGCCTACGTAATTCAAAGTATGGCAAAAAAGAAATTAGACCTGAGCTGCAGAAAATCCACACTGTAGTCACAACAGTGTATTTACAGAAAACAATACACAAACAAGAGTCCTGCACATCCAGTATAAGTGTACACACCCAGGTGCTACCTCGATTTATTTGAGGACAAAATTCAAACAGCAAACGTTTCTGAAAGTGATGGAAAGAGCCACACTTTTGACCATCAGAGTAATTAAAGTAATATCATTCATTAATAAAGTAAACAGAAACTTAAGCACATATAGATTCATTAGGCTCTAGAACATGTTTATAAAGATTCAATTCAGGTTATACTGAAATCTGTAAGCACTATGGCATATATAATTGCAATATATATGTGCAGAGCCAGGGAGAGCAGGAATAACCACACACATGACCCAACCGGTGAAGTGTATACTACAGTGTAGAGATAACCATTAAGTAGAAAAATAACAAAAATAGATTCCTCCTTTATATTTCAGCCAATTGTATCAAGAAGAACTTTTCATGCAAAGCCCTGATGGACTAAGGTGCGGCAGGAATCTTCATTGACATACATTTTGTTAAAAAAACATTCTATACCTATCAAGGAGAGATCATCACCTCTGGCCGTTGTGGCTATTGACGGGAGACCTCTCTCTCAACCCTCGATTACCCACGAAACCTTGCCTATTAACATTTCCATTGGAGCTTTACTCAAGAAAGACATAAGATTCCAGATAATTGCTTCTTCTTCTTGTCCCATCATATTAGGATTTCCTTAGCTCATTAAGCACAATCCTCATATTGACTGAGCAAAGGGGGGAAATACTGGAATGGGGTAAAGACTGTACTGAGAGATGTATTTTACCTATTACCAAAAGAGAGGGCATCATTACTTTACCCACTACTACACCTCAGGTCTCCGAAGTTCCTATACAATACTGTGAGGTCAAGAAGGTATTCAGTAAGAGTTAAACCAGTATTCTACCTACTCACAGATCTTATGACTGCTCCATAAATCTGCTACCCAGCACTATGCCACCAAAGAGAATAGAATAATGGATGAGTACATCAAAGATTCCCTAAGTAAGGGTCACATACGTACATCATCCTCACCTGCTCCTCACCTTTGTGTCTAAAAAAGATGGAGAATTAGGCCCATGCATTGACTACAGGTCATTAAACAAGATCACCATTAAAAATGCCTATCCTATTCCCCTCATCTCCGAATTTGTTTTGACAGACTCCAGGATGCTAAAGTTTTTACTAAACTTGATCTCAGGAGTGCATACAATTTGGTAAGGATTTATTTATTATTATTATTTATTTATAAAATATTTTACCAGGAAAGATACATTGAGATTTCTCTCATTTTCAAGTATGTCCAATGTCAAGGATTAAGGAGAATCATGAGTGGAAAACGGCATTTAACACTAGAAGTGGAAATTATGAGTACCTGGTCATGCCCTTCGGGTTATGCAATGCTCCGGCCGTGTTCCTGTCACGTATTCATGCGCTTATAGAAATGTGGTTAATGACATTTACTGTCCACACAGGAAAAGTTGTGCCGAGCAGCAACCTAATCCACAGAAGGTTTAATGCTGAGCAGTAATTGTGCAAATGAAACCTGGTGTCATGTATTCATCCGCTTATAGAAAAGTGGTTAATGACATTTACTGTCCACACAGGAAAAGTTGTGCCGAGCAGCAACCTAATCCACAGAAGGTTTAATGCTGAGCAGCAATTATGCAAATGAAACCTGGTAACTGACTTTGGGGTCAAAGGCCGGTTACAGCCTATCAGAAAGAAAGGAGGGGTATTTAGGCCCAGTTCTCAGCCTGCTCAGTGCCCTGTCGTGGTTTCCCTTGTGGTTGTCGAGAGCGCGTTCCTGTTTATAGTTTTCTACCTGGTTTTTGACTTTGGCTTTGTTTATTGACTTCTCTATATTCTGGTATCCTGACTCCTGGCTTTCCTCATCGCTGTGTCCCTTTCTGTGTTCCCTGACCTCGGCTAGTATTTTTGACTATTCTTTGTACGTTAAATCCGGCCATTCTAAGGACCGGTAATACGTTACTTATTTGTCATCCGTGCTGTACAGTTCTATGTGCTGGATCAAACAGTAATCCTGACATTACGACATGGCCATAGATCCTGTAGAACTGTGTCAGCACATAGCTGCTTGCGAGAGGAAATTAGAGGAGAATGATGACCGCATGGATCAATTCACTCAGGCTTTAAGTACGCTTCTCGCTAGAACGGAGCATCTGCAGCCTGCAGCGTCTCCTCCTATAGCACCTCTACCCTGTGTACCTCCACCCACTGTTAATAGGACTCCTAGCATCTCCTTATCACCATCCCTACAGTTTGATGGCAATATCCAGGAATGCAGGGGTTTTCTTAATCAGGTGGAGTACCATTTTGAGGCCTCACCAGGGTCATTCCCCACGGACAGAGCAAGAATTGGTTATCTAATGAATCAATTAAAGGGCAAGGCCCTTGCCTGGGCTAATCCGTTGTGGGAGAGTAATCGGAGCATAGCTCATAATTACCAGGAATTCCTTGCCGAATTCAAGCTCACGTTTGAGCCATTGGGTAGAGAGGATGACGCCTCCACTGCCCTAATGCACATCAGACAAGGTAACCGGTCTATCTCGGATTATGCTATTGAATTCCGTACCTTAGCTTCCGAGGTAGACTGGACTAACAATGGGTTAATCTCAGCATTCAAAAAGGGTCTCTCAGAGACTATACTAGATGAGATAGCCGCTAAAGAATTACCTAAGAGTCTTAACGAATTTATTACGTTTGTCATGCATGTTGATAATAGGTTAAGACTCAGAGAAGTCACCAGCAGCAAGACAAGACGTACGGCTATGTCCCTAGCACCTCAATTCTCTAAACCTGTTTTGTCTAACCTCCCTGTACAGTCCGAACCCGAACCTATGCAGTTGGGGGTCACTAGACTGTCAGAGGCCGAAAAACAGTATAGGAGAAGGGAGGGGTTATGCCTATATTGCGGTAGAAAGGGACATATGATAACTAATTGTCCAGTGCGTCCGGAAAACTTCCGCACCTAAGAACCTTAAGGGGACAGATCTTAGGTGTGATGGAGTTGTCCTCTAACAAAAACAAAAGTAGATTCCTCCTTGAGGTATCTATTTCCCTTGATAACAAGAAGTTTTCTTGCAGTGCCCTAATGGACTCAGGTGCTGCTGGAAATTTTATTGATGTCCAGTTTATTAGGGGTAATGAGATACCGGTCAGGGAGAGACCTACGCCGCTAGCTGTAGAGGCTATTGATGGTAGACCACTCACACAACCGCTTATAACCCACGAAACTGTCCCTATTACGATCTCCATTGGGGCCTCCCATAGGGAGGAGATGACATTTCAGGTTATTACTTCTCCATCATGTCCTATCATATTAGGGTTTCGTGGCTGAGTAAGCACAATCCCTATATTGACTGGGCTAATGGGGAGATATTAGAATGGGGTAAAGAGTGTATTGGGAGATGTATAAAACCAGTACTAAAGAGATTGGATACTAGTGACCTTCCCACTACCACTCCCCAAACTCCTGGAGTTCCCATACAATACCGAGAACTTCAGGAGGTGTTTAACAAGGCTCAATCCGATGTATTGCCTCCCCACAGAGCATATGACTGTGCCATTAACCTGTTTCCAGGCGCTATGCCACCTAAGGGGGCAGTTTATGCCTTATCTCCCCAGGAGAGTAAAATAATGGAGGAATACATCAAAGAATCCTTGAGCAAAGGGCACATAAGAAAGTCATCCTCACCAGCTGGTGCAGGATTCTTTTTTGTTGAGAAAAAGGGTGGTGAGTTATGCCCTTGCATAGACTACAGGACACTTAATAAAATCACTGTAAAAAATGCATACCCTATCCCACTCATTTCCGAATTGTTCGATAGACTTCAGGGAGCTAAAGTATTTACTAAGCTTGACCTTAGGAGCGCTTACAATTTGGTTAGAATTAAAGAGAATCATGAGTGGAAGACGGCATTTAATACCCGTAGTGGACACTATGAATATCTGGTAATGCCATTTGGGTTATGCAACGCCCCGGCCGTATTCCAAGACTTTATAAATGATGTACTCAGGGAATTCATTTACTCATTTGTCTTGGTTTATTTGGACGATATTTTGGTGTATTCCCCTGATCTTCAAACTCACCACTCCCATGTGAAACAGGTTCTGCAGACGTTGTTGAAAAATAAACTTTATTGTAAATTAGAAAAGTGCATATTTGACCAGCCTGAAGTCCACTTTTTGGGTTACAACATCTCTGCATCGGGATTTCAAATGGATCCTAAAAAACTAGAGGCTGTACTACACTGGCCATTACCCTCTGGTTTAAAAGCCATTCAAAGGTTTATTGGTTTTGCCAACTATTACAGAAGATGCATCAATGGATTTTCTTCTGTAATAGCCCCAATCACAAATATGACTCGCAAAGGGGTTAGTAGCATGGTATGGTCCAAAGAGGCTGTGAATGCTTTTGAGACTCTTAAACAAAGATTTGCCTCTGCGGACATACTAAAACATCCCGACACTAGTAAACCTTTTATATTGGAGGTTGATGCATCCGAGACAGGGGTAGGGGCTGTTCTCTATCAGAGAGAAAGCCAGGGAACACCATTGCATCCTTGTGGCTACTTCTCCAGAAAGATGTCTCCTGCTGAGAGCAACTACAATATTGGCAATAGAGAACTGTTGGCCATTATTCTTGCCCTCAAGGAGTGGCGACATCTTTTGGAGGGTTCCAAGGACCCCCTGTTGATCATAACCGACCACAAAAATCTGGCATATATAGTGGATGCCAAACGTTTGTCTTCCAGACAGGCTAGATGGTCACTGTTCCTTTCACGTTTTAACTTTCTCATTACTTATAGACCTGGTTCTAAAAATACCAAGGCTGATGCCTTGTCCAGGCAATTTGATAATGAGTCAGCTCCGGAACAGGTGACATCTCCTATTATTCCACAAGAGTGTATTATTGCTACTACTGTCCTCTCACTGTCTTCTCCACTGCTTGGCACCATACTGGAGGCCCAGCCTCAGGCGCCCAGTGGTAAACCATGTGATAAACTGTTCGTTCCCCTATGTGAAAGGGTTAATATCATGAAAGTGTTCCATGACAATATAACTGCTGGACACCCGGGCATCAATAAGTCCACTGCCGCGATCACTAGATCATTTTGGTGGGATTCACTCAGGAAAGATGTAAAGGAGTATGTGCAGGCATGTTCTGTGTGTGCAGTTTCTAAGGTGACTCATGCACTTCCTTGTGGCCTGTTGCAGCCTCTTCCTGTTCCTGAGATTCCATGGTCCCACTTATCCATGGACTTTATTGTTGAGCTTCCTAGCTCTGCTGGGTTCACTACTATTCTCATGGTTGTAGACCGATTTTCTAAGATGGCTCACTTCATTCCTCTCAAGAAGTTGCCATCTTCGCAAGATTTGGTCCTAATTTTCATACGTGAAATTGTCCGTTTGCATGGCATCCCCCACAATATTGTGTCTGATAGGGGCTCTCAGTTTGTGTCCAGGTTCTGGAGGGCATTCAGTAAACAATTGGGGATTGATCTCTCCTTCTCCTCCTCCTACCATCCACAGACCAATGGTACAGCTGAGAGGGCTAACCAGTCATTAGAAGTTTATTTGCGTTGTTTTATTAATAGCACACAAGACAATTGGTCCGAACTACTCCCGTGGGCCGAGTTCGCTAGAAACAATGCTGTTCATGACTCCTCTGGGCACAGTCCATTTTTTGTCAATAATGGTAGGCATCCTACAGTTCTCCCTGGGGTATTTTCTGATACTGCCATTCCTGCTCTGGATGAGCATCTGGCCTCCATTCGGGACACCTGGGTTAAGGTTCAAACTGCTCTAGGGGCTGCAGCTGAACGCTTCAAACATTTTGCTGATAAGTGTAGGAGTGCCAACCCGGTGTACCAAGTGGGGGACCGGGTTTGGTTGTCATCTCGCAACATCAAGCTTAAGGTCCCTAGCATGAAGTTTGCCCCCAGATTCCTTGGTCCCTATAGAGTGCTTCGTAGGATCAATCCAGTGTCTTACTCTCTGGCTCTTCCTGCATCTTTAGGGATTCCCAACACTTTTCATGTGTCCTTACTCAAACCTCTTGTCTGCAATAGATATACTGTTCCTTGTGTTCCTCCCCCTCCGGTGGTGGTGGGTGGTCAGGAAGAGTATGAGGTATCTTCTATCGTGGATTCTAGGTTTTCTTGGGGCACTTTACAGTACTTGGTTGTTTGGAAAGGTTACGGTCCTGCTGATCGTTCTTGGGTTTCGGCTCCTGACCTGCATGCGGGCCGTAAGATCCGCGCTTTTCATGCTAAATTTCCTCTCAAGCCTGGTCCTGTCCGCCCGGTGGGCGTTCTTCAGGTGGGGGGTAATATCACGTATTCATCCGCTTATAGAAATGTGGTTAATGAAATTTACTGTCCACACAGGAAAAGTTGTGCCGAGCAGCAGCCTAATCCACAGAAGGTTTAATGCTGAGCAGTAATTGTGCAAATGAAACCTGGTGTCATGTATTCATCCGCTTATAGAAATGTGGTTAATAACATGTACTGTCCACACAGGAAAAGTTGTGCCGAGCAGCAACCTAATCCACAGAAGGGTTAATGCTGAGCAGCAATTATGCAAATGAAATCTGGTAACTGACTTTGGGGTCAAAGGCCGGTTACAGCCTATCAGAAAGAAAGGAGGGGTATTTAGGCCCAGTTCTCAGCCTGCTCAGTGCCCTGTCGTGGTTTCCCTTGTGGTTGTCCGAGAGCGCGTTCCTGTTTATAGTTTTCTACCTGGTTTTTGACTTTGGCTTTGTTTATTGACTTCACTATATTCTGGTATCCTGACTCCTGGCTTTCCTCATCGCTGTGTCCCTTACTGTGTTCCCTGACCTCGGCTAGTATTTTTGACTATTCTTTGTATGTTAAATCCGGCCATTCTAAGGACCGGTAATACGTTACTTATTTGTCATCCGTGCTGTACAGTTCTACGTGCTGGATCAAACAGTAATCCTGACAGCTCCAAGACTTTAGTAATGATGTACTCAGTGACTATATTTATTCATTTGTCCTAGTATACCTGGATGACATCCTTATTTATTCCCTTGACTTCCAGACTCACCACAAACATGTCAAACAAGTGTTGCAAACTTTACTTAAAAATAAACTTTATTGCAAACTTGAAAAACGCATCTTTGACCAGACTGAAGTACAGTTTTTGGGGTATAACATTTCTGCCTCTGGTTTTCAAATGGATCCTCATAAACTAGAGGCTGTTCTACAATGGCCATTACCCAGTGGACGAAAAGCCATCCAAATGTTTATTGGGTTTGCTAATTATTACAGGAGATTTATGAAAGGGTTCTCTTCTGTGATAGTAGTTGTATGGAATGGTCTAAGAAAGCTAGAGAAGCTTTTGAACTTCTTAAAAATTTTTTGCTTCAGCTGACACTCTGGTACATCCTGATACGAGCAAAACCTTCATACTGGAGGTTGATGCCTCCGAAACTGCATCCGTTTGGGTACTTCTCGGCAAAGTTGTCTCCAGCTGAGCACAATTATGACATTGGTAACAGGGAATTTTGGGCCATTATATTAGCACTTAAAGAGTGGCAACATCTTTTAGAGGGTTCCAAAGACCCTCTTTTAATCATTACGGACCACAACAATGTAGCTTTTATTGGGGATGCTAAAAGATTGTCTTCTAGACAGGCTAGATGGTCTTTGTTGTTATCTCACTTTAACTTTCTTATAACTTACAGACCTGGTCCCAAAAACGTGAAAGCGGATGCCTTATCTAGACAGTTTGACACTGAATCAGTGCAAGAACTAGAGACATCCCCTATTGTTCCTCCTGAGTGTATCATTGCTTCTACTGTTCTTTCCTTGTCATCCCCTCTGCTTGGTGCTATCATGGAGGCTCATTCTCAGGCACCATGCAATAAACCACTGGATAAATTATTTATTCCGTTGGCGGAAAGAGAGAATGTCATGAGGGTGTTCCACAATAACTTGACTGCAGTGTACCCAGGCATTAATAAATCCATATCCGAAATCCTGAGATCATTTTGGTGGGATTCTCTCATGAATTGTTAAGTAATATGTGCAGGACTGTTCAGTTTGTGCAGTTTCTAAAGTTCCTCTTAAGCTTCCATGCAGCTTGTTGCATCCACTTCCTGTACCTAGTGTCCCATGGTCCCACTTGTCCATGGACTTCATTGTAGAACTTCCTAGTTCTAGTGGCTATACCACCATCCTTATGGTGGTTGATCGCTTTTCCAAAATGGCTCATTTTGTTCCGCTCAAAAAATTGCCATCCTCACAAGACCTGGTTCTTATTTTTATACAAGAAATTGTCCGACTGCATGGCATTCCTCACAATATTGTATCAGACAGAGGTTCTCAGTTTGTGTCTCGGTTTTGGAGGGCTTTTAATAAACAGTTGGGCATTGAATTGTCATTTTCGTGCTCTTACCATCCCCAAACCAATGGTACGGCTGAGAGGGATAACCAGTCATGGAAATTGTATTTGCGTTGTTTTGTTAATAGCACACAGGATAATTGGTCCGAACTACTACCATTGGCCGAGTTTGCTAGGAACAATGCTACCCATTACTCTTCCGGACATAGCCCATTCCTTGTTAATAACAGTCATCATCCCACTGTTCTGCCTGTTGTTTTTTCTGACACTGCTATCCCTGCTTTGGATGATCATCTTACTTCTATTCGTGAGACTTGGACCAAGGTTCACTCCGCTCTCCAAACTGCAGCTGATCGTTTTAAACTTCATGCTGATAAACGGCGGGGTGCCAACCCTGTTTACCAAGTGGGGGAGAGGGTGTGGTTATCATCACGCAACATCAAACTAAAGGTTCCTAGCATGAAGTTTGCTCCCAGATTTCTTGGTCCAGTTTGTATCCTTTGTAGAATTAATCCTGTTTCATATTCGCTAGCTATGCCTGCCTCCTTACGTATTCCTAATACAATTCATGTTTCTTTGCTTATACCACTTATTTGCAATAGGTATACTGTCTCAAGTGTTCCACCTCCCCCATTGGTTGTTTCTGGACAAGAGGAGTATGACGTCTCTTTACAGTATTTGGTTGATTAGAGGGGGAAGGGCCCGGCCGAACGTTCTTGGGTTCCGGCCTCCGATGTTCATGCTGGTTGCAAGATTCATTATTTCCACGCCAAGTTCCCCTCAAGCCTAGTCCTACACGCCCGGTGGGCAGTCTTCAGGTGGGGGGTAATGTCACATGTTCATTCTCACCTTGTGGTGTCTGTAATGACAAATGCCTTTCTGGCATTAATGGAGGTGCTACTCAGCAGCCCTGTGCCGGTGTATATGACTCCTGCGGCATGTTGAAGGACGCCGGCTGCTGCGGATCCATTCCCATTTGTAACTCCACGTCCACCCACGGTATTGACGACGACGTTGGCGTGCATGTGACGTCACGCAATGGACGTGCACGCACGTTCTGGGGTCAAAGGCTGTGTACGGCCAATCGAATCTGAAGGAGGCTTATTTAAACTCCTTTTTCCTTTTCCTCATTGCCCTTTCATGGTCTCCCTTAGTAGGTTATCTGAGAGTGTGTTCCTGAGTGTTTATTTCTGGTTATTGACTTTGGCTTCGTTTGACTTCCCTGTATTCTGGTATCCTTGTTTTTTGGCTTTTCCTCATCGTTGTGTCTCATTCTGTGTCCCTGACGTCGGCAAGTATTCTGACTATTCTCTGGTACGTTAAGTCCGGCCATTCTAAAGCCCGGTAAGACGTTACCTCTAGTCCTAGGTGTGATACAGTTTTGCATGCTGGATCAACTAGTATTCTGACACTGTGGGGCTGGAGATGTATGCCACGGTCCTTCTGCGGCAGTGGGCAACCTGATTTTCTGTAGGGTGCTGGGTATATCCAAAGCCTCCAGTACTTCCAATGTCCCAGATTCGTGGGGGATCAGAAGACTTCTTGGAGCACCCCATCTATAAGGCACCTTGTGTTTAGTACCAGAGTTAAGGTTCTCAGGGTCCTTCTCCAGTCCAGGGTAACTCTGGATAGATCTGGGAAGAATGCCAGCTGATGTTCTTCAAAGAGGTAGCGTGACTTATTGCGAATGGAGGTCATAAACGCCTGCTTGTCAGGGCCGTTTTCGAAGCGGATTGTGATGTCCCTGTGCACTCATGTAGCGCTTGCCAGAGGAACTGAGAACCTGTAACATCCATCCAAAGTAATTAATTTGGCTTGTTTGGCAGAGAATAGTTGGGTTAGGAGCCTCCGGATCAGGTGAGGTATTTCAGCTGCGGTGATATCATCGGGAAGGCCTCGCACCTTTACGTTCTTCCACCGCCTCCGGTACTCCATTGCCGCCATGCGGTACTGTGTCTGCACCTGTTCGCACGTAACATGGAGAGTTCCTGTTCTAGGGCAGTAATCCGTGTCTTGTGGCATGCTGTGGTGACCTCCTTTTCGTGTAGTTGGGCTGTTACTCCGCTGATCTCTTCTTTAAATGCAGAGATGTCAGCAGCGGCATAACTCGATTGTGAGGGCATTCAGGGTACTGTCCATCACTGGTGTCCCAGATTTTCGATCAGACTGTATAGCAGCTTGTTTGCCACTAGTCTGTACCTCCAGACTTATCTGCCCAATATTTTTTAGACTTACGCCCCATGCTAGCTGGAGATAGCAGCTCTCTCTTGGGCAGGTTTTGTGGGTGCAAACTGGTGAAATAGCCGTTTTAGCTTGTGGCTTAGCCGGAGCTCCCACAGGATGCGTCTGATCAGTCAGGCAGCTGGCTCAGCCCCCCTCTATTTCATTTTTGTTCATTTTCCATTTTCTATTTAATTTTCATCTTTATTTGTATCTTTATTTCTATATTTACTTTTATTTCTATTTTTATTCTTATTTTTATTCTTTTAATAACTTTTATTTCTATTTTTTTTCAATCTTTATTTTTGCAGTGCATATAAAGACAAAAACAGATAAGCTACAATGTCAAGGTTGCAATAGCCAACACAGCAGATAACACATTAGGAACGGTACATGACATTTTGATAAACTGCATGATTTTATAAAATAAAATATGTAAGCAAATGCGAGTCAAGTTAAAAACCTAAGAATAGAATAAGGAAGGTGGAAAACAAGGTAACTGAATCTGCTAGGAGTAATACAAGAGAATAATACCACCAAGTAGCTTATTAACTGTGCTCAATGAACTTACCAGGTAAAGTTAAGCAAGAATGGATGAAGGAGCTCAGACAAGGAGAATAGAGTGCAATGGCAATCAGCAGCTACCGTATATACTCGTGTATAAGTTGATCTCATGTATAAGTCGAGTGCAGTTTTGTGACCAACAATTGTGAAATATGCTATGCCTCGTGGATAAGTCGAGGGTAAAACTTGGGGCTATGAAATTCTGTGATTTTTATAATTATATACACACACACGCTTTTACCATTTTGAAAAAACCTCATAGGTGAAACGCGTAAATGGTTTTAAAAAGTGTATTTTAAATCAATAAAAGTTATTTTTGGTTAGCCTTTTATACGAGGACCAATCTTATACTTATTTTTATTGTATTTTATACATTTCAACTACTCCTGGCACTTTCATATATTGTTTTTATACTATATCTTTTTATTTTTATTTTTAATTTTTATTTTTAATATTTATTTCTTAAAACACCATAACCCTGAAGTGTATCCTGTCCAAAGAAATCCTCAGGTGGGGATAATTCCACCAGCGCTGTGGTAATAGAGCAGTATTTGTCTGCTCTATTCTTGTAAGTATAACTTATTTTCTTATAATATTTTTACTGTTCATACTGAGAGCACTATCTACTGTTTTATATATTTCGTGGATACCCATTATTCCAACTGGAGAGGCGGACCTATCTCCCCAAGCACCATAGAACTACGCACATCTGAGCAGGTTCCAGTCTACATCAAGGAAATCCAAAGTTGTGACAGACGGACCCATCACTAAAGTGTATCCGATAGTGGGGATTAAACCACTAAGTGCCTCTTCTCCTAGAGCTGGGTCAAGCTCCATCAAATGTGAGTGGATTACTTTTCTCTTGATTTATACATCACATCTAGACGTACTATATTTCACCATTGGAAGCTCTCTATCTGTTTTTATTTCCACATATATGGACTATCTGCCACCACACGGACGGATCAACACCTGAGGAATATTACCCTACCATCACATATCAGTGAGACTGTCTTTATCCATTTTTAGACGAACTTTGTCTATTGACTATATTCTATTTTTTTAATTATTTTTTTTATTATTTTTTAGCGCAGCCCTTTCCCCCCTTTTTTTGTAATATACACACACACACTCATACAAACACACACACTGCATTATATACACACACTTATACAAACACACACTCTGCATTATACACACACACTCATACACACACTCTGCATTATACACACACACACTCATACACACACTCTGCATTATACACACACACACTCATACACACACTCTGCATACACACACTCATTACACACACACACTCATCATACACACATTATACACACACACACTCATACACACACTCTGCATTATACACACACACTCTGCATTATACACACACACACTCATACACACACTCTGCATTACACGCACACACACACTCATACACACACACACTCATACACACACTCTGCATTATACACACACACTCATACACACACTCTGCATTATACACACACACACTCATACAAACAATCTGCATTATACACACACACTCATACAAACACACTCTGCATTATATACGGACACACTCATACAAACACACACTCTGCATTATATAATGCAGAGTGTGTGTGTGTGTTTGTGTGAATGCAGAGTGTGTGTGTGTATATATAATGCAGAGTGTCTTTGTATGAGTGTGTGTATAATGCAGAGTGTGTGTTTGTATGAGTGTGTATATAATGCTGTGTGTGTGTGTGTATACAATGCAGTGGGTGTGTTTGTATGAGTGTGTGTTTGTGTGTGAACTGCGTGGGAGAGGGCATTTTTATTATTTTAAATTTTAATAATTTTTTTTTTTATTTTAGTATTATTTTTTTACTTTATTATTTACTTTTTAATTTTAATATTTAAATTTTTTTATTGTAATATTATTATTTTTTTATTATTTAATTTGTATTTTCATCCCCCCTCCCTGTTTGTTAGCTGGCCAGGGAGGGGGGGGCTCTCATTCCCAGGTGGTCCAGTGGATGGGCTGTGTAGGGGGGGGGCTGGCAGAGAGCTGTTAATTACCTTTCCTGCAGCTCCTGTCAGCTCCCTTCTCCTCTGGTCTGGTCAGCTCCACTGTAAGTCTCGCGAGAGCCGTGGGGTCAGAGCGTTGCCATGGCAGTCACACCGCGAGACTTACAGTGGAGGAGAAGGGAGCTGATAGGAGCTGCAGGAAGGTAAGTAACAGCTATCTGCCAGCCCCCAACAGGACCGCCGGGCTTGTAATGAGCCCGGCGGTCCTGGTCTGTATTATGGCAATGTAAGTTGCCATAATACAGACACTGACTCAAGTATAAGTCGAGTGGGGGTTTTTCAGCTCAAATAATGTGCTGAAAAACTAGACTTATACTTGAGTATATATGGTATATAATAGTACTGGCATCAGCAAGAAAATCAGAGGCTATAGACTAAATATTCTTTCTTAATCAGTGTCCCCCTGAGTGTATGCCACTCAGTCTATGCCCATAGCACACTGGCCTCCTCTGCACCCACACTCCCATCCCCAAGCATGATCTGGGGGTAGCACGCCTTGTCCGAGATGCCCTCTACGCCATGTGCAAGGGGTGATAACTGAAGACTTTCTCCTATTCAGAGCCTCTCCATGTCGTGGACTTCATTCGGGGATACCCCCTGCTTCAGTCCCCAGCCCGGGAAGGTGTTGTGGGATCGAGGAGCAGGACCAGGGGAACCGATCAGGTTCACAAGGTGCCGGGTCCAGAGCAGGTAAGCAGAGCTGTAGTGCCCGCTCCTCCAGCCACTTCCAGAAGAGCGCACATAGCTCCTCGTAAGCCCTCTCAAAGTCCACCTGAGATGTGTTTCCGGGACATGTCTTTGCAGAAGGCCATAGGCCATCGCCATTTTGGGTACCTTCATACACACCAATGCAGCTCTGTTTGCTAACGTAGGGAAGCAGGCCCAGTGGTGATGTGTGCTGGTGGGGACCAGGATAACCCCCAATGGTCGAGGGGGAGGGACGCTGGATCAGGTGAGCGCAGTCTCGGACCACTGGCGGATCAAGGGGGGGGCAACGGGGCAATTGCCCCCCCCGAGAAATCCGCCGGTCTCCCGCTCCAAATCTTGCGAGAGTGAACTCTAGCCCGGGAGCTGTGGGCTAGAGTTCACTCTCCACACTGGGACCACCAATGAATCGCCCACCGGACCACCAAGGACTAAGAAATGTCCCCCCTCCTCCCAGTAAAGGTAAGAAGGGAGGGGGGACATAGAATATTTATTTATTTTAATTAAATATTTAAAAATATATATTATAAAAAAAGCCCCCCTACCCTTAACACACACACACACATAGCCCCCATACTGCCCCCATGCACACATACTGCCCCCCATGCACACATACTGCCTCCCATACACACACACTGCCCCCCATGCACTGCCCCCATGCACACATACTGCCCCCATGCACACATACTGCCCCCCCACACATACTGCCCCCCCATGCACACATACTGCCCCCATACACACATACACACACATACTGCCCCCCATAAACACACATTGCCCCCATACTGCCCCCTCACACACACATGCCCCATGCACACACTGCCCCCATGCACACTGTTACACACACATACTGTCCCCACATACACATACTGCCCCATACACTACTGCCCTCACACACACTACAACCACACACACACACTGCACCCCTTACACATTGCACCACTCACACACACCACTGCTCCTATGCCCTACTACAGCCCCATTTCCCAGCAGACCTCAGGTAAGTTGTCAAACTGTTCTTAAACGGTTTGACTACTTACTTTGGGAGGGGGTCCCGGCACTATTGACACCATAACCACTACACTGAGCTGTAGTGGTTATTGTGTCTGGATTATTTATTTAAATAATCTACAAGTGCCCCTCCCGAGATCAGGCTCTGGATCCGCCACTGTCTCGGACAGAGGATCGGCCGCCTCCTCCGTGCAGAGCTCATCAGTAGGCCTCCGAGGCAGGTCTGCTCAGTACTGAGCTATAATGTTGGCCCCAAGGGGATATCTTGATAGACTGCAGCTTCCCCGTCGTGTGGAGTCGGGTTACAGGCTTAGAATGTCCAAAATTAAAGGGTACAAATTAAAGGGTAAATAGCTCAATTTTGTCTGCCTCAGTCAGTGATCAGGCCCAGTCCCCACTTTTATTTCAATTTTTTTTTTCTGTTATTATTTTTACTTCTATTGTTATTTTTATATTGGTCGAAGCATTGATTTTTTTTTTAATGCTAATTTAATACATTTTATTCACAAAATCCAGTGAGTGCTCTCATTTCTGCATTTGGTTTCTATATTCAACACTGAGACAGTACCTTGGTAATTAAGGTATCTTTTTGTTTATTGAGGGTAGAGTGCCAGAATATTGTGTTGTTGCCTATAATATATATATAGGCAACAACACACATATATATGATAAACATACATTATCAATATGATTAACATACATTATTACACATGTGTATATGCTTAATACATTCAGATGTTACACACACATACACTGAACACAATTATAAATGCAACACTTTTGTTTTTGCCCCCATTTTTCATGAGCTGAACTCAAAGATCTAAGACTTTTTCCATGTACACAAAAGGCCTATTTCTCTCAAATATTGTTCACAAATCTGTCTAAATCTGTGTTAATGAGCACTACTCCTTTGCTGAGATAATCCATCCACCTCACAGGTGTAGCATTTCAAGATGCTGATTAGACAGTATGATTATTTCACAGGTGTGCCATAGGCTGGCCAAAATAAAAGGCCACTTTAAAATGTGCAGTTTTATCACACAGCACAATGCCACAGATGTCACAAGTTTTGAGGGATCGTGCAATTGGCATGCTTAATGCAGTAATGTGCACAAGAGCTGTAGCCCGTGAATTGAATGTTAATTTCTCCACCATAAGCCATCTCCAAAGGTGTTTCAGAGAATTTAACCGTACATCCAACCGGCCTCACAGCCGCAAACTAAATGTAACCACACCAGCCCAGGACCTCCACATCCAGCATCTTCACCTCCAAGATCGTCTGAGACCAGCCACCCAGACAGCTGCTACAACAATCGGTTTGCATAACCAAAGAATTTCTGCACAAACTGTCAGAAACCATCTCAGGGAAGCTCATCTGCATGCTTGTCGTCTTCATCGGGGTCCCAACCTCACTGCAGTTCATCATCGTAACCGACTTGAGTGGGCAAATGCTCACATTCCATGGTGTCTGGCACTTTGGAGAGGTGTTCTCTTCACGGATGAATCCCGGTTTTCACTGTACAGGGCAGATGGCAGACAGCGTGTATGGCGTTGTGTGGGTGAGCGGTTTATTGATGTCAACGTTGTAAATTGAGTGGCCCTTGGTGGCCATGGGCTTATGGTATGGGCATTATGGACAATGAACACAGGTGCATTTTATTGATGGCATTTTGAATGCACAGAGATACCGTGACAAGATCCTGAGGCCCATTGTTGTGCTATTCATCCATGACCATCACCTCATGTTGCAGCATGATAATGCACGGCCCCATAATGTAAGGATTCCTAGAAGCTGAAAACATCCCAGTTCTTGCATGGCCAGCATACTCTACGGACATGTCGCCCATTGAGCATGTTTGGGATGCTCTGGATCGACGTATACAACAGTGTGTTCCAGGTCCTGCCAATATCAAGCAACTTTGCACAGCCATTGAAGAGGAGTGGACCAACATTCCACAGGCCACAATTAACAACCTGATAAACTATATGGAAAGGAGATGTGTTGCACTGCGTGAGGCAAATGGTGGTCACACCAGATACTGACTGGTTTTGTGACTCCCTCGGACCCCTCCAATACAGTAGAACTGCACATTTTAGAGTGGCCTTTTATTGTGGCCAGCCTAAGGCACACCTGTGCAATAATCATGCTGTCTAATCAGAATCTTGATATGCCACATATGGGAAGTGGATGGATTATCTCGGCAAAGGTGAAGTTCTCACTAACACAGATCTAGACAGATTTGTGAATATTTGAGAGAAATAGGCCTTTTGTGTACAGAGCAAAAGTCTTAGATCTTTGAGTTCAGCTCATGAAAAATAGGGGCAAAAACAAAAGTGTTGAGTTTATAATTTTGTTCAGTGTATATAAAATGTAACAAGGGTTTCACATTCGTGACAGGGTTATTAACTAAATTTTTTATTTTAGGAAAAGAAAATCTAAGCTGCATCATTTAGATCAAAATAAAAGATTTAGCCTAATTTAGCAATTCTAGCCTAAATTCTGCAATTTAGATTTTTATTCAAATAAGATTCATAGTTTAGTGAATAACGATGCCTATCCCCCAATATTTCATGCCCTTGTGTCAAACTACCTCCAACAAAGAGTGCACTCATAGGTTTTAAGACTAAACAAAATAACAATTATTTAAATCAGACATGCAGCAGCATTCAGTCGATGTTTCACATTATTGGACTTTTCACAAGACAGCAGGGTTTAATTATAATAAGGCATTTATGTTTAATTTAAGTCCTGTTAATGCACTTCAAATTGTTGGTGAAATGATTTTTAATATTTCAATTCTTTTCCCACCTGTATATCTGTCACTGCATACACAATTAAGGATTTTAAAGGGCTGCTTTTTATTCCCAGTCCACCCTGTTTTTACAGACATTATTGTAGAACCATTACAGAGAATCTGGCATGAAAAATAAATATGTGTGTGTTTTGTAGATGTAATTGCATGATGGTGTTAGGTCAATTAAAAGTGAGATGTTTATTTCATGAAAACACTTAATTATTCTGGAAATTAAAATAAATGTGCAAAATACAAATAGAATGCAAATGGAAATATAATATTTTTGTTCCCGCCAAGCTTAGTATTTGTTTTTATGTTTAAAAAAAAATGATTTTCTATTAGTTTTGTCAATTAATTTATATTAATTAGGAAAATACTAATGATAGTAGAAGTGAAAAGACTGTGATGAATGGTGGGTGTTATGTTAAACAGTTATGATGATACACTGATACATCTTAAGCTGTAGTGGTTCTGCTGACTATCTAGTATCCCTTTAAAATCACTGAGGCAGAATAACATTGTTTATATAATTATAATGACACATGTCAAGGGGTGGGATATATTAGGCAACATAAAAGTCAGTTCTTGAATTTCATGAGTTGGAAGTAGGAAATATGAGCAAACCAAAAGATGTGAGGAACTTTGATAAGGGCTAAAAGTGAAAAAAGTGAAAGCCAAAGACTACACAGCATAGGGTGAATGCTCAGATATGTTTATTGTGGAATCAAGGACAAAAAGAGATGCAATTAGATATGTGCAGTTCCTTTCGTTCCGAATGTACATTTGGCCGAATTTCGTGCAATTCGGACATTTGGATGCTTACTAATGTCCGAAGTTTGAATTGGCGAATTTCCAAATTTCCAATGTGCCGAACCGCACCGAAATGCCGAAGTTCCAAATTGCCGAAGTACCGAAGTGCTTTGGATTTCTGAAAAATGGCAAAATAAGTGGTTAGGGTTAGGGGTTAGAGGTTAGAGTTAGGGGCAAAACAAGTGGTTAGTGTTAGGTTTAGGGTTTAGGGTTAGGATTTAGGGTTAGGGTTAGTGTCTGAATTACCAAAGTTCAAAATTGCCAAAGTTCTGAATTGCTGAAATGCCGAATTGCCGAACCGAATGCCATTGGTCCGAATTGCCGAAGCAGACAAATTTTTTTACTTATCCGAATTTTCGAGCCAAACCAAATTTCTTTGCCCATGCACATCCCTAAATGCAATGCCTTAATCATGAATAGCATAAATACAGGATTTACACATGATTGCTATACATGATTAAGGCCTTACGGCCAAAACATTGTATCTCTGTTTTGTCCTTTATTCCACAATAACCCTACCTGAGTATTCACCCAACACTTTGCAGAATGGCTCTTTAATTTTGGATGCACTTTGTAGGTTACCATGGAGCTCCAGTGCTACTAATACCGGTGTGCAACACTTCACTACGTTTTTACAAGGGCTAAATATTGATGGCTAGACAACTGGATCAGAGCATCTCCAAAATGACCCAGTAAGTCAATTTATGGTGGCACATAGTAGAGCCTGTGACACTCATCTCCTCATTCATTCTCCACTGCCTACCTTCTCTATCCCTCTCTATCTCTCCAAATTGTGATAGGGAGTTACCAGCACCTGCTACTAAAAAGCCTGGTGCCAGCAACTTCCACTATTTTGTATTAGAGGAATGGAGCAATTTATTCAATTCCAGTACAGATTTCTAAAGGTAGGATCTATCTCTGGGACCTATATTTGCTGGGACAACACCAAAAAACTAAGAACAGTCCCTGCTAATACCTATGATCTGGAGCGTTAAGTGATGTCTGACTTGTATACTTTAGGATCGGGTTCAGGTTAATTTCCAATAATCTTACCTTCTGAGTTTTTTGTGCCCACGTGCTATTTTTAAGAACATCACATAGTCTACTAGAGGAGCTTTTGTACTGTAGATTTTATCATTAGAGTACAATTAATTTTCCTTTCCTAGTGCATGTGTGAGAAAGAAACAGTAGAACCAGACAGGATCTGCGCTTGTGGGAGCTCGGTTCTGCCAATATTATTAGTCAAAATCACAACAGAGCAAGTCCACTTAAATTAATTGTTTGGCAAGCATATTTTATCAAAATACTTTTGGAAGGAGAAAGCTTAGATAAATCCTTTTGGGCCAAAGCAAGAGTGGAACATATAACAAAATCAAGACAGTATATTGAGAACATAAAAATAATAAATGACAGTAGAACTGCACAAAAGCAAATTAAAGAGACAGAATGATGTATTGCTGGTATTTTAGAATGCTCATGCTTAACAGAAACCTCTAAATTAGTGTCAATCTAAAATGCTTGAACAGATTAACCTATAACAAGCGAGGGTCAGGGTACCCAAAGGAATGCTAGAAATAAATTCTGGTCTTGTGTACAAAACAAGCAGGATAACAAGGTTTTAGGAGACAAAGTAAATAAAGGCAGATAGCGAGAATGATATATAATATTTTTACAAGAATTAGGGGGCCACGAGGAAGAGCTCTAGAATGAAACTAAGCAGTCTGTTAAAAGTGCATGAATGGATTGCAATATTATATTCAGGTTATTAGGAGAAGAAGGCCATGTGAGATTTGGTAACGTGTACCTTACATATTACTGCTCAACACATAATGTAAGTCATTGATTTTATTGCAGTTGAATCTGTAAACTAAGAAAGACATGGGCTTGTTTGCAGAGTAGTTGACGTTAGAAAATCTCCCAAGATGATGCAGCCCCTCCTTCACACACAGTCGTCTGTACACGAAACACTCAATGTTACATTCAGAATTTTAAGGTGAGCTTATTCATAATTTTGACACAACCTTCAGACCTTTCAAGTGACTTAAAGAGTAAAATTATTTGAAATAAGGTCAGATTCAAAGTCTATTCAAAATGGAGGCTTATGTTTTCGTTTTTCAAGCTTCTTTTCATCTGCTCTGGAAACTCTGTATCAATAAAGCTTTATTTCACACAAACTGGAGGCTTGAAAAATAAAAACTATTCTAAAATAAAATATGTTTTATTATCATTATTATTCAAATGTATGTAGTGCCAGCATTTTCCACTGCACTATGCAGTTATACATTGGAGTTATTTAACAAGTAATTGTCATAGAAAAATAAAAACTAATAGAAGCAATGAGTACACTCTGGGCACCAAAATAACTTAAAGGAATACTCATTTTCTCATAACAACTTAAGGTTGTTATGACACCTGCTTACCATCAGTGCTTAAACCAATTGGCAATAGTTTAACACCACCAATGACACTCTCCGCCTATCAGGCACCAATAGACAAAAATAGTACATACTTAACTTGCAATGATCTATTATAGGCTGAGCTACACTCTTTATCTCCCAAGCTGGAGTATGTTTTGTGAAAAAGGAAGCCACCATAAAGAGGTTGGAGTTGTGCTGCAGAAAGTTGCAAGACATTTTTCTTTTTTTACACTTTTATTTTGTATTTTTTTTTTATTGCAAAAACACTACAATTTAAGAGCCTACATTGGCCACAATGAAGAAATGAAATGTAGGCAATACAAGCAATACAACTCAATCACAATTAAAAGCAACATTTAAATATTTGTAAGCAAAACTAAAGAGATTTAAACAGGGATAAATTCACAGCATGAGTATTGGGCAAAAACTCATTAAATGCACTTACATTATGTTGGTGGTGATGATGCTTTATGCATAAGTATATTCCCAGTTGGTATGAATTCCAAGGAGCCTCTAATTATAGAAAGCATCGTAGAGAAAAACTATTTCTAAGTACTCTCCTAAGCAGTACAAAACCCAGACCATCTGCAGCATAGTAGGGTATTCAGTAAGCATATTCCAAACTATCTTTTCATATAAGCATGAGGTAAAAAAAAAGACCTACTCAAATGAGCTTAAATTCATATTTAGCCATTTATAAAGTCTTATAGAGGCTGATTGGCAGCCAAATATATTTGCCTCATATTTGAAATGATAGGGTGCAGACAAAAATAAAGTCCAGCAAATCAGATTAATTTTGTATAGCGAAAGACATAAATGTATTTATGTCTTAGCATCAGAGTAATGAAGAGCAGAAATTTAATTTGTGCTTCAATGTAATACCACCATGTAATTCCCCTTTTGTGTTTGCAGATTTGCGTCCGATGTCACCAGAACACTAGTCTATTTTAATACTTCTGCCATTATTCTGTCATCTAGATTGTAAGTTCTAGGGGTCCTTATATAGGGCCCTTGTCCTCTCCTGTATTTGTTTGTCCAGTTTGTATTGTCTTTTAGTTATAATGTACTGTGTCTTTTTACTTGTACCAATTGTACCTATGGACAGTGCTATGGAATGTGATGGCACTTTATAAATAAAGTATCATATTAAGAATGATAATAATAATAACAATAATAATTTGCTGTTACCTGTAAATCTCAATTCTTTAAAATGGGCACTTCTCTTGTTCAGTCTTCATGTTGCATAACAGTTATACTTATCTTTGTTATATTTGAGTATTGATATAACTGCTACATCCTATTTACAGTAAGGGAAAAAAGTATTTGATCCCCTGCTGATTTTGAACGTTTGTCCACTGACAAAGAAATGATCAGTCTATAATATTAATGGTAGGTGTATTTTAACAGTGAGAGACAGAATAACAAAAATAAAATCCAGGAAAAGGGATGTCAAAAAAGTGAAATAAGTATTTCATCCCCTTTAATCAGCAAGATTTTTGGCTCTCAGGTGTCTTTTATACAGGTAACGAGCTAAGATTAGGAGCACTCTCTTAAAGGGAGTGCACCTAATCTCAGCTTGTTACCTGTATAAAAGATACCTGTCCACATTAGCAATCAATCAGATTCCAAACTCTTCACCATGGCCAAGACCAAAGAGCTGTCCAAGGATGTCAGGGACAAGATTGTAGACCTATTATTATTATTATTATTATTGCCAATTATATAGCACCAACAGATTCCATAGCGCTTTACAATATTATAAGAGGGGGGGATTTAACTATAAATAGGACAATTACAAGAAAACTACAGGAACGATAGGTTGAAGACGACCCTGTTTAAATGAGCTTACAGTCTATAAGAGGTGGGGTATAAAACATAATAGGACAGGAGATAGCAATCAAAAAGGGTGGGGTGAAGCAGAGCTGGAGGAGATAGTAGAGTGCTGCCCTTTAGGAGAGAGCAAGAGACAGGTATTTGAGGTAGAGGTTACTGTGGGAGGCCATAAGCTTTCCTAAAGAGATGGGTTGAACCTACACAAGGCTGGAATGAGCTACAAGACCATCACCAAGCAGCTTGGTGAGACGGTGACAACAGTTGGTGCGATTTTCGCAAATGGAGGAAACACAAAATAACTGTGAGTCTCCCTCAGTCTGGTGCTCCATGCAAGATCTCACCTTGTGGATGGGTGTTCCAGCATGACAATGATCTAAAACACACAGCCAAGGCAACAAATGAGTGGCTCAAGAAGAAGCACATTAAAGGGACTCTCCACTGCCAAGAAAACATTTGTTTTCCTGGCACTGCAGGACCCTGCAGTGCCCCTCTCCCTCCCACCCCCATTCCATGTTGCTGGAGGGGTTAAAACCCCTTCAGTGACTTACCGGAGTCTAGCCCTGATGTCCCTTGGGGCTGGGTCAGGCTCCGCCTACTCCCCTCCGCCATCGACATCAGCCGGCGGGGGAGACCTAATGCGCATGCACCTACCATTAAAATTACGGACTGATCATTTCTTTGTCTGTGGGAAAATGTTCAAAATCAGCAGGAGATCAAATACTTGTTTCCCTCACTGTACAAACCTCCTGATTCTCTTGCAACATCTCTATGGCACACAACTCCATGGCACACAAAGTGTTATAATGTTGGCATTTGCTTTGCTGGCCAATGTAATATCAAAACCATAAACTGTTTCCTCTTTGAATTACAGGTTTTCAAATTACAATGTCTGTACTATGTCCATCTCCTGTTTAATGCATACATACCACAACAATTGCTAACAATATACTAATCGTATACTACTTGAAAACTTCCTTGTTCTAAAACAAATATTTTATCTTCTTTCAGATAATCTTTTGTTATCTTTCTCTGCAATAATGATGTTGAGAAAGATTCAATAATGCATATGGTTCCTTCACTACACTGTACGCGTGTGTCACATTTAATAGGATTTGTGATATGACTGAGGTCAATGTTAAATAATGCTTATTTTGCCATAAGTGCTATACAAAAGACAATATAGTATATTAATATGCAATGTATATTCATATCATATTTAATAAACACATTTATGTCACTGTTATTAAAACATAGGATGCTGATTTGCATTTGAAGGCAGCTTTGGGAACAATAAACAATCTAAAAGCATTTTAAGCTAAAGCCGGTCACGCAATGTACAGATAATGATTCATAGTACTCTCTGTTTGAAAACTTTCAATGCTGCCCACTTTTAATCTCTAAATGTAGGTTTTATTTTTGAAAAATATATAATATCCAAGCACCACAAAATGTACTGTTTTATGAAAAAATATTTTTTCAATTAAAAATTAGTTTTGTTGAAAAATTGTTGTGATTAGGGTGATGGGTGTAGGACTGAGCTGTAGGTGGTAATTAATTTATGTATTTTGTATATCCAATGCACTGGATATAAATACCAGGAATACCCCACTTTTAAGTACACAATGGGACCAGAGCATGTATGTAAATTGAAAATGTACTTAAAGTGAATCAGTACTTTTTTTCACTTCCCAATGCATGCAGGGGCGGACTGACCGGTCGGGCACTTCGGACATGGTCTGAGGGCCCGGCCGGGAGGGGGGCCCGCTGCCAGGGCTGCCATCAGGGGGCCCGGCTGGATTGGGGGCGGCATCTGGGAACTGCGGAAGAAGGTGCCACCGGGTGGCCGGTCCGGTGGCACACTCTGAGTGGGCCGGCCGTGTTCCACTCTGGAGCCGCCGGACCGGCGAGGCTGCCTCGCCGGCCCGGCGGCACTCCTGTCACTAATGCTGAGGATGGAAGGAGGGAGGAGCATGTCTTTCCCTCATGCTCCCTTGCGTTTTCCACAATCCCCAGCACAGGATGTGGGAACCGCAAGGGAGCATGAGGGAGAGACATGCTCCTCCCTCCTTCCGTCCTCAGCATTAGTGACAGGAGTGCCGCCGGCCCGGCGAGGCTGCCACGTGGCCCGGCGGCTCCAGCGTGGTACACGGCTGGGCCCCTCTGTCTTCTCTTGGTAAATGGGAGGGGGGAAAATAAAACAGAGAGGGGGAATAGATAGAGGCAGGGGAAGAGGGAAAAAACAGACAGTGGGAGAAAAGAGAGACACAGGGGGAGGGTAAGGAAAGAGACAGAGGGAGAGAGAGAATTACACAGAGAAAGGAGGGAGAAAGAGACAGAGGGGGAGAGAGAGTGACACAGAGAAAGGAGGGAGAAAGAGACAGAGGGGGAGAGAGAGTGACACAGAGAAAGGAGTGAGAAAGAGACAGAGGGGGAGAGAGAGTGCCACAGAGAAAGGAGGGAGAAAGAGACAGGGGGAAGCGTGAGAAACAGGTGGAGAAAGAGATGGAATAGAGAGATGTTGGAGGGGGGAGAAAGAAACAGAGGGTAAGAGAGTGACCTCTAGCCCTGGAGCTACGGGCTAAAGTTCACGCTCAACACTGCGACCACCAGGGATTCCTGGTGGTCGCAGTAGTGAGAGTGAACTCTAGCGCAATACACACACTGCCCCCACACACACGCACACCCTACACATTAACACACTGCCTCTACACACACACCATACACATTCACACCCTGCCTCCCCACACACACCATACACGTTGCCTCACACACACATATACACAGCCCCCCCATACACACATTGCCCCAGACACCCTACACATTCACACACTACACCCCCCACACACACACATTGAACCTTTCACACACACTGCACCCCTCACACAGTGCACCACTGCTCCTATACCATACTACAGCCCCATATCCCAGCAGACCCCAAGTAAGTTTTCAAACTGTTCTTAAACGGTTTGACTGCTTACTCTGGGAGGGGATCCCGGCCCTCCTGGCACCATATCCACTAAACAGAGCAGCAGTGGTTATTGTGCATGGATTATTTATTTAAATAATCTACAAGTGCCCCACTAGCCAGCCAGCCCACAGGGCAGCGAACCAGCCAGCCCACAGGCCAGCCAGGCCACCGGCCAGCCCACAGGCCACCAGCCAGCCATCCCACTGGCCAACCAGGCCACCAGCCAGACCACAGGCCAGCCAGGCCAGCAGCCAGCCCACAGACCTACAGCAAGCCACAGGCTTACAGCCAGCAAGCCCAGAGCCTGCCAGCCGCAGCCAGCAAGCCACAGCCTGCCAGCCGCAGCCAGCAAGCCCACAGCCCGCCGGCAGTAGCCAGCAAGCCCACAGCCCGCCGGCAGTAGCCAGCATGCCCACAGCCTACCAGGAAGCCACAGCTTACCAGCCGCAGCCAGCAAGCCCACATCCTTCCAGCAAGCCCACAGACTGCCGGCTAGCAACAGCAATTAAGGTAAGAGGAGCCAACTTGGCCTAGGTATCAGTGAGCTATGTTGTGTTGCTATATTGTGAATAGAAACCAGAGTGTTGGAGAGACCATCCTCCAGGCCCCATTAGACTCCATTGTAGTCTCTAATGGGGCCTGGAGGAGATTCTTTCTAACACACTCTCTAAAGGACACTGAGATGGCCTCTGCTAGAAATCCCCTCCATGGCCCATTAGCCCTCAATTGTAGTCTCTACTGGGGCCTGGAGGCGACTGTTTCCAGCAGAGGCTATTTAATGGACGCTGAGATGGCCTCTGCTAGAAAGACCCCCCTCCATGGCCCATTAGCCCTCAATTGTAGTCTCTACTGGGGCATTGAGGGGATTATTGCACTTTTGCTCCTTGTGTCTAAAGATTGTGCACGGTGTGGCTGGAGGCGGAACAAGGGTGGGGCTTGCTGCGGAGCATGGGTGGGGCCTGTAAGGGGGCCCTTGATTTATTTTGCCTGGGGGCCCTGAGGGTTCTCAGTCCGCCCCTGAATGCATGTACAGCATTGCAATAGTAATTTACATGCATAACTGATACTGCAACTGCAGATTTCCAGTGATTTTATTTCCAGTGATTTATTTAGTGATTTCCTGTGGACTTTTATTCAGATAAAACAAACAGTAAAAAAAAAAAAAATCTCATTCCAGATTGTACCATTTATCTTTAATGTTTTAATCGTCTGACAACCTTAAACTGGGAGGAAAAGTAAAATAAACCTGCCCACTGGCACATTTTCTGTCAATACAGTGCCAATTTGTATTTGTTAGCACACTTTGTTTAGAAACACATCAATTTAAGCATTTATGGTTTAACTTTGAATCCTCAGAAGTGTGGCTAATGCAGTTAAGCTGCTAAATCATAGTTATAGAAAATGGCAGGGTAAACCCTTTCACTGGATGGCAGCCGATTGTAGAATATGGACAATGTATGGGCAGAAAAAAAATAAAAAAAATATATATATATATATATATATATATATGTTCAGCTAGGAGTAGGCATTATAAATTTGAGATGATTAACCTGTGCCATGACAGAAGGTGTGAAAAGTTCTTGCCCCAATGACACTGAACTGAGCTGCTCCGGGCGAGAATAGAACCTTCCATTTACTGTTCACTTGCAAACAGAAGAGGCGCGGGAATGTCTGTACTTGCGAGGCACCTTTAAGTACACTCGCAGGTATGTCTGTACTCGCAAGTGTATGTAAGGTGAGTGTATGTAAAGCAATTGTGACTACAAACATATTGTGCTTAAACAACTTTATATATGCATACATGGATGCAGTGTTCTTAAAGGAAAACTCTAGTATTATATGTATTAAGGCCTTTGGCCTGTAATTGTGGGAGGGGCGTATGACTCACCTTCTCCCTACTTAAGGGACACCCCTTACCTGGCTCCATACCGTTCGAGGTCAGCGCTGCATCGAGAATCCACTTCCGGTTCACGTACGGCGCCATCTTGCTTTTCAAAACCCGCGGTTTTAGTTTGGTGTAGCTGTGTCCAGGAATCCTCACAGGTTTTCCGCCCGTTCAGCCACGCACATACCCGGTGTTTTCGTCGCAGATTAAGTCCACAGGACTTCAAAATCGTAAGTCCGTCGCCCGGATCATTTCCCACGGCGTCACGATTTAAAACGGCCTTACTTTACGGCCACACGCTTTACGGCCAAGTCACAGGCATATTAACCCCTTTACTGCCGGCAGGCATATCGGTTTCGGTTTTTCTTTGTATTAAGCAAATTTGTTCTGCATATCATCAGCTATAATTGGTTTCATGTTATTACTGTTATTTACTTTATGCAAATTACGAAATCCTTGCATATGACTGGGGCAATACCCCTGTTAACTACTTATGAATAAGTATTTATTTAGGTTATGGTTTAATCTTAGCAGATATGGCATTATTAAGTTTTATTGAAATTCTTCATGTTATATACATATATTTATGGAGTTAAGCTTAGACAAGCTTTTACATTTTACAGATATCGCTTGTAGGATTTACGTTATAAATTATGTTTAGAAATTTACGTTTCTATCATACCATGTACACACGTTTCTTACATGGCACTTATATATTCTGACTTTTTCTTTGTGTACTCAAACGACATACCAAGTACACAAGAACACGGTCTCACAAATCTCACAAACTCTCGGGTTGAATCACACGTCTTGATTCAACCACTCATACGTCACGTTTTGTTTCCTAATTTTGGGATAACTTTTCAAATATTTCTGTACCTCGTACTTACCTCTTTTCATGGCTTACGTTTACAGCCTAACATATACGGTATTGTTTTTAAATCCTGCACCTTATTATACCACAAACACTAGCATTACTATATCATACGCATTAATCTGGTCACCAGAGAGACATATCATACACACCCCCAAGCATGATTACCATACCACATACAGGGCCAGTCGGGCCAATATCACTCATGTATTCCCTTTCCATATGTACTACTAGAACTCATCACAAATAACTAGTCTAAATTGGTATCATAGGATCCAATTCTCACACTATCATATTTGGTTTTTCTATCCCTTTAGGTTTTCCAGTTTTTCTCTACCTATCGCTTATCAAACGCATACATACTACCAGGTACGTTAAGCCTGCTCACGCCATACATCACATATGGTTCCTCCTCTACTTAGGACATAGAGTACTGGCAATTTTAGGGGTTATAGCCCAAATAGGTATCCCCCCTCCGGGCATTCTGCCTATCGTTTAGTGGTCCGCGAGGCCAACACCCCGCCTCAACGTTTCGGAGGTAATGCCCCCCGGGCCACACGTGAGTTAGCCGCCTCGCATTATAGAGAGGGTGCCACCTGTCACTCCCTTCTCCTGTTTTCTTGTATTGTCACCGAGAGGCCTACGAATTCCTGCCACTACGTCGGGTGGCCTCAATAACCCCTCGCGCCAACGCATAGATAGAGCCTCTCATAGCCACTTGGCAACTAGCAGGGCCTCACCTGTCACCAAAGAACAAGTTTAATTTTTTCGCCTCATCCGGCATAATTAGCCTGCCAGTACATCCCCTCGGGGGGTTTTATGCTAACCATATACTTTTGTAATCTAGTATGTCTCAAGAAGGGGTAGAGGATTTCTCCATCCCAAGGACTCCGGCTAGAACCAACACTCCATCACAGGAGGAAGATACGGCTAGTCCAGCATCTTTCAGATCATGGACTATCCCTCGTATCACTAGCGAACTCAGGAGACGACAAATCCCTTTTCCAGCAACAGCAAGGAAAGCGGAACTTTACAAATTATTACACACCTCAACTGATAACATGGACGCTGGGGAAGGGTCGAGCCAGTCCCACCCAAGGAACATACATGACATGCTCACGTCCCTCATGACATCCATGAGCAAGGTCAATTCTAGGCTGGAGAAACTTGAATCGGTCACTACAGCCCTCACTATGGCTGGACCGGCCACGGCAATTCCCCCATCAGTGGTGGAGTCGCAATCAGTTTCTCCAGCTATCACCTCGGATGACCAAGAAGTTTACCTGCCCACATGATTCCTGAGCACCTCAGGAGAGATATCCTGGAAGGTAAAGATGTCAATCTGGCCTCACTACTAATTGCCTCCCAGGATATAGTGGAACATAAGACCTACGCTTACGACGATATTTCTGTGGTGGTCAAATCCAGGGATGCACGATTAAATAGGAAGCTAACCATTCCTGAATTTGTATTAGCTTTTGGCATTTATCGGGATGTGGTCTGTACGGTATATCCCCACAGACGTGAGGAGTTTGACTTATATATGCACAGGCTGGTTGATCTGGGCAACAAATATGGTGGGTCAGCTTTCTATGACTACTATAGATCTTTTTCTGCCAAAGTGTCTGGCGCCTTCTCACAGTACGGGACAAGGTCCAACTGGAGTAAGATTGATACGATCATTTTTTGCAGGCACTTTGCAGGTCTAAGAGCACCGGCCTGTGCACACTGCTCCTCCATGGCTCATACTGCCAATTTTTGTCCGACCACTGCGAACGAACCTACCACCTCGCAGGGCACTAGCTCCACTGTGTCAGCAGAGAGAACACCCAAAGACAAACTGGGTCGACCTATCAAGTTTTTGGGGAAGTCCCAAATATGTAATAATTTCAATGTCGGTGCATGTAATTACAGCGGTTGTCGGTTATTGCATATATGTTCAAAATGTTTTAGGGCACATGCGTAAACCATGTGTCCAAATAAAATGTACCCTAAGCAATACTTAACTGAGATAAATATTTCTGTACTCACGGCATTACTGTCACAACATCCATCTAGACATTTGGTAGACTTCATCATCACTGGTCTATCACAAGGATTCCATACTGGTCTCATACACATGCCTTCAGGAATCCTTGAATGTCCTAATTTACAATCTGCACAACAAACCCTACAGCGGTTAGCACACTCATAGCCAAAGAAGTGGCAGAGGGCTTCCTATTGGGACCCTTTCAGTCCCCTCCTTTTTCCATATGGCGGACAAACCCCATCGGTATTGTCACAGGGAAATCTTCCCACAAACAAAGACTTATCATCGATCTGTCTGCACCTCACACCTCTGCCTCACCTAGTCTGAACTCCCTTATCCCCTCTGAGGAATTTTCACTTCAATACTCCACCATAGATCACGACATTACAGCTATCATGCTGGCAGGGGTCGGAGCATGGCTCAGCAAGACTGACATTACAAATGCCTTCAAATTATTGCCTATCCACCCTACACTATGGCACCTGCATGGCATTAAGTGGGCCGGGCACTACTACTTTTTCTCACGCCTAACGCTTGGTTCAAAAAGTAGTCCGGCCATTTTCGACGTATTCGCCGAAACATTATGCTGGTTATTATTAAATGTAGCCAGATGCCCTACAGTTATACACTACCTGGATGATTTCTTACTGATCGAAGAGAACATTTCCCCTCCCAGCAGCCTCATAGAAACCATCAGTCTTTTTAAACAGGTGGGTGTTCCAGTCTCCCCCACCAAAACTGAAGGACCAGATACAGTCATCACCTTTCTGGGAATCATGCTAGACTCAGCCACCATGCAAGCTAGCCTGCCACGCACTTAATACACACTGACTAATTAACCACTGGCCCACCTGATCCACCTACCATCTGGTCAGACGCGGCGGCTACCACAGGTTTTGCAGCAATTTACGGGAATGAATGGCTTTGGGGTAGCTGGCCTCCAGAGGTACAGGACCTGGAAGGGTTTTCCACTACCTCTATTTGAGATGTATCCCATTGTAGCAGCTGCCGTGACATGGGGGCATCTATGGGCAGGTTCGTCAGTACGTTGCCACTCAGACAACCAAGCTACCTGCCACATCATAAACAAAGGCCGATCCAAGTCACTGACCATTATGAGGTTCTTGAGGAAACTCACCTGGCTGACTGCATGCCATAACTTCTTCTTGTTTTGTGTCCATGTCCCAGGTGTTTGTAACACGGCTGCTGACAATTTGTCTCGTTTCAATTTTCAGGCTTTTCGGCAAATACTTCCGTCAGCCGCACGTACAGCCACGACCACTCCACCTTTCCACCAGCTAGTCATGGACTAGAAGCTATTATGCAACATAGTAGGACATTGGCACAATTAGCACTGTCCACCAATACCCGGAGAACATATGACAGGGCTTTCCTTCTATTTAAAAGATTCCTGTCACTACACAACGTCACACAACCTTTCATCATGACATCTTTGTTAGGTTTTGCTTCTTTTTGCCACCTCAAACTTAAATTATCTTACAACACAATCAAGCTATATCTAACAGGCATACAACATCACATGCTAACATTACAACCAAACAACACAAGTTTCATGTCCTCCTACCAGATAAAAACATCCTTAGAGGTATCCAGAGATCCGAACCCCCACGTACCGCGCAAAGGCTACCTATAGACTTCAATATCTTCAAGGATTTATCCAGCCTACTAGATTCAAAACCCTTTGCGAACAACACAAACCTTGTTATAAAAACCGCCATATACGTAGCTTTTTATGGTTTCTTGAGACCAAGAGAATTTACCGCCATCAACACATCCCAGTCCACTCACATTCTGCTTCATTCACACTTAACGAAACACATGGATTACTATATTTTAACTCTGCATCACTCCAAAACCAATCAACAAGCACCACCGGTAGAGGTTAGATACTATCCTACCCACAACGTGTGGTGCCCCGTCACATTACTGGACACCTATACTCAGCATTTCAAGGCATCACCATCTCAACCACTTTTCTGTCTACAAGGTTCGGTACTCACTACCACCACCTTCATGACCCACGTCAGGTCCCTACTTACACAACTAGGCCTAAAATCAGCTAACTATTCGGGCCACTCCTTCCGCATAGGGGCGGCCTCCACAGCGTCCAGTGCAAACATTCCAGTACATGTTATCAAGTCACTAGGGCGCTGGAAGTCTTCTGCATACTCTAGATACATACCTAACCCGGTACAAGAAGTTAGAAATGCCTTTCAAGATATGTCTGGTTGAAGTATGTATACTGCTCGTTTCGTAATAAAGTATATTTTCTACTTTTGCCCTCTTTATTTACAGGCCTACCTCATCGTCGGTTCCGGCACACCACAACCGACTTGCTCTTTCACACTATCCCATACTTATCAGTGTTGGTATCTTCTGTACTATCATGAGCCCTTAACACAAGTATTAAGGCCTTTGGCCTGTAATTGTGGGAGGGGCGTATGACTCACCTTCTCCCTACTTAAGGGACACCCCTTACCTGGCTCCATACCGTTCGAGGTCAGCGCTGCATCACCCTCCCACCCACTCCTCTTTTATTAACTCCTTTTTCTCATACATTTCTTATTGGTGGGCCCTCTTTATTTACAGGCCTACCTCATCGTCGGTTCCGGCACACCACAACCGACTTGCTCTTTCACACTATCCCATACTTATCAGTGTTGGTATCTTCTGTACTATCATGAGCCCTTAACACAAATATATATATATATATATATATATATATATATATATATATATATATACATAAAGAATAGTAGTTCCTGCACTCCAACCTGCAAAAGTATAAATACCTGGTGCTCCGGTTGCAAAAATTGATAGATTCAAAAAATAACCGGCACTCACGGTTTTCTCGAGTAATACCACTTCAATTCCGAGTATCGACGTTTCAGCTCCCCAAAAGAGCTTTCATCAGGACATAAAGCAAATACAAAATGAGCAAAGCTTATATAGGAGACAAATAATAAATGTACTTACAACACAGGTGGTCCTCATGCTTTCCCGCCGCCAGACTCGCACCGGTCGCCAATGCGGAAGTGAATTCACTTCCGGGTGCCTGTCACGTGAGCGGAGAAAAGAATAATTTTAATTGGTGCAGAAAGCCTCGTTTCTGGGTAGCTGGAGACTAGCCTGTCTCCTAAGAACCTCCCATTTCTACGGGCACCACTGCAGACCAAAAACAAAAGTCCTCCAAAATATATCGCGTCACCATGGCAACCGGGCAGCAGCCCAAGCGGCAGGAGAGGAGAGGATCCAACATGAGGCATCATGAGAAGACATATAACATGATTAAATGTCATTCAAAAATAAAAGCACTACTTAAGGACTAAATACACTATTAATATATATAAGTAATGTAAAATGTATGAGAAAATGTGTAAACAAGCTATGTGTGAACAAGCCTAAGAAAAGTGACAAGAGAAATTAATATATTAATTGAGTGAACACCTTGCGTCCATGCATATATCTAAAGCGGCAGTATGCATTATTATTTTCAGTGCATATCTAAAGTGACAGTATTCACATCTTAATCATGCTGTGACTAGTGCTATGATGTTGATGAATATTAAAGTGCTATGTGACTTCTTGTAGTTCTGATTCTACTAGAAAAATAAAAAATATAAAGTGCAAGAGGTGAAAAAATATATTAAGAGTGCATATTTACACCTATCAAATTATGCAGATTTTTACCAAAGAGTTACATATTCAAATATAATCCCTTACAGAGTTGTCTCATGAGTCATAAGTATTCAAAAAAATTATTACATAAGTAGTATATTAAAAAACAGTATCATACATTTAAAATTCACAAAGACTAAAAATTTATATTTTGGAATTAGCACCCCATTATTCTAGATCTGGACCATTTATTATATAAAAGCTGAAAAGGAACATTTTTCATTTAAACCCCTGGGTGAAAGGGTGTCAAGTTGTGTGATCCAGTAAGTCTCTCTCTGCAGAAGGAGTCTCGCACGATCACCCCCACGCATCGGTATCGGAATGTGATCAATCGCAATGCATCTTAAGGATGACAGTTGGTGTTTCAACTCCAAAAAATGTCGGGCCACAGGCTTATCCGACTGGCCATCACGATAGGCCAGGCGGATACTTGACCTGTGGCCCCTAATTCTCTCACAGAGGGCTGTCTCAGTTTTACCAATGTAATTCAGACCACAGGGGCAGGTTAGTTTGTAAATCACAAAGTCTCTCCTACAGTGAATTCGATGTCGAATTCTATATATCTTGCCCGTATGTGGGTGATTAAAGGTTTTAGAAGGGATTATGTGTCCACACGTGACACATCCCAAACACCTTACACACCCCGCATTCCTGACATTGCCCTTGGCTGTTCCATAACAATGTTGGGGATCCGTCTTGACCAGCATATCTCTCAAATTTCTGTTCCGTCTGTAACAGAACAGGGGTTTTTGACGAAAGTTCTCTGGAAGAGTAGGATCCATTACCAGAGTATTCCAATTATTCCGGATTGATGAAGTAATCTCTGTACTTGCAGTATTAAACTGCATTGGAAAAATGAGTCTAGTGTTTGTTACTCTATCCCTTGGTGCCTCAGATGATGAATAAGTTATTTTTGCTCTCTTAAGGGCCATTTCCAATACTTTCCGTGGGTATCCTCTGGTAAGGAATTTCTTGTACATAGTTTCCAAATAGCACTTTAATATTCATCAACATCATAGCACTAGTCACAGCATGATTAAGATGTGAATACTGTCACTTTAGATATGCACTGAAAATAATAATGCATACTGCCACTTTAGATATATGCATGGACACAAGGTGTTCACTCAATTAATATATTAATTTCTCTTGTCACTTTTCTTAGGCTTGTTCACACATAGCTTGTTTACACATTTTCTCATACATTTTACATTACTTATATATATTAATAGTGTATTTAGTCCTTAAGTAGTGCTTTTATTTTTGAATGACATTTAATCATGTTATATGTCTTCTCATGATGCCTCATGTTGGATCCTCTCCTCTCCTGCCGCTTGGGCTGCTGCCCGGTTGCCATGGTGACGCGATATATTTTGGAGGACTTTTGTTTTTGGTCTGCAGTGGTGCCCGTAGAAATGGGAGGTTCTTAGGAGACAGGCTAGTCTCCAGCTACCCAGAAACGAGGCTTTCTGCACCAATTAAAATTATTCTTTTCTCCGCTCACGTGACAGGCACCCGGAAGTGAATTCAGTTCCGCATTGGCGACCGGTGCGAGTCTGGCGGCGGGAAAGCATGAGGACCACCTGTGTTGTAAGTACATTTATTATTTGTCTCCTATATAAGCTTTGCTCATTTTGTATTTGCTTTATGTCCTGATGAAAGCTCTTTTGGGGAGCTGAAACGTCGATACTCGGAATTAAAGTGGTATTACTCGAGAAAACCGTGAGTGCCGGTTATTTTTTGAATCTATATATATACATATATATATATATATGTGTGTGTGTATGTATACACACTGATTAGCCACATTCGAATCACTGGCAGGTGAAGTGAATTACATTGATTATGTAGTTACAATGGCACCTATCAAGGGGTGGGATATGTTGGGCAGCAAGGATACAGTCAGTTCCTAAATTTTATGTGTTGGAAGCAGAAAAATAGGCAAGCAAAAAGTCTAATCTAAATCTAAGTGACTTTGACAAGAGTCGATGTTAGGTTCATGGACGCCCAAGAGTCATTAATGAAAGTGGGGAGCAAAGGCAAGGCCATCTGGTCTGAACACACAGAAGAGTTACTGTAGCTCATATTGTTGACAAAATGTATTGCTGGTCAGGACAGAAAGGTGTCAGAATATACAGTGTATCGCGGTTTGCTTTGTATGGCTGTGAGGACCGGTCAGAATGCCCATGATGAACCATGTCCACCACGGAAAGCACCTTCAATGGGGACGTAAGTGTCAGAACTGGAACATGGAGCAATTGAAATTAGTTGGCTGGTCTGATGAATCACATTTTCTCTTAGACCAGGTGGATGGTTGGATATGTGTGCATTGTTTACGTGTGGAAGAGATGGCAGCAGGATAAACTATGTAAAGAAGGCAGGCAGGCGGAGACAGTGTTATGACTGGGCAATGCTGGGAAATGTTGGGTTCTGGCAATCATGTGAATGCTACTTTAACACGTACCACATAGCAAGAGATTTTTTCAGACCTTGTACATCCCTTCATGACAATGGTGTTCCCTGATGATAATGGCCTCTTTCAGCAGGATAATGCACTCTGCCACACTGCAAAAAAAAACTAAAGCTGTAGAAGCTTTGAATTTGGTGTTTAATGAGTGAGTGTGCTATATCTTATATTTTGTATTAACTGGTTAGCAGCAGCATCCTTATTATGTATGCATGGTTAGGTGAGTGCAACCCTCTAAGGTCCAGATCTGGTTCCTGGCTGAGGTTGATCCCTGAGGTTCAGATTATCTCCTTTCTCTGCCTCCTTTTCAGATTCAGATTCTCTCCTTTCTCTGCCTCCTTTTCTGCCTCTCATGTGGCTCTCTGTGTTAGCACTACCAATCTGACAGAGCCTGGTTATGCTGTTAAAGGGCAGTAGACCCCAAGCAGAGCCCCTTATCAGAGATAATGTCTGTGTCACTGAGTTTGAGGGTCACCTGATGGGCCCCGCAAGTTTGAGGGCTGGTGCAGCTGGTGAGGTAAATCTGCTGAAGAATGATATCAATTATTCCAACAGTGAAGCATTGAGGGCATAAAGAGTTTAACCCTTTAAAGTAAGATGGCACAGAGGACCTTCAGACTCCGTAACAACTTAATCAGAAAGTACTTTGGATAATTAGGACCATCTACCTTTATTTTAAATGTAATTTTTGCCTAGCTATAAGAAGATACCCCTCAAACAACGGTAGCATCTTAATAAGCAATGCAGTACAATAGGTTCAGTTACTACATTTTAGCAAAATAGTTAACAGCAAGTAACAACACTTGGAGAAAGGTTTTAAGGAAAAAGTATGTTTTTCCATTTAAACCTGAACATGAAGAAACACATGGCAGTCTATAACTCTGCACATTATCAGATACTTGCAGTAGCACATGATAAAACCCAATACACTCAGAACTGGATAGAGAAATTTGGGTTTAAAAAGCCAATCTGACATCTCCAATCTGAGAGCATAGCTACATTTCAGCTGACAAGAAAGGCAATCTTGCAGATAACAAGATCCCAAGTTGTGAAGTGCTTTATACACAGCCAGCACCATCTATTTGTGGATATGAAAATTTAATGGAAGTTGCTGCAAATCAAGGACAAGTGGTGAAATGTGCTTGAATTGCTTATATTCATTGCAATTAAATATATAAATTTGATTCATTGCATTGAATTTCACTTAGCATGTATTTTTGTGTTTATGTTAGGCATAGAGCAAATTGTTAATTTAGATTTAAGATAAAAGGTGTCAAATTTGGTCAAATGCTCAGTCTAGTGCATAATTCATCTCATAATATATTTTGATTGTGTCATAATTGTAATTAAAGGACCACTCTAGGCACCCAGACCACTTCAGCTTAATGAAGTGGTCTGTGTGCCAGGTCCAGCTAGGGTTAACCCATTTTTTTTATAAACATAGCAGTTTCAGAGAAACTGCTATGTTTACAAATGGGTTAATCCTTCCTCCAAAGCCTCTAGTGGCTGTCTCACTGACAGCCGCTAGAGGCGCTTGCGTGATTCTCACTGTGAAAATCACAGTGAGAGCATGCAAGCGTCCATAGGAAAGCATTATAAATATATACGTGTTTTATATAGGATTTTTTTTAATAAAGATTATATCTATCTTTAAGAAAAAACTTAAAGGTGATATTGCTGTCTTAATCCGTGAGATGTTGAATGAGAACTGGATTTCTTTTGAGGTTGATTTTCCATCCAACATATATATAACTATTAAAATTGTAGCACAATTTCTCCCTATAGCACAATTTCTCCTTGCAGTAATTTCCCTGTTTATAGTGATTTGTGCCCCACTCCCTAGACTTATTTTCTGTTCCCACAGACATATTTTAATTTTATTACACATACCACACTTACTGGCCTTTTGGGGAATATCAGAAATCACAACTAAAATCTTAGACAGATTCCTCACCAGCACCTCCCTTAACCTCTAGCAACAGCTTTATTTATATGCCTGCACCAGCCTACAATTGAAGATTATACTAGCTTTAGTGTACTAATAATCTTAAATTTAGTAATGAGAGCAGGCGAGTATTTTGCATAATCTCTGTTTTTTACGGCACAGAAACACATAGAAAAAAAGAACCAGTCACAAGTGAGTACGATGTATATGAGGTATAGTGAACAAAGCACCTCCTCTTTCAGAAATGACATCAAGCAGAAGCAAACATATAAGAAGCAATAACAAAAATTTCTAAATCCAACTGCCAAAGGAGCAAACGTCCCGAGAATTCCACACTAACAACCAAAATGTCTTCAGGGACGAATCAAATTGAAAAAATAATGTGTGACAGGTTTAGACACATATGAAAAAACAGGGGGTTGGTTGCACTCACCAGAACATGCTTAAATGGGGTGCTGCTGGAGGTCAATACATACAGTAAAAGATGAAAATATAGCGCACTCCCTATCTACTAAACAGCTACGTTTGTGTTGATTTTGTAAGTTTTATTAAAAACACCTAATCTAGGCAAAAAATAATAGGGGTTTAGTTACATTATATGATCATACATTGCATACGCCTGCCATAACGTCAATGTACCCCATCTTTGGCAGGTCTTACTCTAACAGCCAATTGTCTGCTAAATGAGCTGCTCACTTGGGAAATCCTTCCCTCTCGAGTTCTCTGCAGTACAAGGTCAAATAGGATCCTGGGATGAGGCACCTGTGACAAGGATGGGTGCAGAACCAAGGACCTGACTAGACTCCTAAATATATATATGAAAAAACAGGGGGTTGGTTGCACTCACCAGAACATGCTTAAATGGAATGCTGCTGGGGG
>OW240918.1:81967451-81981422 GCA_933207985.1 Pelobates cultripes
TCACGAATGGGACTTAGTCTCTGCAGCTGAAATAAGGCTGAAAAAAACGGCTGAAAAAAAGACTAAGTCCCATCGCTGAATGGGACAGTCTCTGCAGCTGAAATAAGGCTGAAAAAACGGCTGAAAAAAGACTAAGTCCCATCGCGAATGGGACTTAGTCTCTGCAGCTGAAATAATTTCCCATTTACTGAACCAAGTGGGAAATAGCAAGGCAGGCACAAAGGGTTTGCACCAGGTCTGGGGACACAGGGGACACCGTCTTAAAGGGGCCGTGTCCCCAACAAGTCTGGGGACACAGCCTTAAAGGGGCAGTGTCCCAATCTTCCTGATGTCCCAAAAAAGGTGTTTAAAGGGCCAGCACCAGTCACATAAAGAGTCCATAAGCCCCAATATGCCCACCGACAGTCTTAAAGGGCCATACACACCAAATAAAAGTGCATACATTTTCACAATCTCCCAGGGGCCATAGTCATGCGGGAGGAGGCTGGCAAGTAGGCTTCTCCACAACCCAGGGAAGCAGGGCAATTTGCCATTTAAAGGGCCCGTTACAAATAGCAGTTTGTAACAAGGTGTCAATCCATATCTGCCAAGTGACCCGATGTAGGGGGACCAGTCCCTATTCTGCTCTGTGTCAGTGTGTACCAGGGAACCTTAGGACAGGTGTCAATCCATATCTGCCAAGTGACCCGATGTAGGGGGAACAGTCCCTATTCTGCTCTGTGTCAGTGTGTATCAGGGATCCTTAGGACAGGTGTCAATCCATATTTGCCAAGTGACCCTATGTAGGGGGACCAGTCTCTATTCTGCTCTGTGTCCGTGTGCATCAGGGGCTCTGAGGACAGGTGTCAATCCATATGTCAAGGTGTCAATATGTCATATGTCAGGTGTCAATCCATATTCATTGTGATTTAGGAATGTTAGGTGATTTCTGCCCTTTATGGATTAAAACCAGACTCTGTATCAACTGTGTAATTTTCCATGGGAGTTTTGCCATGGATCCCCCTCCGGCATGCCACAGTCCAGGTGTTAGTCCCCTTTAAACAACTTTTCCATCCCTATTGTGGCCAGAAAGAGTCCCTGTGTGTTTTAAAATTCGCCTCCCCATTGAAGTCAATGGCGTTTCGGGCGGTTCGCCGGTTCGCGAACATTTGCGGAAGTTCGCGTTCGCCGTTCGCGAACCGAAAATTTCGGGTTCGCGACATCACTATTCAGGACAAGTCCTTTCACCCGTTAGGCTCCCTCAGTCGATGAGGACGCAACTGTGCATCCTACGTCATCTCGCTCCACACCCAAAGCTGGATGTGTAACATTTCACACCTGGCATAGGAGCTCTGGTTGGAGTCACAGTTTCAAAAGAAGAGTTCATGTTGTAAACCTTCTGACAGCTATCATTCCTATACAATCAAATCTCATGCGGAAATTGGTAATTTCACCAATACATATATGCACTACACAAACCACATTTAATAGAGATATTCTATAGTGCAACAATAAACTATGCGCCTTTGCATGACAATTAACATAGAAAAATCTTATAGCAAGGATATAAAGACCTTAAAAGACAGAGAGACATTTGGAGCTTAATCTTTGTGCCTGAGAAAAGGAATTAGGTCAGTGAAAAGATGTTTCCGTGTGGCACAATTCGGGCCAAAAAATGGATGGCTGCCTGTGTCACCAACCTTGAAATAAGTAGAAAAAATCTCTATAGGTGGTATCTGGTCCTGACCAGCACTTTTGGGGATCGATCACTGACAACAAGTGCTGGAGGTGCATTAAGGAGTGGGGAACTATGACTCATATATGGTATAGTCGTGAGGCAGTACAAAAGGTCTAGGAAGGGCAAGACAGGGAATTAAAAGCAGCCCTGGAAAAAAATTATTTACCAGCCCCATAATGCATTGCACCTGCATAGTGTGCAGATACAGAGTTAGAAAAGATAACTTAAAATTAAAAATTATTACTCCAACGTAAAAAAAGCACATATAGCCTTAAAAAAACCAAGAGAGCAGATTTATTTTAAGCAGACGTGCCTTTGCATATAACCAACGTTTCAGTCCAACTACCATGACATATTAAGGAAAGCTTGGTAATGGGACTGAAATGATGAATGTTTGTAGGGCACAACTGTAAAAAATTACGTTATCGTGTTTATTTTGAAGTCCTGTGGGTGCGCTCTTCACTTTAAATATGTTATTGTGCTGGAGTATGCACCTAGCAACAAGACTGGGCCAATATCTGCTCATTACATATGGTACATATCAATGACATTTCTCTGTGTATTATGCATATATAAATGTACATTAATATATATGTAAATATTAAAGGCATAATTATATATATAACTAATACACACATTAATATATATATCATATATATATATATATATATATATATATATATATATACACACCAGTGGCGGATCCAGAGCCTGATCTTGGGAGGGGCACTTATAGATTATTTAAATAAATAATCCATGCATAATAACCACTACTGCTCTGTGTAGTGGTTATGGTGCCAGGAGTGCCGGGACCCGCTCACAGAGTAAGTAGTAAAACCGTTTAAGAACAGTTTGACAACTTACCAGGGGTCTGCTGGGATATGGCGCTGTAGTAGGGTATAGGAGCAGTGGTGCAATGTGTGAGGGGTGCAGTTTGTGTGAAAGGTTCAGTGTGTAGGGTGTATGGGGCAATGTGTGTATGGGTGGCTGTGTGTGTGTGTGGGGCAATGTGTGTATGGGGGTCTGTGTGTGTGTGGGGGGGCAGTGTGTGTATGGGGCTAGAGTTCACTCTCACCACTGCGGCCACCAGGAATCCCTGGTGGTCGCAGTGGTGAGAGTGAACTCTAGCCTGTAGCTCCAGGGATAGAGTTCACTCTCGCGAGAGCTGGAGCATTGCCGCTGTAACCGCGGCAATGCTCTGTACTCATGCAAGAAGGACCCGGAGGAGCTGTCCTCTCTTCCTCCCTCCCCTGCCAGCTGCTTGCACGGTGCCTACGGAACTGATCTCCCCTCCGGTCCGTGAAGGCACATGTCGCTTGGACAGTGCCAGCCCTGCATTGGCCAGCAGGGGAGAGCCTTGGAGGGGGGAAGGCAATTGCCCGTTGCCCCCCCTGGATCCACCAGTGATATATACAGCCCCTCTGTGTGCCTTTTTGTCTCCCCCAGTCCCTCTGTATTTTTCTTTCTCCCCCTCACTGCTCCTCTGTGTCCATGTCTCCCCTCTCCTTCCCAGTCTCTCTCTCCCCCTCTGCCTCTTTCTCCTCCTCCCCTTGTGTGTCTCTCTCCTGTCTCCCTCTGTGTCTCTCTCTTCCCCTCTGTCTCTTTCTCCCCCCTTTCCCTGTGTCTCTCTCTCCCCCTCTACCATCTCTCTATTCCCCCTCTTTCTCCCATTGTGTCTCACTCTCCCCCTCTGTCTCTTTCTCACCCTTTCCCTGTGTCTCTCTCTCCCTCTCTACCATCTCTCTATTCCCCCTCTTTCTCCCCTTGTGTCTCACTCTCCCCCTCTGTCTCTTTCTCCCCCTTTCCCTGTGGCACTCTCCCTCCCCCTCTGTCTCTTTCTATTCTCCCACTGTCTCTTTCTTCCCCTGCGTCTATCTATTCACCCTCTCTCTGTTTTATTTTCCCCCTTACCCTTGTGTCTCTATATTACCTTTCTCACCCCTCCCCCATTTACCTGAGAGGAGTCAGGGAGCGGCCGCGTTCCACGCTGGAGCCGCCGGGCTGACCGGCAGCCTCGCCGGTCTGGCGGCACTCCTAATGCTGAGGACTGAAGGAGGAGGGAGCATGTCTCTGTACCATGCTCCCTCGCGGTTCCCACAATTCACAGCAGCAGCTGTGAATTGTGGGAACCGTGAGGGAGCATGGTAGAGACATGCTCCCTCCTCCGTCAGCCCTCAGCATTAGGAGTGCCGCCGGACCGGCGAGGCTGCCACCCGGCCCGGCGGCTCCAGATTGGAACGCGGCCGACACCCTCTGAGTGTGCCACTGGACCGGCCACCCGGTGGCACATACCTGCGCAGTCCCCAGATGCCGTGGCCCACCGGGAAATTTCCCAGTATCCCAGTGGGCCAGTTCGGCCCTGGGTCTAGGTAGCGGTGAAAAACTGAATTAAATTCTCTAATAGGCAAGCAATACCAAGGCCAGAATGAGATTTTTTTGTTACTTATGCTACCGCAGATCTCTCTGCTAGCTAAACACTTGTGTTCAAAGGAATGCCCCCAGTGGATGACATTGTAGACAAAGTTAATCTAACCATGAAATAGAAGTTATTGAGGATACGACAGAAGACAGAAGGATCAAAAGCAATACAATCATGAGAATTGTGGTGGGGGTTTTGGGCAGGGCAGAACTCCCAGAGAAGACGCACCAATACCAGACACAAGAACTATCTGCTATGACAGGAAGGCAAAAAATAGGAAGCCTGCAGAATTGAAATACTGAAAGAGTGGTACACTTAACTGTGAGAATTTGATTGTTTTTTTATTTTTTTGCCTACCATGAGATGAGAATCCCCAGACATGAAGGGGACTTATCCTTTTCTATATATTGACCCCCATTACTTGTTCATCCTTCTTCCCTTTATACCCAGTTAAAAATGGTTTACACCACTGATAAATACATTTCTGAACAATATAAAGCACTAAAAATAATTTGACGGCACACAAAACCTTTAAATGTTTATTACAAATGTAAAATGCAATATTACATGTGATTATTGATGTCAAATATTGTTTTGTTGCAATGCAAAATTAGTGTTGAAACACGGTATAATGTAGAGATAAAAAATGAAAGCAAAATAGTAGTAGCAGAGACAAATATTGCATTTCCTTGTGCCTCATGACTGCGTCTTATTGCTCAGAATATCTGCCTGCCCTGCTACAATCTGGTAATCCTTTAACAATTAGTGGCCTTAGACTGACAGATGAGCTGTATACAGCACTCAAAATGAGTGCTGCACACAGCCCTTTAAAACCATTTAAATTGCTGTGATTGTACGATCATGTTCAGCTGTGGTGATTATTTCATAATCCTGGATGATTCAGAGTTTGTCCCACAAAGAGGTAGACCTAGTCTGGTAAGACCACAGTCAGGTCTACCTCTATGTCCTATTACCAACAGTGATTGACCCTTGGCTGTTCCTCTGTCAGTACTAATGTCAGTAGAGGGAATTCCTCTGAGTAGAGTATTCAGGTTGGTGTTAGAGATAGGGTTATGTTAGGTTTCAATACTTGGCAAAGGTATACATGTGGGTTATCATTGTACTCAAGAACAGTAGCAGAATACAAATATGGGGTCTTTTTAGTAATGGAACACACATAGTCTGTAAAATTCCCCAAGATCAGGTTTGATCAAGTCGTGATAAAATGGTTGAATGAAAAGTGTGAAAATGCTCTTAGTTAAGTATCTAGTTTGTGCAAATATATACATTTGTGTAGCATTTTTGGATTTTATGACTACTATTAAAGTTATAATCTCATACACAATCTGGCAAAGGATTAGCTTTAACACATTGGAACACATTGGAATTATATTTTTACAAACAGGACTAATAAATGAATATATTTTGAGTTATTTTTCTTTAGTTGCACTTGTGTAGAAATTATTAAACTCAAAACTGAAAATAATGTGTTTAAAAAAATATTCTACTTGTAAATATTTTGTTCATATTTAATATTGTGTTTTTGATAATAAACAACTCAATCATGTACTATTTTGTAGTATTTTGAAAGTGTCTGCCTTGCTTATTTATAATGGGAATAGTATACTGAAATACATACAGACTCCAGGTACCATGATCACGTAAAATGACTGAAGTGGTCATGGTGCCTGGTTTAACCCTTTAAATATCCATACAAGCATAAGTAGTTAAATGTAAAACTACTTAAATGTAAAACATTTATATACATGCACATCTGTTTCTCTATCAGCTTCCTTCATTTACAGTTGTTTAATCTTTAATTTGTTTAAGAAAAGTCAAGTGTCAGCAGTATATGGCAGAGTGCTTCAGGTGAAAGATTATTAAAAATCCCAGAAATATAACCTTTAAAGTTATTTCTCTTTGAATGCTTCAATTTGCCTGTTTACTGGTTATTGTATGCATGTTGAACTTATTTACTAGGCTATATATGTATTCTATTTTTGTAGACGTGCATTTTTTCTCTAGACAAGTGGCAAAATGAACAGAAATTGCTGTTTTCATTCATTCATTCGTTCTAAAACAAATAATGTATAGCCTTATAACGAATGATCCAATAAATAAATGGGTCACTGAACGAATTATGCTCAATGCCATTCGTTCATATGGTCATTTGTATTGGCGCCAACGAATGGAATGTAAACCTTCTCAATGCCTGCACTCTGCATGATGTGACTGGGGTCACGTCTTCTAAACACTGAGCAGCCAGTGGCTTCTCACTGTAATAAAAAAATAAATAAAAAAAAACAATCTAATGACTGGGAAGACTCTAGTAACAAACAACCCCCTTCCTGCACCAATGAGCATTAGGTGGTGGCTGCAATTTAATGAATAGTGGGTGGACATATCATTGTACATCCACGTGCTTCCACAGTGGTGCTAATTGTGACACTAGTCACCATCATTCGGAGCATAAGATGGACACTTCGATAAAATCCCTGGATGACTCCTATGTTTAACCCCTTCGCGAACGGTGATGGTTCAGGACCATCATCGGTATTTTACCGTTGAGGACCGCTGATGGTCCTGAACCGTCACAGCGATATTATGTACTTACCCAATCGCCGTTGTTTCCCGGGCGGCTATCAGCGGTGCTCCCCGTGTGGGGAGACTGCCTGCAGCCCAGACAGTCTCCCCTCATCGAATTAGGACCCCGGGGGCCATGTGATCGCTTAACAGAGGGATCACATGGTAACAATAGGTGTCCTAGTGTCTGCCTGCAGGGGGGCTGCCTGTGCTGACAGACAGTCTCCCTGCAAGTGTAAAATAAAAAAATATAAATTTTTTAATGTTAATAAAAAAAATAATTATATATGTGTATATATATATATATATATATATATATATATATATATTATATCTACAGTATATAATATATGTCTATATATCATATATAATGTCATACTAAGTGTATTTTTATACACTTATAATTAAATTACATACGTATATATATATATATATACATAATAACTATATATATATTGTATATATATATATATATTATAAAATACAAATAATAAGTAAATTAAATAAAAAAATTTAAAAATAATAAAAAAAAAAATTATATATCTATATGAAATTTTATTTTAACTGTATTTTGATATAAATATATATATATATATATATATATCAAAATACACTTAGAATGAAATTGTATATATATATATATATATATATATATATATAAATAAATAAAAATAATACAAAATATACATATGTCCATATACAAAATTACATAAATAATTATATAAATATACACGTAGACTTCAAATATATAAATATGCATATACATTTAAATTCCACGTGCATATTTATGTAATATTTTTACGTAATTAAGTAATTTTATTGATTGCAATTTGAGGGACCGGTCTGACAACCCAGGCCGAAAGTCCAGAGAATTTAATTTGCTAGCACTGTATTTTACCCTGTAACTTTCTATGACACCCTAAAACCTGAACATGGAGGGTACTGTTTTACTTGGGAGACTTTGTTGAACACAAATATTAGTGATTCAAAACAGTAAAACATATCACAGCGATGATATTGTTAGTGAAAGTTACTTTTTTGCATTTTTCACACACAAACAGCACTTTCACTGATGATATAATTGTTGTGATACATTTTACTGTTTTGAAACACTAATATTTGTGTTCAGCAAAGTCTCCCGAGTATAACAGTACCCCCCATCTACAGGTTTTAAAGCGTTTTTGAAAGTTATTTTTACATTGAAAATTGCCAGGTTGGTTACGTTGCCTTTGAGAGGGGTATGTCCAATTTTTTAGTAGCCACTTAGTCAAAAACACTGACCAAAATTAGCATTCAATTTAGTTTTTTACTTTTTTCACACACAAACAAATATGAACACTAACTTTGGCCAGTGTTTGTAACTAAGTGGCTACTAAAACAGACTGGACGTACACTATATTGAATACCCTGCGTTGTCTACTTTTAAAAAATATGTACATATGGGGTGTGATTCAGAGATTTATGACATATAATAGTGTTACAATGTCACTACTGATACATTTTATATACAAAAATATATAACAACAATTTCCAATTTGTACTTATAGCCCTATAACTTGCACACAAAAAAAGCAAAAAAGCACGTAAACACTGGGTGTTTTTAAACTCAGGACATATTTTCGAATCTATTTAGCACTTTTTTCATTAGCTTTCATAGGTAAGTAAAAGATTTTTCAAGCAAAAGTAAAAAAAAATGTTTTTTTTTAAATTTTTCACCATATGTTATTTTTATTTTTTAAAGTTAATTACATGACATGATACAAATAATGGTATGTAAAGAAAGCCCTTTTTTGTCCTGGTAAAAAACAATATATAACTTGTATGGGAATAGTAAATGAAAGAGGGGAATATTACAGCTAAACACAAACACCACAAAAGTGTTAAAAGAGCCCTGGTCCTTAACGTACAACATCGCAAAGACAGGCCGGTTTTGAAGGGGTTAAGTCACCCTGTGCCCATTGTGAGTGCAGGATGTGTGTAATGTATTTGTTTAGTGTTAAATGTCAGTGTGCTCTCCTGTCTTGCTAATGCTTGCAATCAACTACGTGATTTGGCTGTGGAGCCTGTACAGCGCCACGTCTTGGTTGCAAGGATCTAGCAACAGCTGTATGCACTACCTCAATAGCAAGGATTGTTAATTTGCATATTCTGGTAGATTTGCATATTGTGAATTCTGCAGACAGGAGAGATGCTGTGTTTATTATTGTCTTCCATACCCTGTTATAAATATGTTGTTATGCTATTATAAGTTCCTGTATGTTATCTGATATGATTTGGTTAATTGGATTGTATTGAGTTTGTCACAGCAAGATTGATGTAACCAACATATGGGTTAATCCCAAGTAAAATAAAGTACTATATGTTAGTTACTTTTGGAACTTGTGTTCTGTGTGGATTTTTAGGTATTCCAGTAACAGAGTCTTCAGACTCAGATAAATCAAAAGAGCTCGGGCTGAGAGTCACAATTAGCTTTGTAAAGGCAATAGCTATAATCATATTATAGGCAGTGTTCTGGATAGCAGCAGCATGGGCAGAGGAGACGATACCTGCCTGGAAAGAAAGAGCTGCAGCGACATAGGCAGAGGGGACAATACCTGCCTGGAAGGAAAAAGTTGCAGCTGGGTCGGTTGGAAGCTCTCTGGAGAGACCCCAGTCACGCTTCGGTGACTGGGGCTTAAGCGTTCCAGGGTGCCTGCAAGCAGTTCCATCACAGTAATCATTGAATACAATAAGCAAGAGTGCATAGTGTCCCCTTTGTGCACCTACCTTTGGCTAGCAGTTGGAGGCTATGATAAAAATGAAGGTGGAAACTTAATTAATAAATGCAGGAGGACCTACTTTCCCCCTCAGCTCACATCCTTTTGTCAGGTGGTAGGGAATCTAGTGCTGTTAAGTTGGGATCTACTGACCCTGCAAGCCCCTATCCATAGGTGGTGGGTGGGTCTCTATATAATTATAGTAATTATAGAACTGGGGTAAGCATGCCATTGTCCATTCTCCCAAATAATGTATTTAATTCAACCACCCACCCCACCTAATCAAAGAAAACCTTCTTCGCTCTACTAACTCGGATTTCAGATTAACTGAATAGTCATTCGAACAAATTTCAGATAAACATTTTGTATTTTGAACACCACATTAGAACATCATTACTTGTACAGTAAAAACAAGCATCAAAAACATGCTTACATTGAACATCTGATGTTCGTGAGTACATATACTGTTATTATCACACATGTACAAAAAAAAGAGAATGTGTTCACTTTACATATCTTAGGCAAAAGTTGAATGATGAGATAATTTATTTATTGGCTGCAATTTTAAATTCAGCAGGTCTTTCAAGATTGTCAATCAAGAATCTTATCTGCACTTCAAGGAGACATTCAATCATAAAAAAGAAAAGGATCAAAAAAGGAAGTACATTTGACTTCAGAAAAAATGCACCTGCAGAACATTATATTTGTTTAGCAATAGATAAGATAAGGGATTCCTTAACAGAAACAAAATAGTCTGAGTCTATTTTCAGTCTTTCTTGTGGCATACACAGACATATTCCTGTGAAACTAGTAAATGGAAATATGACAAAATGTGAAATAAAACTGGAAAAAAGTATTATATCAGCTGTCCCAAATAAAATATTGTTACCAATTATTAAAATAGTTTTTTTTAACAAAAAATAGCATTCAAACAGACTTGTGGATTTTTCACTAGATCAGGAATTCTATAGAATTGACTCGGAATAGCACATTTTTCACCAAAATAGCTAAACTGGAAACATTTTTAATGCAGGTATTTTTCATAGCCCAGCTAGTTTGCATGAATTTTTTTATTTTTTTCAATTTCCTAGCTTATTCATTCAATTTTCTAGTCACCAACACTCTTCTTGTTGGTGACTTTACAAGTACAAGTATCCTGTGTAAGTTGGACATTAGTAGACACCACAATTCCAAAAGAGAACCACACTTAGCAATTAGTAAGCTTTAAGTAAACTCCACAAGGTTAATCTTTAAAAGTACTCAACGGATCTTATAAGTAACTTGCGATGTAGATAAACTACTAGATAAATTCACAAACAAATACCAAAAAATGTTTAAAAAACGCAAAGTCCCAGATCCAAGTAACCGTGAAAAGAGGGGTGGGGGTGTAATGAAGGTCAGGAATAACCTAAGTGGGTTCAGAATGCATTTCATCTTTAACCTAACACTTTATCAACAGTCACATTGGTGGAACCTAACCAGAATACCACTGAAAACCCTGTATATCGAGAATCGTGATAACAAAACCGAGAGTAGGGTCAGAAGAAGAAAAAGGCAGCAGTCCCAGACAAGGACTCCCTCAAGTGTCCTTGGAATAAATAGACAAAAGCAAATAAATAAGGGATGGGTCTGCACCAATAAACAGGGTAAATAAATAATAATAACAGTCCTGGTTGGGATAGTATTGAAAAAATGGAGTTCAGTAGAGTAGAACTTGAATCCTATTTATGGTCTCTGAAGTTGTGAGGTTCTGCTCGTTGCAATATCCAAATATATAGAAGAAGGTGATGGATGATGAGAAAGATGATCCAAAATAGTAAAAATAGGAGAGGTCTTACTTACAGTTGGCAGAGCTTAATCCAGCTCTGGTGTGAATGGCTTGCAGCGGTATTATCCCCGCTTGCAGGATATACGGTGAGTGTCCTCTTCTATGCAATGACAGACAACCAAGTGGGAGATAAAAATGGAGACAATAATGGTGCAGTATGTTCCACAGGTAAAGTAAAAGTTGTTAAAATATAGTAGATACACTCACATTCGGTAGAGCTTCTACTAGCTCTATTGTTTTAGGCATACAGCGGTATAATCCCCGCTTGTAGGATATATGATGAGTGTTCTTGGAGATGGTATCAGGAGCTCAGAGAGAAGATAAAAGAGCAGTAGTGCTCTCAATAAAATATTGTTGATGTATAAACTATAATAAAATATACTCACAGTGTATAGGGCAGACTAACTGCTCTATGACAAGGGCATAGGTGGTATAATCCCCACCTAGGATTCTTTGGAGTATAGTACAAATGAAATAAAATAAAAAATAAAAAATAAAAATAAAAATATAGTATAATATAAAAATATATATAAATATATAAATATATAAAAAGCCAGGTAGTAGTCAAAAGATAATGGTACAGAAGTAAAAAATGACCAAAATCTATTTATTAGCAGTATTTAAAAGCAGTACAATATCCAAACGCAATTCACCATATAGGCTTTATCAATGGATAAAAAACTTATCAACCTGGCTAGTTGGGGTACATATAGGTATGGAACAAATTAAAATTGGCGCCAAAATTGCTCAAACCAATCACAGAGCAAATAATTATTGCACTTAAATAACAACATTTTTTATGATTAAAGTTGCATAGAAATCTAGAAATAGATATTAAAAGGCAGATAAAATCTTATATAAAATTAAATAGATCAAAATCAGGGTTTAAACCATTAGGAGTTAATGTTTTTAAGTTAAAGACCCATTCCATTTCACATTTTCTTAAAATATTCTTAATATTGCCTCCTCTCCATGGAATAGTGCGTTTTGTTATGCCAATAAAGACTGGTCATTTACATAGATTTGGTAGACTGGTCATTTACATACTTTGCAAAGTATGCAAAGTATAAAAATGTACCGACCAGTCTACCAAATCTAAGACCACACAATTCCAATCCAATAAAACAAATATAATATATAATATTAAAGATTTTATTACTTGCACTACTAAAAACTTAATCTAGCTCCTAGAATGCCCATGCAGGCTCCAATATGTGGGTATGACCACAAGAAGCCTCAAAACAAGATTAGGAGAAGACTGTCGAAATATTACTAATGGATACCAAAATCACACTGTATCTAAACATTTTTCTATCCACAACAATGATCCAGGCCTCTTAAAATGTATTGGCGTAAAAAAATGCACAATTCCATGGAGAGGAGGCAATATTAAAAATATTTTAGGAAAATGTAAAATGGAATGGGTCTTTAACTTAAAAACATTAACTCCTAATGGTTTAAATGCTGATTTTAATCTATTTAATTTTATATAACATTTTATCTGCCTTTTAATATCTATTTCTGTACATTTTACAATTATTCTGATTATTTATACTATTATTTTTTATCTTTTATTAATTCTCCTTAATCCCCTGTACCAATACAAATTCATATATTTTTACTATTTATTATTATTAAGGTAAATCAGGTTTTTTGCTGGCTGTATATATGCCCTTCCATTCTACCAGTCTGATAGAATTTCTTATTATCCACTTTAAGATAGACATTATAATAATTTTTTCACATTTTATTATGTTTTTCTTTTTGCCACATGTAAGATGGCCGCTTGCTATGGGAATCATAGCTTTAATAAGCTTATTCCCCCACCAAGATGGCCGTCGCAACCATCCCCTTCCCCATCAGCCACTTCTTCAGCCAACCCCCGGCCACTCCCCTCCCTCCGGTCCTCGGCCACTCCCCTCCTCTATTAGCCCAATATGGGGCTACATTTCCCTGCCGGCAGGTAATATATGCATGTAGTTTTCTATCAAACTACATGCCCCACAATACCGAGCGGCCGGAAGTGACGTTGCGCTTATGACGCGCGTCACGTGTTCCGGCTAAAATACCAACATACTCTTTTAATAATGCTCGTTTTTACATTAAAATTATATAACTTGTACCTTATAAGCTATATCTATGCAACTTTAATCATAAAATGTTGTTGTTTAAGTGCAATAATTATTTGCTCTGTAATTGGTTTGAGCAATTTTGGCGCCAATATTAATTTGTTCCATACCTATATGTACTGCAACTAGCCAGGTTGATAAGTTTTTTATCCATTGATAAAGCCTATATGGTGAAACGCGTTTGGATATTGTACTGCTTTAAAATACTGTTAATAAATAGATTTTGGTCATTTTTTTACTTCTGTACCATTATCCTTCTCCCCCCCCCACCACTGTTGTAGCATGGCCGAGCTGTGTATGGTCCGTGGGTGCAGGGAGCATATGCCTCCTGTACCCGGCCGGACTAACAGGAAGTATACACTCAGTGTGCACTTCCTTTTAGTCTGTCCGGGTACAGGAAAAAAAACAACTCCCTGTACCCGCGGACCATACAGAGCTCGGCCATGCTACAACAGTGGTGGGGGGGGGGGGGAGAGAAGGAAATTGGAGAGGGGGAGAAGAAGGAAAATTGAGGGGAGGAATTAAATTGGAGGGGGGGG
>OW240918.1:81981522-81997150 GCA_933207985.1 Pelobates cultripes
CTGCATTACACACACAGACACACATACACGAGCAATGCAACCGTTACACACAATGCATCCCTTACACACACAGAAACACACAATGCATTCATTACACACACTCAATGCACCCCTTGCACACACTCAATGCATCCCTTACAGACGCACACACTGCATCCCATACATACACAAACACACCTTGCAGCCCTTACACATACAAACACAGATTCACACAATGCTTTCCTTACACACATCAGGACATCCTACACACTCCACCCCCTGTGAACAAACTCATTGGTGGAACATGAAGGTGGACCCTGGGACCCAGACCTTGAGCTGTGTAAAGGGCCCCAAAAAAATGGAGCTGCTTCCCGTTCTCCCAGAACATTGATTTTTGTGACCACAGTTACAAACCGCCTCCAGAGAGCCTGTTCTACACCAGACCAATGGAGCCAGACTGCAGCTAGAGCCCATCATCATCCTCATCTGGTTGTAAGTAGGCAATCTAGTATATTATTCGTGGCACTAAGCTCTAATTTACCTCACATTAAAGAAACACTATAGTCCCAGAACCACTTCAGCTTAATGTAGTGGTTCTGGTGTCTATAGCCTGTCCCTGCAGGCCTTTTAATGTAAACACGGCGGCACTGCAGCACTGGCGTTAGTTAACATGGCAGATCATATGGGTGGGGCATTGTGATGTCACATGGGGGGGCGGCAAACTTTACTTTTGCCTAGGGCGGCAAAAATCCTTGCACCGGCCCTGCCTCTGGTATATTTCCATTGCCCTTCAAACATGCAACTGTAAACCCAATCTAAAGAAGCCCAATCTTGACCCTAACTCCCCATCCAACTATCGTCCTATCTCTCTACTGCCTTTTGCATCTAAGATCCTTGAAAAAATTGTGTATGCGAGATTGACAGACTTCCTCGAGTCCAACTCTCTGCTAGACCTGCTTCTGTCTAGTTTCCGCGCTAAGCACTCTGTGGAAACGGCACTGACCAAAGTATCCAATGATCTACTCGCTGCAAAATCTTGTGGTCACTACTCTATCCTAATTCTCCTTGACCTGTCTGTGGCTTTTGACACTGTGTACAAGATATTGCTCTCTCCTGGTGCTCCTCCTACCTCTCCCAGCGCTCTTTCAGTGTTTCTTGCTCTGGCTCTGCTTCTTCTCCCCAACTCCTCTCTGTTGGTGTCCCCCAAGGTTCAGTCCTTGGTCCCCTACTGTTCTCCATCTATACTGCCTCCCTTGGTAAACTCATTAGCTCCTTTGGCTTCCAATATCATTTCTATGCAGATGACATGCAAATCTACCTGTCCTCTCCTGATCTCTCCTCATCCCTCTTGACTAGTGTCTCTGACTGCCTCTCTGCTGTTTCTAACTGGATGGCTGCCCACTTCCTTAAACTAAACTTGACCAAAACTGAAATTCTGATCTTTCCTCCCTCAAGTGTTGTTACTCCTGTGTCTGTCTCCCTCCAAGTCAATGGTGCTACCATCAGCTCCACCATGCAGGCTCGCTGCCTATGTGTTCTCTTTGACTCCGACCTCTCCTTCAAGCCTCATGTTCAATCTATCGCTAAATCCTGTCATTTCCATCTCAAAAACATTGTGCGCATCCGCCCCTACTTAACGCCAGATGCAACTAAGGTGTTGGTCTATTCCACTGTCCTTTCTCGCCTTGACTACTGTAATCCGCTTCTCAGTGGTCTTATGTGCTCCCAACTAGCGCCGTTACAGTCCATAATGAATGCGGCGGCGAGGCTCATCTTCCTGTCCGCCCGCACCTCCCATGCCTCGCCCTTCTGTCAGTCCCTACATTGGCTTCCTATAAAATATAGAGCTCAGTTTAAAATTCTGGTTCTTGCTTTCAAATCTCTACATAATGCTGCTCCCACCTATCTATCCTCCCTTATACACAAGTATGTCCCGTCTAGGCCCTTACAATCTGCTGAAGACTTACGTCTATCTTCTGTTTGTACTCACACCTCTGATGCTCGCCTTCAAGATTTCTCAAGCGCTGTACCGTTCCTGGGGAACTCGCTTCCCTCCTGCGTTAGATGCTCACCCAGTCTCCACTCCTTCAAAAAATCGTTAAAAACCCACTTCTTCATAAAAGCGTATCAATTAAACTGTTAATAGCTCCTGACTGATTCCTCTTCTGCAACTGTCACTAGTCTAATACTATCCTAACCTTTTTGTGTCATTTTACCCTGCTCCCTCTAGCATGTAAGCTCATTGAGCAGGGCCCTCAACCCCTCTGTTCCTGTGTGTCCAACTTGTCTGGTTACAACTACATGTCTGTTCGTCCACCCATTGTAAAGCACTGCGGAATTTGACGGCGCTCTATAAATATCATAATAATAATAATAATAATCAGGGACCATACAAGTTAAAATCAAATACAAATAGCAATGACAGTATAAAAGCAACTTGGTTTTTGGCTTTTCCCTTTTAAGATCCAGTCTGACTTTTGCCAAATTACATCGACAGATGTTTGGTCAGGCTAATGTTCAAAAAGACAACATGCAAATCCCTCCTATCATAATTTAAGAATTTTGCCAAGGCATTTGATACGGTTCCTCACAATAGATAAGTCTTCAAACTAAAAGAAATCTGTCTAGATGATTATTCTTGTTCTTGGGTAGAACATTGGCTTAAAGATAGAGTAAAATGAGTTGTCATTAACGGTAAATTTTCAGGCTGGACAAAAGTAGTAAGTGGTGTCCCTCAGGGTTCTGTTTTGGGACCGCTTCTATTTAACATATTTATAAATGATCTTGAAATAGGCATTGAAGGCCATGTTTCATTGTTTGCAGGTGACACAAAACTTTGTAAAGTAATAAAATGTGAGCAGGATATTGCTTTGCTGCAGAGGGATTTGGATAGATTGGAGGACTGGGCACTAAAATGGTAGATTAAATTTAATGTAGAGAAATGCAAAGTTATGCACTTCGGCGTCAAGAATGCACAAGCAACTTACACCCTAAATGGTAGTGAATTAAGGAAAACAACACACAAAAAGGATTTGGGGATTGTTATAGACAACAAATTAGGCAGCAATTTGCAATGTCAATCTGTAGTTGCTAAGGCCAGTAAGGTTTTGTCATGTATAAATAGGGGCATAAATTCTCAGGATGAAAATATAATTTTGCCTCTTTATAAATCGCTGGTAAGACCACACCTTGAATATGCTGTGCAATTTTGGGCACATGTTCTAAAGAAGGATATCATGGCACTAGAAAAAGTGCAGAGACAAGCTAAAAAATTGATAAAAGGAATGGAGCATTTTAGTTACGAAAAAAGGTTAAAAAATGTAAATCTCTTTAGTTTGGAAGTACGGCGCCTCAGAGGTGATATGATAACATTATACAAATATATTCTGTGACAGTACAAACCCTTATCTGGAAATCTATTCATAAACAGGGCTATACATAGGACACGAGGTCACACATTTAGGCTGGAAGAAAGGAGATTTCATCTAAGGCAAAGAAAAGGTTTTTTTTACAGTAACATCAATAAGGATATGGAATTCTCTGCCTGAAGAGGTGGTTTTATCTGAGTCCATACAGATGTTTAAATTGCAACTGGATAAATACTTGCAAAAACATAACATACAGGGATATAATTTCTAATTAGTGTGGTAATATCTGCTTGATCCAAGAAGATAACTGACTGCTATTTTGGGGTCAAAAATGAATTTTTTCCTATTTTGTTGCAAAATTGGAAGTGCTTCAGACTAGGTTTTTTGCCTTTTTTTTTGGATCAACAGCAAAAACAAATGTGAGGAAGGCTGAACTTGATGGATGCAAGTCTCTTTTCAGCTATGTAACTATGTAACAATGTATTCCTCAGACCATCCAAAACAGGCCATGGAACATAAAAATGCAAAGCTTGGGTCTTATTTTCATTGAGCAAACAATGTTAGACCTCACGAAATTGTGTTAGGATATGAATCACTGAATCAAGAGAGGCAGCTGAATTTCACAAAGGCAACAAAAAGCCCAGTCTTGTGATTAACATAACCAATTGTAAAGCCCTCTATTATTGGATCATTTCTAATCAGTTCAGCCAGGGGTTATGGCTATGACATGCACTGTATTACCATGGAACATGTTATAAATAAAAAATGTATATATATAAATGTGTGTGTAGGAATAGGAAATCATTTTGGATTCGGACATTGGGAAATAGGAAATCATTTTAGACAGCCGATAGGACAGGAAAAACACCAAAGGCTTTAAAAGGAGGCTCCATTCCTAAGGTCCTCAGTCAGTAACAAGCTCCACAGTAGATAAATAGAGACATTGATGGGTGGGTATATGCTGCCATGAATAATAGCCAGGAAAAGAAAATTACGGTAAGTATAAATACATTTTCCACTTTCCTGGCTAATCATGGCAGCATATACATCATGGGAATACCCAAGCTAACAAAGGGAGGGACAGAAATGTAAATAACTGCCAATCAAATAATCAGAACAATTCAACATAAATTAGAAGATTGAACGGAGTTAAGTACTTGACGTCCAAATTGCACATCATGACTGCTTTAACGTACAATATGAAATGCTGGACAAATGTGTCTAAAGAGGTTCAAATGCCAGCTTTACAAAAAAGTGTCAGCAGAAAGCCCACAATGCTGCAACAGCCTGAGTGGAGATTGCCTTGATACCTTTCGGCACATGTAGAGAATGGCATTAATAGGCTTTCCCCTTAGTATTTCTGTTGTCAAATGCAAGACAACCATATCCTGTTGAAAATTAGTGAATGGGGGTTCACAGGATCAAGCCTGGAGTTCACACAATCTCAGAACCTGAGGATCTTGGTGTGTCAAGCGACCTTGTAATAGGTCTGGACGTACTGGAATTTCCTTTGGATGTTCCAGATTCATCTTACTCATCATAAGAATTTAGGGTCAATGTGGTCTTTCACTGTCTCCTTTTGAATTACCTTTAGGAAAGTTGAAAACAGGAAAAATATGTACATCAGACTAAAATTCCAAATTTGAGTCAGCGTGTCCTGACCTTGAGCATTCTAGTCCTAAAATCTAGAAAAATACTTTGGAACCTAGTAGTTTTGAGAAATGGCCATCAGATCTACGTAGAGTATCAGTCAAATCTGAGTCAACCCTGAGGAAACGGCGGGACATATTTGCCATTCCACCTTGTCCACAGTTATTCTGCTCAGGTAATCAGCCATTGTATTCTGAGGCCCTGGTTGTTCTTCTGTGCCCTGATCATCATGGGCTGTAATTCCCTCATCAATAAGTGTCTGTGAGACCCACCTTGATTATTCAAATAAGATAAAGTTACATTGATATTTGAGCAAATCTGGACCCACTTCCTCGTCAGCAACCCTCGGACATGAAGAAGAGCCCTAAAAAAATGACTTGTAATTCCATACAATCGAATGGTAATATTGTGCCTTCCCTTAGGTTATATATAATGGTGGGGTTTGTATGTAGTGTTGACGTTGAAATGCATGAGTGTATTTGTGTGTAGTGTTGGCGAGATTTTTAGATGTCTGTACATATACACATACATGGACATACACACATGCAGATACATATACACACAAACACAGTCACACACTGACACACATGCAGACATCATGGCAACTCTAGGAACAATATATATGGGGGGGGGGGCACATAAGATACCACAGTCAAAACAGGAGGGGAAGGAGGAGCAGTAAATCTTCTCACTAGGGGATGGGGTAATATGCTGTCATGGGCTGTCTGATGCCAGCATGCTGTGTTCTGCATGCTGGAATCTGACTACACATTTGCATATAATTCACATTAGCCAACCAGATTCCTTGTTGTGGGCTGGCTGACACCTCTTAATTTCAATCTTTGTTTAGCAGATAACTCCTCTATTTGCTATCCTTTGTGGGTTGCCATATTCAAGGACACCAAATAAGGTGCTATCTGCAAAACAGCACCCTCATTTGGTATCTTTAAATATGGAAATCTCACATACGGGCACCAATTCAGGGAATGATCTACTAAACAGCTAAAGGATTAGTAGATAAATCACCGACCCAAACACATTCAATCACAGACACAGAATCACATACACACACAAACATTACATACAACACACATTTAATAATTAAGAGGTCCACCCAGCCTCCCTACCTTGCTCTACAAGGGCTGGAGTCTCTGGTGGTCTGGTGGTCGGTGGTCTCTGGTGCTGGGATCTCTGTGCTCTTTCTGCACAGGTCCATCGCATGCCCTGTAATTACGCTGAGGCCATGATGATATCATATCTTGGCTGCCGTCTCACTGCAGGGCGAAGACCGTCAGACACAGTCAGATGGACACAGTCCCACACACAGTCACTCACACACAGTTACAGGCAGACAGTCAAACATGCAGGCAATCAAACAGGCAGTCACATATACACACACACACACAGATTCACAGACAGTCACACACACAATCACAGGCAGACAGTCGCACATACACACCACACAGTCACAGACAGTCACACACACACACACACACACAATCACAGACATACAGTCACACACACACACACACAGTCACAGACAGTCACTCACACACACACACACACACACACACCCACTATCACAGGCAGACAGTCACACACACACACACACACACACACACACACAGAGTCACATAGACAATCACAGGAAGACAGTCACACACACACACAGTGACACACACACAGTCACAGACAGTCACATACACACACAATCACAGACAGACAGTCATACTGGCAGACAGTCACACATACACACAACACAATCACATACAGTCACACACACACAATCAGAGGCAGACAGTCACACACACAATCAGTCAGACAGTCACACACACAGAGTCAGAGATGGTCACTCACACACACACCCACAATCACAGGCAGACAGTCACACACACGCACACAGACACACACATGCAGACAGTCACACACACACAAAGGCAGACAATAACACACACAGAGTCACACAGACAATCACAGGCAGACAATCACAGACAGACAATCACACACACAGTCACACAGACAATCACAGGCAAACAATCACAGGCAGTCACACACACAGGCAGACAATCACACACACAGTCAAAGACAGTCACAATCACAATTACACACTCACACACACAGTCAAAGACAGTCATAATCACAGTTACACACACACAGTCAAAGACAGTCACAATCACAGTTACACACAGCACATACTCTCTCACTTACAGTAAGCTTGGGCTGGAGGAGGAGTGGATTCAGTCCCTGCTGTGTTGAAATTGGGGAAGCAGGGACTCCCGCCCCATGTCCTATCTGGCTCCACCCACAAATCTCCATGCAGGTCTCCTGCTTGCTCCCAGTCCCAGCCCCTGTGTGTGAGCTGTGTCGGCTGCCCGGCGCCTCTGCTGCTATGGCGCCCGGTGCAGCCATACAACTCACTGAACTCAAAGCATGGCCAGCCCTGGTGGCACCCCCCTGCCTGATGGCACCCGGGGTGGACCACCCCCACTCCCCCCCCTTAGTATACCACTGATTGGGAGTGTCACACTTTGTCACTGTATTGTCATTGGTTGTAAACTTTGTCTCCCTGTTCCCCACAGGGTCCATGTGGGAGTGCCCCTTGCATGGGGACTTGCATAAAAGCCAGTGTGGAACCATTTAACTTTATTCCTGTTGTACCCTTCATGAAGTCTGGGCTCATGTTTGGGTAACTGTCTACTTGCTGGGGAGAAACTACTTGGAGGCTGCATTCGTCTGAAACTATTCGTATCTACACCCGAACTGCAGCTATATTCACTCAGTCTCAGCAGTTTGGGAGGAATAGGCGAACAGGGTATCTTCTATACCAGTATTCCAAAAATTCACAAAAATGCTAAAAGACCGCCAGGATGCCCCATAGTGTCCGCTATTGATGGGGCTTTGAAGTTTATTGCTAAATAGATGGATCATATGTGCAAGGGTCCAATTGAAGAATTAGATACATGTATTAAGGACACCTAAGAACTTTTATCCAAAATCAAACATTGAATTTGGGGACCACAGCCCTATTCTGATTACTACGGACGTACATAGTTTGTACACCGTTATCCTACATGACGAGGGAATCGAAGCTATGCTTGAGGTCCTAATTCAGTCTAAGACATAGCAAGGCCCCCTTTTGAATACACTTTGGAACTCCTTGCATTTACACTGCAACATAACTACTTCAGATTTAAAGAAAATTGGTATCTACAGGTGGCGGGAACCTGTACATGGAAGGCGTATTCATGGGACAACTCAGCATACAAATATGTGTTTTATTGCAGTAAAATCTAACAGTTTTATGGCATTCACAGTTAAAATGCCAAGGAAAAGTTAGATGTTATTCTTATTAATTTGTGTTCCATATATAAATATTTGATATGGAATGAAAGTCTTATTTTTCCTGAACAAAGTTATATTTAATAAGTGTGGGTGTACTGAATATGAAAGAGGTAAATAATGGTTGAGCAACATGTAGCACAAATCCTAAGTTTGTTTTTGTTTAGGTCAGAACTTGTTCAGTTGCCTCTGTTTTTTTTTGTGTTTTTTTTTTAAACAAGTAATTAATTCAGACACTTGTGTGAAGTGTTTTTTTTTTTTTTTTAAACCTTCAGTTTTCAGGTTTAATAGTACTTTGAGATAAGTACCCGTATATACTCGAGTATAAGTCGACCCGAATATAAGTCGAGACCCCTAATTTTACCCCAAAAACTGGGAAAACTTATTGACTCGAGTATAAGACTAGGGTGGGAAATGCAGCAGCTACTGGTAAATTTCTAAATAAAATTAGATCCCCAAAAAATTATATTAATTGAATATTTATTTACAGTGTGTGTATATAATGAATGCAGTGTGTGTGTGTGTATGAATGCAGTGTGTGTGTGTGTAAATGCAGTGTGTGTGTGTATGTGTGTATGAATGCAGTGTGTGTGTATGAGTGCAGTGTGTGTGTATGAATGCAGTGTGTGTGTGTGTGTGTATGAATGCAGTGTGTGTGTGTATGAATGCAGTGTGTGTGTGTGTGTGTATGAATGCAGTGTGTGTGTGTATGAATGCAGTGTGTGTGTGTGTATGAGTGTATGAGTGCAGTGTGTGTGTGTGTGCATGTGTGTGTATGAATGCAGCGTGTGTGTGTGTATAAATGCAGTGTGTGTGTGTGTGAGTGCAGTGTGTGTATGTGATGCATAGTGTGTTTGTGTATGTGATGCAGAGCCTTGGTGCGGGGTGGGCATTTTTATTATTTTTTTATTTATTATTATAATATATTTTTTTATATTATTAATATTTTTTATTTTATTTTAATATTATTTAAATTTTTATTTATTTATTTTTGGCCCCCCTCGCTGCATGTTAGCTGGCCAGGGAGGGGGCTCTCATTCCCTGGTGGTGCATGGGTTGTGTAGGAGGGGGACTGGCAGAGCTGTAACTTACCTTTCCTGCAGCTCCTGTCAACTCCCTTCTCCTCCGCTCCGTTCAGCTCCACTGTAAGTCTCGCGGTCTGAGTGCCGCGCGGACCGTGGCAATGCTCAGACGCTGCGGCTCTCGCGAGACTTACAGTGGAGTTGACCGGAACGCAGGAGAAGGGAGCTGACAGGAGCTGCAGGAAAGGTAACAGCTTCCTGCCAGCCCCCAACAGTACCTGCCATGACTGCCTTGAAGCTATCTCACAGCATATAAATAAACCTTTCTGTAATTGTGCAAGACCAGTTCGGCATTCATAACAAATGTGTGCATGCTGTCTGATTTTAACTAAAAAGGAGACAAACATATTGGTTATTTTCACAAGTTATTTGTAATATTTTCAAACACTTTTGTACAAAAATTTACAATTTCATTATTTTACACATACAACATTTTAAGCATTTGTCTTTTTTTCAGATAAGAATGCATGATTTTCTAGTTTGTCCTTATTTTTCCTTGGCAGCTAAAAGACTAATGCAATGAAGCATCTTCTAAATTTTTTCACCTGATAACATATGAATATAGGTAAACATGCAATACACATTTGAAATTGCTATCTTTAAACCCACTTGGACAGTATTTGACAAGTCAAATATAGTATTTAGAAGAGGGCTAATGAGACCTTCTGCCAGAGATTTGGTTGTCATGGCAGTGAGGTGTATTTCAACAAGTATATTCCTTTGTCAATAAAAATGCTGTATAAAATAAGTGCATATTCAAAATAAATAGAAGACAGGTCCTAACAATGTCCAGTGATAAAGATGGACACTTACAGAATAAGTAATTTATGTTAAGTGTTTTAGTCTAAAGTATTTTCCTATAACAAGTCTATTACATAAAGGTTGCAGCCAGGCAAGGTCAATAGTGTCTCTACATCACGTGATTAGTGATGTCCCGAACGGTTCGCGAACGGTTCGCGAACAGTTCGCCACGGACTCATCATTGAGTAAACTTTGACCCTGTACCTCACAGTCAACAGACACATTCCAGCCAATCAGCAGCAGACCCTCCCTCCTGGACCCTCCCACCTCCTGGACAGCATCCATTGTGAAGCTGCATTCTTAGTGAGCTGTCGAGGATGTGGGAGGGTCTGAGAGGGAGGGTCTGCTGCTGATTGGCTGGAATGTGTCTGCTGACTGTGAGGTACAGGGTCAAAGTTTACTCAATGATGAGTTCGTGGTGAACCGTTTGCGGCGAACCGTTCGCGAACCGTTCGCGAACGGTTCGGCAAACAGTTCGGGACATCACTAATGGTGATAAATAATAACGAAAAAAAATGTCAGCTACAGATTAATAATGTCATATCATGCTCTCAAAAATATGACATATATATCATGTAAAGTTTGTTTTTGCACATTATTTTATTATTATTTTATTATTTATATAGCGCCATCACATTCCGTACACAATGATAATATTTGCTTGACATTTGCTAATATAATTACATTTGACCTAGTATTTCTCATTTTAATAAAGAGGGGTTTTTTTTTAGTTAAAAAAAAATAGCTACTGGGGGCGTGGCTTGGCGCCGATCAGAAATGACGACTTAAACCTGGAGCTCCGAGCCCTGCAGACAAACTAAGCCTCCATTAGCACCCTTAGAGACCTAATGGGCCGCACAAAACGTTCGCAGATGACCCCGTCAACACAGAGGATGCAAGGAGAGGGACCGTCCACGTCCATTCGTAACTACCTGCATACCCTGGGGATCCTTCCCTCACAACACGAGGCATCCAATATGGCGCCCTCCTAACCGGGATCCACAGTCTCAGGAGACCCGAGATAGGCAAAGACCCTCACCGAACTGGCATGCCCTGTTCACGTCTCTGCCAAAGAAGGAAGACCTCCAATCAATTGTACAGGAGGTAAAAACTACTCTCCGGATGGAGATAGCCTCACTGCTCACCTCCCTGCAAGACCTAGAGGGGAGAGTGACAGCACTGGAATCCGCAGGCCAGGCACTACAGGTCACTCACTCATATGACAGGCAGCTCACAAACCTGCGTCTCCATGGGAAGATCTAGACAAAAGAAGATGCAGGAACAATATTAGGGTAAGGGGGCTACATGAAACACAGGGCCCAGAAAACTTAAGGGAGATGCTGACCTCATTATTTAATCTTATCCTGAACAGACCCCCTGAAGCATGTCTGTACATAGAAAGAGCACACCGTGCTCTCCGCCCGAAACCACCTCCAACAGACCCACCGCAAGATGTCATTTGCTGAATCCAGGACGTCCAACTAAAGGAGGACATCATGGGCAGAGCACCGATGGAGAGATCATGGCGGTACAAAGGCCAAAATGTGGAGCTGTATAACGACCTCTCTCACCTCACCCTGCAAACCCACCGGGCCCTCCGACCTGTCACTGCTGTGCTTCAAGAACACCAGATAAGGTACAGTGGCACTTTCCATTCGCACTCACAGCACGTAAGGACAACACAGAGGCCACAATTCATCTCCCAGCAGATGTTCCTATATTCCTAGACACCTTAGGCCTGCCGGCCATCCCAGTGAGGGACTGGACAGACTGCATGCTCAATGAATGGAACCTAGGCAGACCGGTAGCTCGTCCACTTGGAGCGGAAGGGCTGGACAGGGACACGATCCCACCCTATCAAATCGCTCACAAAGAGTAAAACACTGGGTGACAATGGAGAACCAACCAGCAACGAAGCACTAAAGAACCCCACACCCTATCACGCACAACTTGACCCTGGGAAAGGACCGCTAGACCTACAATGACCAGAGCGGCTAACACACCACCTAATACCAGATAACCACAAGGACTATAGCATGGACTGAATTCTACATATAGTCTGCCTCTATCCCAGACAGAAGAAGTGGGAGTCAAGAATTCAAACTCTGGTCTCCCCTTTGACCACACGGTGCCACCACTGACTGGAGGACTACATGACGCCACAGGACTCAAATACGATATGCAGAGCCGTCAGATGACTGACTAGTGAAAGCTCAGAAGCTGGGCTTTTTTTTTCTCCTCTGTCTCTCCCTGTCCACCTGGGACAGCAATGAATATCAGGACAGTCAAATTTGTAATCACCGGGACTGACATGATCACCTCACACCGACCCCGACAAAAGGCCATCAAGCACCATTCCACACAGTGAAAATGAAATTGTCTGGTATGCCTATTGCAACACAGAGGAATGAGGGAGTCTGACTTGTGATGAATTGCTCAAAACTGGATAAATACAGGAGTTCACCAAAAACCTGTCTTAGAGAAATATGATGAAAAATAACAACCTAGGTTGGTATGAATATTCCAGGAGCTGGTCCACCTAAGATGGCTTGTGGTGTAATAACACCTAATAAAATTGGATTTAAAAAATTAAAATTAAAATGTAATTAAATAAATATATTAAAAATGCGGTGATGTTGGAAATAAACTAAAATGAACTTCAATATTTCAAAAAAGATGCAGCAATAGTGTGTGGTGTGTACACCTTTAAATCTGCTATAGGCAGGATAAATGGAGTATACACCAAGTGTTGTACTTTACAAATAAAGATATAAAACATATAAAATGGGGAAACAGTATATGGAACTGTTCTCTCTAATGATAAAAAATGTATATAAAATTATATATAGAGATATGATAAGTCTCTTTATTATATAGTGCAATATAACCATATATGGTGCATATGTCTTTAAATCTGTTAAAAAACAGACAAAATATAGTATACACCAAAATAGTGTACTTTATAGGGAAAAATGTAAACCATATATAATAGGAATGCAGTATTGGGGACTGTTCCTATAATGCAATAGAGTAAAGTATCGCTTTAAAAGTAACCACTTATATAAAAGATAAATCTTAAGGATAATGTAACATAAAGTTTATTAATGAAGGATAGTAAAAAAATAAGTATATAAACTGATTAAAATACAAAAATATAAGCCAGGAACGTTTAGCATGAATGTTACCAGCACAATAGTAGTCCTTATTTCGAATTTGCCACAGGGACCGGCCAGGATGGATATGGATACTTTGTGTCACAAAAGTTTCTTCTGGCTGTCGGCTTGACTGAGAGATGCACGCTGCAGACTGATCGGTCCCCAACTCGTGGAAGATTTTTTTAGGTACGAATAAGGTCCTACTGCTGGATTGGAAACTGCAACCGTATCCTGCTTGGCTAGCTGCAATCTGACGTGTTTCGTGGGTGTTCGCCCCACTTCTTCAGAGATAGAGTAGAGCTTTGTGGTTTAGCGATAGTTTAAATATGCTTCCAGTTAATTGATTGTAATTATTGCACATGATTAAACTTAATGTAATATAACTGTTTGCATAAAATTAATACATTTAATTCTTGTAGTTCTAATAGAAAGAAGTACTTAAAGAGATATATTGCACTGAAAGGATAAAATTCAGAAATATAAAAAATTCAGAAATATAAAAAATATATTATAATGATTTGAATATACATCCAATTGGTTGATTATTACATAATACAATTTTAAAAAGACTTCAAAGATATGTGGCACCAAAAGTCTAAAATGATGCTGTTAAAAGTCTATATATATACAAATTATAGCTAAAGTGTGTTAAAAGAACACATGTTGTTGCACCCTATAACATTATGTTTGTGTAATACTTCTGATGTTATTATAAAAAGTAGACGATAATAGCAATTAAAACACATACAAATAGAATAAATTGATACAGAAAAATAATGAACGGATAGTTTTCTCTGTACGGACAGAACATTATTATGGGTCTCAATATTTAGCTGCATTCCATACCTGCAAGAAGCATATAAAAAGGAGAGAGAAGAAATGGATAAAAACAATCGAATAAGAACAATCAAATAAGAACAATCAAGGGAGCTTATAAATACAATTGGAAATACCAATGTATCTATATGTTATTGATATGTAAAATAATATAATGATATAACAAGTGATAAAATAGAATAATATACACCTAATTGGTACACACCTAATGTGAAACAGAAAATGTAAAGATACATTAAAAAACTGACCTTATAGTGGTATTTTTATAAGTGTGTATGTCTTATGTGTCCCAGATTTATACAGGTAACATAAAAATTATGAAAATTATTATTAATTATTATTACGGGTAACATAAAACTAATTTAATGTTAAATGTGACATAGGTGATGTTCCAAACCTATGTTAAAGATAGATAAATATAACTAAACCTAAAAGTGTATGATGTGCATATAAGGAGACAGAAATGTGTGTGTATAAAGTGAATGGAATATATAAAAAAGAAGAAAAAGAAGAAAAAAAGAAGAAAAGAAAATATGTACAAGACATATATGAAGAAAGGCACCAACCATAGTGATGTGTTGTTGACAGTAATAAAGATATATGAGAATGTTGAACTAGTCAGATGACTAATTAAAGTTGAAAATAACTAGAGAATATGTATAAAAATAAATTAGCTATTAGTATCCATATCCATCCTGGCCGGTCCCTGTGGCAAATTCGAAATAAGGACTACTATTGTGCTGGTAACATTCATTCTAAACGTTCCTGGCTTATATTTTTTATTTTAATCAGTTTATATACTTATATTTTTACTATCCTTCATTAATAAACTTTATGTTACATTATCCTTAAGATTTATCTTTTATATAAGTGGTTACTTTTAAAGCGATACTTTACTCTATTGCATTTTTCCCTATAAAGTACACTATTTTGGTGTATACTATATTTTGTCTGTTTTTTAACAGATTTAAAGACATATGCACCATATATGGTTATATTGCACTATATAATAAAGAGACTTATCATATCTCTATATATAATTAGTGATGTACCGAACGGTTCGCCGGCGAACGGTTCCCGGCGAACATAGCGTGTTCGCGTCCGCCGCGGTCGGCGAACGCATGCGCGGTTCGATCCGCCCCCTATCCGTCATCATTGAGTAAACTTTGACCCTGTACCTCACAGTCAGCAGACACATTCCAGCCAATTAGCAGCACACCCTCCCTAGCAGACCCTCCCACCTACTGGAAGGCATCCATTTTACATTCATTCTGCCAGCTTCTGTGTCAGGCTCACAGTGGATACTGTGCCCATTTCCCCAGTCAGTGCCACCACTTATATCTGGTGTCACAATAGCTTGCATTTAAAAACAAAAAAACTTTTTTCACTGTTATAGATTGAATAGCAGTCAGTGTCC
>OW240918.1:81997250-82007312 GCA_933207985.1 Pelobates cultripes
TAGCGCCTGGAAGAACATCGGTCAGGCATTCACCTCAGCCTGCAAAGTCAGGCCCCCCTCCCAGACATGCACCGCGGCAGCACAAGGGCGCATCATGCGCTTGCTCCTGCCCTTTGCTCTGTACGTGGGGACAAGTGGGCGGGAAAACAACAGGGAATGGGGTTGAAAAAAAGAGTTTGGGCTGCAGGGCGCAGTAAAAATGATAGGAACGAAGAGCAAAGTATGTGTTTATCTGTATGGGTCAGTGTGTATGCCTGTATGGGTCAGCGCACGTGTATATAGGTGTAACGGACCGTTTTGCCCACAAGAGGTTAAAAACCATTTAGGCGATATTCCCCTTTCAGATGCACAGACAGCTACTGAAATCACCAATCTCCCGAACTGGAGACACACGAATACTGGAAACAGCTGAACAGGAAAAACCATATGCAAGGTTTACACTCCTGGCAGTCAGCATACCATCCAATTCCCCCAATAACGAGACAACACTTCGTTTGAGGGTTAAGCAGAATCTGGTTTACTGGGGCTAACTGCCCGGCTTTTATGCAGGTCTCCCACCTGGTGGACACTCCCCTAGGGGACCAGATGGGAAACTGGGAAACATATCGGCCCTTAGCCAATCACTTACATACACCTTTAAACACTCCCACAATTACATCACAATCCCTTCTCTCTGTCCTGGAGATAATTGGGAAGTAATCCAATTATCTCCAAGGACAGAGGCAAAACTCCATTACACACATTTTCAGTAAAAGACATACAATTACACACAGTCACATTTATTACATAAAACATATACATCCTACCTATGCCCAGATAGCTTAGATCTGAGTGCACATTACTACCGAATGGCGCGCAGATCACATACATACAGTTCAATCGCCACGGAGCCAAAGTCTTTCCCATAGTCTTTCGTTACATGAATAGGCTCCATGGCTTAGCTATCTGGGTGATGCTGTTCATCTGGTTAAACTACCGAATGAACAGTAATTCGGTTCTGCTACCGAATGGGAAGGTAAGGAGGCTGGCGGCTCAGCGGTGTTCGCGCCAATAAGTGTCCGTTTTCAGTTCCATAGTTTGGGCGCTGAACACCACTGGCCGTTTGGGAGGTAAAACGGCCGCTGCCACATGTTCGGCAGACGAACAAAGGCCACCTAGCGTTCATCAATTAAGCTGTAGTTAACCGCAGCTTCAAGGCGGTCAATTGACGGCACACTCCAGTTCCCAGGTGGTCCGTCGTTCCGTAGTTTGTTCGGTAGATTGAATCTACTGAACACCCTGGCAGAAAGGCACGAATAAACCTTTCAGTAGGGGAAATAACAGGGCTGAACTGCAGGGCCACAGTCTAAAGGGAGCAGGCGAGCAACCAGGCTTCTCCAGTGCATAGTGGCGAGGTTGGTTCCGCCACAATAGGTCAGTGTAGGTAAGTCTGCATGAGTGGATGGAACAAATGGGGTGGCAAAATTTTTGCACCAGCCCTAGCTATAGCAATCTAAAATTAACTTTTATTTTAGAAATATGATTTAACTGTATTTAATGTATGTGGGCATCATGTTAAAATGCAGACATTCTTTTTACATTCTGTTACTTTGTTTAGTGAGCTTGTAATGCTTGCAGGGTCCTTGCAAAGACCTATGAGCATTATTCATTTCCAATTATTTATTTTTGTAGGAAACATTGAATGTTTGCTTTCAAACTAACATTTCAGACCCTGTGTGAATTATTGCAAGGTAGAAACATAGAATGTGACAGCAGATGAGAACCATTCATCCCATCTAGCCTGCCCAATTGTCTTAATACTTTAATTAATCCCTGGCCTTATCTTAAGTCTATGATAGCCTTATGCCTATCCCACGCATGCTTAAACTCCCTCACTGTGTTAATCTCTACCACTTCAGCTGAAAGGCTATTCCATGCGTCCACTACCCTCTCTGTAAAGTAATACTTCCTGAAATTATTTTTAATCCTCTGCCCCTCTAATTTAAGACTATGTCCTCTTGTTGTGGTAGTCTTTCTTCTTTTAAATATAGTCTACTCCTTTACTGCGTTGATTAATGAATTTGAATGTCTTTCCTCCAAGCTATGCATGTTAAATTCCTTTCCTGGTAAATTTTATCCTGCAATCCATGAAGCAGTTTAGTAGCCCTTCTCTGAATTCTCTCTAAAGTATCAATATCCTTCTGGAGATACAGTCTCCAGTACTGTGTACAATACTCCAAGTGAGGTCTCACCAGTGTACTGTACAATGGCATGAGCACTTCCCTCTTTCTACTGCTAATGCCTCTCCCTATAAAACCAAGCATTCTGCTAGCATTTCCTGCTGCTCTATTACATTGTCTGCCTACCTTTAAGTCATCAATAATTACTCCTAAATCACTTTCCTCAGATGTTGAGGTTAGTATTGGATCAAATATTCTATACTCCGCTCTTCGATAAAGGACACTGTATAGTTTCTAAAGCTTTCCATTTCCAAAATATTGCATCCCTTGCTTTAAATAAATGTTATGCTGATATTTTCTCAATCAAAAAGTGTTAGGTAGTGAAGGGGTTAAAGATTAACTATGTGCGCCTTTGTTATTTACTTGTCAGCTCATTATTCACTGGTTTGATAAATAGGTGCCTTGCAGCAACTCATCACTTAGTTGTCATTTTCACCCAAGCCTTTAGCATCTGCAACTTTTTTTTTAAAATTCTTTATTTTTGTAGTGCATGAGGTATACAAACTAGACAGGAGATATTTGTATAGCAATTATCAAGTTATACATAGGTCATACATATCTTGCGGTGTGCACTTTTTTGGTTTTCTAACATGGTAACTTAGTTTACAGGACAAACTTAGTGAGACAAACAAGCGTGTAGCCCATGGAGCAGCACAGCTAAGGGGAATGGGCCTTGACATTGCTAGAAGACAGGCATAGAACAGGGGTATGTCTGGATTGGCTATGTGGATATTGGGGGTGGTGTTTTGGGTAAAGGAAGTATATATAGGAGTCATTTTAGATTTAGGGGCCATCTTAATTAATCCTCGCTTACCTGTTGTCCCACCCTCCCTCCCTTTTATTGTGCAGCTCTCGCTTGGTCACGGCGGGGAATGAATAGAAAAGTTGGGGGGTAGATATGATAGTTTTAGTATGGTATTGGTAGGTTTGAGATCGTTGGTAGCTCCAAACCTGGTGTGTAGGGTGTATCTTGGTATGCCCCTACATTGTGAAAGCTGGAAAATCCTGCTCTCTGTGGCAATGATTTATGCTTTTATGTTTATTTATTTATATATATAATAGGTGGTATCAATGATTGTTTATGTGGGTCATTGTCGGGGTAGCTATGTTAAAGGAATGGGGGTTAATATTGTATTATGTATTGTGTTGACAATGACCTCATAATTTTATATGTTTATCTTTATAGCATTAAAGCTGTGATAATAATTTTCCCAATACAAGGTATCTGAGTATTTTTGGGGGTGTGGGGTAGATTAAGATTATGCCAAAAGGGGACTATGCATATGTCATGTAGGCAGCAATCAATAGGAAGCATCTGCAACTTTTACCTTTTTTGATGGACTTTCAACCTTGATCCTCTAATAAGACATATATTGCTCGTGACCTTGCCACTGGTCCGATTCTTGGCTTTTTTCCTAAACAATTTGCTAGGAGATTGACTATTTCAAGAATTCCCAAACTTCGATGCTGAAACTTACGATGTAGGGAGATTGTCGTGCATAGATCACTATTTTCCAAATTCTGTAATTGTATTCCTCCATTTTTCTGTGTCTGCTTAAATATCTAAAAAATATAGTAAGTTAATGCTGCTAGGAATTCACATTTTCTTTCTCAGTAATACGTATACAAGATACATTTTTCTATTAATGTAATACATCCATATTTAAAGTTTTGCCTAGTAAGGATTTTGAATATTACATTCAAAGGATCAATTGTGTCTCTTAGCTGAGTTTCCTCATATTTCAAGTCTATCTACAGATTCATTATTTAGAACAATTAGTCAGTTGGAATGATAGCTCTACAGCTGCTCTTGAACTACAGTTTCCTCGAAAGAAAGAAAAAAAAAAAGATCAGAGAGGTCATTTGAAAGAGCCTTATTGGAATCAGCTTGGGAGAAGTTGATTAGGCTATCTGTGATGTCTCTTAATTGAGAAAAATTGGCAATGATTTTTAGTAGCACATGTTACATGGGAGATAACAGCACTTTAGCACACGAGGAGACAATCTGCCCACCACTTAAACAAGACCAACCAAAGTCTTTACACGTTACTGATGAATCCCAGAGAGCCCTCTTTGTACACAAAAGAGAGACATTACTGTAACACAGTACTATTTATGATGTAAAACAAGTCCATGGAGTTAGAAAATAGTGATAGTCATTTAGATTGAGGAAATACTTTTACACTTTTAGTTTCACTTTTCTCATAAAATGTAGTGAATTTACACGTTATAGTGGATCTTTTGCTTTCTCACTCAACAATTACAGAATCTTGTTGTGACAAACTCCCCTCTCCAAGTGACGACCACAAGATGGACGACCACGAGGTGGCGGCCATCTTGTTCGCATGAACACAGGCAGCGGTAGTCGAGTTCATGGAACTATTTTCAGACACTGGAACTCCCGAACACTGCTAGACTTCTATGATTGCCTGCTTTCGGGTCTACTACGCTTAGAAAGACACGGTTCAGTGGAAACGTTCCCACGAACAAGGGGAACAAGCTCCAGGGTAAGAACATTGACTATGTTTGGTAGTATGCACAGTTTTGAAACTACCGAACTAGACCGATCGCAAGCCTTGATTCTCTGGAACTGTTTTGGGTCATGGGACCATGCGTGCGGTCCGTCAAATTATGACTTCCAGGAAATTCCTGAACCCCTGAAGTGATCTGGGTTACCTTTGGATATGTTGGTCACCCAGATCGGGGTTATCAGGTGATGTAACTTTGTGGGGTTTTATGTATTTTTAAGGTACTTTTGGGGTGTTTGGGAAATGTGTGTTTTTTGTCTGGAGATAATTGAGTTTAATACAGTGCTTGATTCAATTATCTACCAGGCACAGGGCAGGGATTATCTTGTTTGTATGGGAGTGTCCTGGATCTGAGAGCCAATGTAATCGTGTGTATGTTTTTACTGTAGTGTAATCTCAGGTCCAGGGGGGAGTGCCCCTTGCATGGGGACCTGCATATAAAACCAGTTGTGGCTGCCAATAAAGGTATTCCAGCTTGTACTCCCAGAACTATGTGTTATCTGGTTACCGGGAGGGGAAAGGGCTAATCACTAATCACTGTTCCAATGTGGAGGATTCAGCGGGGAAGTCCTTGTAAGGACTAGAGCTCCCAGGCATGGGCGTCCGCAGGGGGGGAAAGGGGGGGCACTTGCCCCCCCCTGGATTTTTCAGCTTGTTCTGCTATTTTTCGTGTGATTGAAAATGAACTGCAATATCGGCGCCGGCCAGTAGGTGGCGCTGTGTATGGAGAGAGACAGGGATAGGAAGCTGCATCTTATCCCTGCATCTCTCTGCTGATTGAAACCGCAGGGGAACAACACATGCAGCCAGAGAGATCAGGTAAGTGGGGGGAGGGTTTGAGATAGCCTATAGATTAGGGAGTGAGGCTGGGGGAGCAGCCTATAGATTAGGGAGTGAGGCTGGGGGAGCAGCCTATAGATTAGGGGAGTAAGGGGGGGCAGCAGCCTATAGATTAGGGAGTGAGGCTGGGGAGGGCAGCAGCCTATAGATTAGGGGAGTGAGGCTGGGGGGGCAGCAGCCTATAGATTAGGAGAGTGAGGGGGGCATCCTATAGATTAGAGGAGTGAGGCTGGTTGGGCAGCAGCCTATAGATTAGGGGAGTGAGGCATGGGGGTAGGCAGCCTATAGATTAGGGAAGTGAGCATAGGCGTGCGCAGCCTATTGCATTAGGGTGTGCACCCTAAAGCACAAATACATGCCACGTGTTTACGTATGTGTGTGTATATATATATATATATATATATATACACACTGCTGTGTGTGTGTGTGTGTGTGTGTGTGAGGGTGCTGTTTGCCTGCTGTGTGTGAGGGAACTGGTAGTGTGCTGTGTGTGAGTGTGTGTGTGTGTGAGAGAGAGAGGGTGTTTGTGTGTGCGTGTTTGTTCGGGTCATGTTAGTGTGCTGTGTGTGGGTGTTGTGTGTTTGTCAGGGTGCTGTTTGTGTGTGGGTGTTGTGTGTAGGTGTTGTGTGTTTGTGAGGATGCTGTTAGTGTGCTGGGTGTGTGGGGGTGTTGTATGTGTGTGGGTGCTGTGTGTGCGAGGGTGAAGTATGTGTGTGGGTGCTGTTTGTGGGCTGTGTGTGCTTTGTGTAGGTACTGTGTGTGTGTGTGTACTGTATGTTTGGGTGGAGGTGGGGGCAGATTAGTTAATATCCCAGTCCTGCTGCCTTCCCTGGTCGTTCAGTGTAGAGTGAACTCTAGCCCGGGTTCTCTGCTGCCTCCCTCCATGCTGCTGTGGACCGGTGAGCTAAAACTTTGATCTCCCCACCAGCCCATGGAGGCTTAGATCAGAGCCCCTGCCGGTCTCAATCCATTGGCGTGCCGCGGGGATTATGATGTGCCCAGGCACACCCGACACACCCCGTGCCACGCCTATGGAAGTGAGGGATGGGGGAGACAGCCTACATGAAGAGTCAGCAAGGAGCAAGAAGGTAAAGTAAGAAAAGGAGAAGGAACAGAAATGAGCAGGAAGGGACATCAAGGAGCAGAAAGGGGCAGCAAGGAGCTGGAAGGGACAGCAAGGAGCACAAAAGGTAAAGTAGGAGAAGGAGCATAAAGGAACAGAAATGAACAGGAAGGGTCAGCAAGGAGCTGGAAGGTAAAGCAGCACAAAGGTAAAGTAGAAGGAGCAGAAAGGGTCAGAAATGAGCTAGAAGGGGCAGAAGGAGCACTAAGGTAAAATAGGAGAAGGAGCAGGAAGGGCCTGCAAGGAGCAGGAAGGTAGAGGAGCAGAAAGAATCAGAAGGAGCACAAAGTTAAAGTAGAAAAGGGAGCAGAAAGGGATCAGAATGAGAAAGGAGCAGAAGGGCGCTAAATAAGCAGAAAGGTAAAAGAGCAGAAGGGGCCAAGGATAGAAAATAGTGTCAGAAGAAAAAAAAGACTGTCAAATGAAGGATAGGAAAAGGAGATTGGAGCAGGAAGGACAAATGAAGTGAACCTCCACTTTATTCTGGACACCACATCATAAGGCTTTGGTACCTGGGCCAGGCAGGGAAACGCTGGACCTTCTCATCTCCAAAGGTAAAAAAAATATCAGTATTAATGTGTTCACTTTTATTTACTGAGTGTCAGGAAGCACAGAGTGCCGTTGGGTAGGGGTGTTGCTGATTGGCTAGAGTGGTCAGCTGGCACTCTAAGCCAATCAGTAGCTCCCCATTCATAAAAAAGTAAAAATATTTTATGAACCGGGAACTAGCGATTGGCTTAGAGCGTCAACTGTCCACTCTAGCCAATCAGCGGCACCCATGCCTGACGTCAATCTGCACTTCCTGACACTCTGTTACAGAAGCCAAATACCACTGAGCGACCTGGAGCTGGAGGAAGCCTTTGGGGTTAAACCATTTGAGAGCGATTTAACCCCTTAAAGGAAAGCGAGCACCCAGGGGCGTCCTGGCATCATAGCATTTTCGTTTAGGTGAAGTTGTTATGGTGACCAGAATGGTCCTTTAATTTGCTTAAAGGAACACTATAGTGTCAGGAATTCCAAACATATATATATATACACCATAGTTGTGAAAACGCTATTCACGCTGGCTTTATGTGATAATGGCTATGGCCCCTTCCCTTTCATGACACTGTCAAAAAGGTACCAAGCATGGATGTCATTACAATTATGCCCCCCCCCTGGAAAAATTCCTGCGGACGCCCATGCTCCCAGGACTGAGGTCGTCCAGTGCCTGGAGGATGGGTAGAGTGAGTTCCCCATTCGGCTCCAGGAGGGAGCGGTTCGAGGACCCCAGTCTAGCCACGGTGACTGTGGGCAGGAGTGCTGCGCTTTGTCCCCATTTCCAGCTAGGAAGTGGTCCTTGGTGGAGGTACCCAGCCATGGGTACAGGGAGCTCCGTTACACTTGTTAACTATCATGCAATCTTATTAAAGAAAAATACATTTGTATTGTCGTGTCTGTTTTGTGTTGGTATTATAATTGATTTTTTTCTTTGGTATGTTTGGTATTACTTGCAATTTTAAAAAAAACAAAATATTGCTTTTCATAGCATTACATTAACAATTCTCTGATATACATGACTCATGCATTTTCAAAAATGACGTATATAATTTTCTTTTATATTTATTTGTGATTACACAACTCTTGCTTTATGAGAAGTAGGCATTCAGGCATACATGTGCACTGGATAAGCAGTTGGCATTCATAGGGATGAAAGAAAAGATTCACTTGAAGAAGAGATTAAAACTTGGAACTATTAGTGCCTTATTTATTCACTGAAAATTATTCCTAATTGTCAGCATGGTTAGCATAGCATGCATGTACATATATGTAAACATTTGGAAAAGATGTAACTAATGGCTGCCATGAAGGTACACCTATTGTACCAAAGAGAAATAATGAAAATCAGAAAAGAGAGGGGTTAAGTGTGGGCCTGTGCATGAAACTGAGCATAAATGACATAGACGTTTGAGAGTTAAAGGGGGTCCTACAGTCTTGAAAATAACAATAGTTATTTCTGCACTACAGGTACATTTTGTCCAACCCCATTTGACATAAAAAAATCAAGGTTAACATATCATTACTTACCTGGTTTCTAGCACTAGAACTCGAGCTCCACCACTGTCAGCATCCAAGTTGACATTACCTGTGATCTACTCCAATCCATTGCTTGTCAAATGCCATGCTTCTCCAATTAAATGCTGCTATCTATAGCATTTGAATCCAGGACTGAGTTTCACTTGGTTCTGGAGGAGAAAATGCCTCTACTGGCTGTCAGGAAGACAGACATTAAAGGTGTATATAACCAAGCAAAGTAAACATTGCCATTTCTACAAAACATTAAAATGACAGGACCACGGCTTCCAGTCTGTGTGCTTTTTGGTGTGTATTTGTGTAGTGGAAGCAGTGGGTGCAGTGTGTGTATTGCATTGCGTGTGTGTGTATAATGGATGTACAGTGTTTGTGTGTATAGTGGATGCAGAGTGTGTGTATGGAAATGGATGCAGTGTGCATGTGTAGTGGATGTAGTATGTGTGTGTAGTGGATGTAGTATGTGTGAAGTGGATGCAGTGTGTGTGTATAGGGGATGTTGTGTGTGTGTGTGTATAGCGGATGTTGTGTGTGTAGTGGATGCAGTGTGTGTATATAGTGAATGCAGTGTGTGTGTATAGTGGATGTTGTGTGTGTGTGTATAGGGGATGTTGTGTGTGTGTGTATAGCGGATTTTGTGTGTGTGTGTAGTGGATGCAGTGTGTGTATAAAGTGAATGCAGTGTGTGTGTATAGCGGATGTTGTGTGTGTGTATAGTGGATGCAGTGACTGTGTTAGTGAAGTGCATCCAGTATGTGTTTGTGGTGATAAGTAAATTTGTGTGAATGAGCAGTTTTTAATGTTTTAATTTTAACTTATTCCCCCCTCCCCGCATTTATTACCCCCTACCTGCACTTACTTATTCCCCCCTCCCTGCACTTATTAGCCTGTCCATGCACTTACTTATCCCCCCTCCCTGCACTTATTCCCCGCTCCCTGCCTCTTACCTGTAGACAGGATTCCAAGCTGGATGACAGTAAAAAGGGAGCCCTGATAGTAATCTTACAATCCCCAGCAGCAGCATATACTCTTCTCTCACGAGCCGCAAGAGCATTACCAAGGGTTGCCATGGCAACTGTCCGCGCGGCACGCAATGCATGCCGAGGCGTTACCATGGCAAAATGCCACCCCTATCACAGTGCCGCCTAGAGCCATTGCCCCACTGGGGCCAATGGATGGGCCGTCCCTGCTTTGGTGGTCTTTTAAATGGTCTGACTATAATCCCATTAGCCTTCTTAATTGTGGTAATGGTCAATATAACATCAAGATAGTACACAAATCG
>OW240918.1:82007412-82017792 GCA_933207985.1 Pelobates cultripes
CAATAGTTATTTCTGCACTACAGGTACATTTTGTCCACCCCCATTTGACATAAAAAAATCAAGGTTAACATATCATTACTTACCTGGTTTCTAGCACCAGAACTCGAGCTCCACCACTGTCAGCATCCAAGTTGACATTACCTGTGATCTACTCCAATCCATTGCTTGTCAAATGCCATGCTTCTCCAATTAAATGCTGCTATCTATAGCATTTGAATCCAGGACTGAGTTTCACTTGGTTCTGGAGGAGAAAATGCCTCTAGTGGCTGTCAGGAAGACAGACATTAAAGGTGTATATAACCAAGCAAAGTAAACATTGCCATTTCTACAAAACATTAAAATGACAGGACCACGGCTTCCAGTCTGTGTGCTTTTTGGTGTGTATTTGTGTAGTGGAAGCAGTGGGTGCAGTGTGTGTATTGCATTGCGTGTGTGTGTGTGTATAATGGATGTACAGTGTTTGTGTGTATAGTGGATGCAGAGTGTGTGTATGGAAATGGATGCAGTGTGTGGATAGTGGATGCAGTGTGTGTGTGTAGTGGATGTAGTATGTGTGAAGTGGATGCAGTGTGTGTGTATAGGGGATGTTGTGTGTGTGTGTGTATAGCGGATGTTGTGTGTGTAGTGGATGCAGTGTGTGTATATAGTGAATGCAGTGTGTGTGTATAGTGGATGTTGTGTGTGTGTGTATAGGGGATGTTGTGTGTGTGTGTATAGCGGATTTTGTGTGTGTGTGTAGTGGATGCAGTGTGTGTATAAAGTGAATGCAGTGTGTGTGTATAGCGGATGTTGTGTGTGTGTATAGTGGATGCAGTGACTGTGTTAGTGAAGTGCATCCAGTATGTGTTTGTGGTGATAAGTAAATTTGTGTGAATGAGCAGTTTTTAATGTTTTAATTTTAACTTATTCCCCCCTCCCCGCATTTATTACCCCCTACCTGCACTTACTTATTCCCCCCTCCCTGCACTTATTAGCCTGTCCATGCACTTACTTATCCCCCCTCCCTGCACTTATTCCCCGCTCCCTGCCTCTTACCTGTAGACAGGATTCCAAGCTGGATGACAGTAAAAAGGGAGCCCTGATAGTAATCTTACAATCCCCAGCAGCAGCATATACTCTTCTCTCACGAGCCGCAAGAGCATTACCAAGGGTTGCCATGGCAACTGTCCGCGCGGCACGCAATGCATGCCGAGGCGTTACCATGGCAAAATGCCACCCCTATCACAGTGCCGCCTAGAGCCATTGCCCCACTGGGGCCAATGGATGGGCCGTCCCTGCTTTGGTGGTCTTTTAAATGGTCTGACTATAATCCCATTAGCCTTCTTAATTGTGGTAATGGTCAATATAACATCAAGATAGTACACAAATCGTTTGAAAACAGATATACAAACTCAAAGAAAAGGATATTTATTAAAGCTCAGTACAAGACTATGACACTCATAAACAATCAATGCGGTATATTGGAGCTCAATATCAGCTAATTTTTCATCTATTGACATCCATCCTTATCCACAGATTATGTCCTTGGCATTAGGACAGCCATAAGGGAATAGCTGGTGTATATAGAGACATGAGCCAGGCAGGCACCAAGAGAGGAATACAGGAAACAAAGTGAGCAAATGCCTAAAAAAACATGGCCACAAAGACCATACAATGATGCCAGCATTGTTAGAGTCAATATGACATCCTCCATGTGCTCGAATCAGATTGGATCTGCAATGTTACATCACTAAACCCACTGAAATTGAAACCTAAGGTTGTTTCAGTGGAAAAGGTCAATATGAGTATCCAGGATGATACTCGTAAAAAAACAGACATATACTTATATAATATAGACATGTCTACGTTCATAGACAATATCAAAATCCTAAAACAATTTATGCAAAAAATAAACGTGGTTATTGTGTAGATTTCAAAACGTGTTCATGTGCCACTCTTCTAGCATCCTAACTTATTCTATTGCCTTATACAGAAATACTGCTCTGATTGTTTGTAATGTCAACACAAACCAACATGAACCTTTTCCCGACAATTACATATAAACATGCCCATTTACATTAGATTAATACCTTCAGCACTTTCTCTGCTGTGAGATGCTACGGAATTAACTTTCAGATGTTTGCTCAGTATCCTGTGCAGCAGAGTGACAGGTTGACAGGAATATTTCCTTATATCATGTGAATATAACAAAAAAATGTGCTTAATCGTTATATATAGCACTATTTTGACTTCTTACATGATTTTAAGTATTCTGGTTACAGTGTTGATTATTCTCCTAATTTCTACCGAGGTATTGTTATTGTGTATATCAACATGCTTAGACTAACAAATCATAGGACAGTGCACCTTAATAAAAAAAATATATCTATGTGGAACCTTTAGTGCTGCAAAATGCCATTAATGAGAGCGTCTGCACAGAGCTTCATAAATCTGTTGATGATCATATATGAGTAGATTTATACCCTGCCATTACTGCCCATATTACAGTTCAAGCAATGTTTTTTTTTTCTCATCAAACAAATGGTTCTGTCATTTTGTTTCTACTTACGTCTGGATATTCTTGCCACAGCAGTTTAGCTTATATACTTTAGTTCCTGTTCTTCCTTCCTAAGGTTATTACATATGATAAATATGGCTGTCGTTAATTTTTAATGAGCAAATATTTTATATAAATATCTCAAACAAAATTTATAAAATATGTATACCTGTGAAAGAGAGGAAAAAAATATGCAGCTATTGTGAATATGTTATACTTGTATATGAATAAAAATTTCAGCTGATCATACAGAACATACTTTGTTATTGAGGGAACACAAGCACAGTTTGAATAGTATAACAAAGTTCCCTCAAGGCAGTTATTTACAGACCACCACAACCGAAATGGTAAGTCACCTTTGTGGCTCTTTTCAAAATATTCAAAGACCCCAAAGGTAAACGGCTTTAATTGAAAATATAGCTAACAAAAACATAAAGAAAAATGATGCACAAGGTACTAGATATTAGATGATGACAATTCCATGGCATGATGGGCCACTGACTTTCTGATACGCTAGAATCATCAATCAGAACTTCCAAGCTAGAATCAAAATCAAATGTTTTTTTGTACACCTTGTGAGCATGTGTATCATTTTGCCTTTTGCAAGCAGAGGATGTGCCTCAGACTGCAGATGGTGCTAACAATACACATCTGACCAATTGAGTGTCCTTTTTGACACTTTTCAGAAATCCAAAGCATTTCGGCACTTCCGAAATTCGGCACTTCGGCAATTCGGTTCGGTTTGGCACTTGAGAAATTCAGCACTTCAGAAATTCAGCACTTTGGCAATTCGGTTCGGCACTTCTGAAATTTAACTCTTCAGCACTTCTGAAATTTAGCAATTTGGACATTCGGAAGCATCCAAATTGCACATGTCTAATTCAAACCTTTGAGCACAACTGTGTATAATGGTGCTAGACAGGAATGCACTTTCTCAACCATTCATTTTACTCTCTCCCTTGAATTACTGCTCCAGACCATTTGACTGAGAGCCAAGATCACATGATTAAAGTGTATTAATGGACTACACAAAAGATGTCATACTGTTTGTTATTAATCCATGTACCTCAAAACTTTATTAGACCTACTGTAGAAAAGTTTTAATGCCAGGATATAAACTTAATTTGGAAAAAAAAATAACTTCTTCCAATATAAAATGTATTATTTTATAAATAATAAAATAAAAATAACAATAAGAGAACTAACCAACAATCACACAATCGAGGCACGATTTTGTTTCCAAAATTTGCTACTCCCACTTTACTTACCTGGGAGAATTTGCCAATTGTTTCCAACCAATTAGATTTTTTTTTCCTCCCCTCCTACTCCTCAGGCCCAGATTACAATTACAGTAGGCCTAATTACAGAATCATACCAACAGAAACTCACAGGATGCAGCCTGTGTATAGCGGATGCAGCTATAAGAAAACACATACCCCAAGCTAATCTCTCATTTTCATCTCTCAAGCAAATCCCTACCCACTAACAGCAGCATCCGGTGAAGCAGGACATCGGTATGTGGGGTAAAAGGGTTGGCCACTAAGGCAAAGGGGCGGACATGATCAGAAAGGAAGCGGGTCAGCCCAGAGAATTGGAAAGTCCATATAGCTTCAATACATGTCACGCTGCCTTCCAGTCATGCAGACTGGTCAACTAAGGGTGTACTATGCAGACAGTACCCTGAGTTTGGTGCAAATGTGTCTAATGATGCAATGATGTTTTGTGGAAACTGTCCCCTAGCACTCACTTGTCCTCTCCTCAACTTACCTTCAGGCAAAATCTCCAGGTATGAAGTCTGTGACTGAGAAAATGTGGATGTAGTGAGTGTTGAAGAAAGGGAACATGTCAAAGTGAGACTGAAGCAGCAAGAACATACACAGTGTGCAAAGCTAGCTTTACCTTAACTAATTTCATTATTAATCAGTCTACACCGGTTTTATTCTCCTACATCCCTCTTAAGTTTCCATAATTAATTCCATCTGCACAAAGCAAGAGCATGTAAAGAGTAAAAAAACTAAATAAAAAAAAGTTTTTTTGGTCGCTACGGAATTTATTGGCACTATATAAAAATAATAATAATATTCCATGGGCCTGGACCTTTAGCTCCATAAGCCCCTATGTTAATCCGTTGTTCTATCAGATTCTCCTACCCCGTGAATATTCCCGACCCTCGTCACTTCTGTTGTGGGGAATAAGCTGACCTCCATGCTGCACATACGTGCTAGCACTCCTATTGGGGTAGGGAAATCTGATGGAGGCTTTGAGCATGCTGATGATGAACCAGCAACTGGAAGGTAAGTAAAGCTAGTTTTACACATTTATTATAGTTAGTGCATTCACTAAGCACAGGCATAGTTAGTGCATTCACTAAGAATAGGGTTAAGTGAGGGTTCAAATTTGGGTTAGGTAAACTGTTTTAACATCTCTCACTCCTTATTCTAACCGTAACCCTTGGGGTAAGAATTAAATTAAAGTTACACATAATTCACACTCTAATGATTTTGCCCTAGTAAAAAATGTATAAAACTGTATATAAACTACAGCCCTAAATCCTAAATTTAACCCTAAAAAAATCTATAAAATGGTATATAAACTACAGCCTAAACCATAATTTGAACCCTAACATTAACCTTAAATGTCCCATGTCCTGTGCTTAGTGAATGCACTAACTATAATGACAGTTTAAAATTAGCTTTACTTGACTTCCAGGACCTTGCTGCGGAGGAGTTCTCAGAACAGCTGCTGGCTCCTCATGTCATGCTCAGAGCCTCTATCAGATTTCCCTACTCCAGCATGAGTGCTAGTAGCACAGGAGCCAGCTGATTCCCCTTACCTGAAGTGACGAGGGTAGGGAATTTTCACGGGTAGGGGAAATTGATGGCACACCAGCCCTGCCTCTTCTCCATTTAGGCATGTCCTCTTCTAGATGTATCTCTGTGTAATATGGGCCATTCACTACTTTCTGTTAGCATTTTAGGCTCACTTTTTGTAGGTCATGACTTGTAAATTCAACAGATTATTGCTGGAATCTCTTCCAAAGTCCTCTGTTTTGGATACATACGGTTGCAAGAAAAAGTATGTGAACCCTTTGGAATGATATGGATTTCTGCACAAATTGGTCATAAAATGTAATCTGATCATCATCTACGTCACAACAATAGACAATCACAGTCTGCTTAAGCTAATAACACACAAAGAATGAAATGTTGCCATGTTTTTATAGAACACACCATGTAAACATTCACAGTGCAGGTGGAAAAAGTATGTGAACCCTTGGATTTAATAACGGGTTGAACCTCCTTTGGCAGCAATAACTTCAACCAAACATTTCCTGTAGTTGCAGATCAGACGTGCACAACGGTCAGGAGTAATTCTTGACCATTCCTCTTTACAGAATTGTTTCAGTTCAGCAATATTCTTGGGATGTCTGGTGTGAATCGCTTTCTTGAGGTCATACCACAGCATCTCAATCGGGTTGAGGTCAGGACTCTGACTGGGCCACTTCAGAAGACGTATTTTCTTCTGTTTAAGCCATTCTGTTGTTGATTTACTTCTATGCTTTGGGTCATTGTCCTGTTGCAACACCCATCTTCTGTTGAGCTTCAGCTGGTAGACAGATGGCCTTAAGTTCTCCTGCAAAATGTCTTGATAAGCTTGGAATTCATTTTTCCTTTAATGATAGCAATCCGTCCAGGCCCTGATGCAGCAAAGCAGCCCCAAACCATGATGCCCCCACCACCATACTTCACAGTTGGGATGAGGTTTTGATGTTGGTGTGCTGTGCCTTTTTTTCGCCACACATAGTGTTGTGTGTTTCTTTCAAACAACTCAACTTTGGTGTCATCTGTCCACAGAATATTTTGCCAGTACTGCTGTGGAACATCCAGGTGCTCTTGTGCAAACTGTAAATGTGCAGCAATGTTTTGTTTGGACAGCAGTGGCTTCCTCTGTGGTATCCTCCCATGAAATTCATTCTTGTTTAGTGTTTTACGTATTGTAGATTCGCTAACAGGGATGTTGGCATTTGCCAGTGACTTTTGTAAGTCTTTAGCTGACACTCCAGGATTCTTCTTCACCTCATTGAGCAGTCTGCGCTGTGCTCTTGCAGTCATCTTTACAGGACGGCCACTCCTAGGGAGAGTAGCAGCAGTGCTGAACGTTCTCCATTTATAGACAATTTGTCTTACCGTGGACTGATGAACAGCAAGGCTTTTGAAGATACTTTTATAACCCTTTCCAGTTTTATGCAAGTCAACAATTCTTAATCGTAGGTCTTCTGAGAGCTCTTTTGTGCGAAGCATCATTCACATCAGGCAATGCTTCTTGTAAAAAGCAAACCCAGAACTGGTGTGTGTTTTTTATAGGGCATGGCAGCTGTAACCAACACCTCCAATCTCATCTCATTGATTGGACTCCAGTTGGCTGACATCTCACTCCAATTAGCTCTTGGAGATGTCATTAGTCTAGAGGTTCACATACTTTTTCCACCTGCACTGTGAATGTTTACATGGTGTGTTCAATAAAAACATGGCAGCATTTCATTATTTGTGTGTTATTAGTTTAAGCAGACTGTGATTGTCTATTGTTGTGACTTAGATGATGATCAGATCACATTTTATGACCAATTTGTGCAGAAATCCATATCATTCCAAAGGGTTCACATATGTTTTCTTGCAACTGTAGGCCGGTCTGGAGATTCCCTTCTACTAATATGGCACTTCATTTTTATTATGCATTTCCATGTTTGTCACAAGTAAAGAATTAAAAAAAAAATAAGTATGAACAAAAAGATAGAAAGATAGACTTTGTTTAGTAGTGTCGTGGCATAGTTACATAGATGAAAAGAGACTTGCATCCATCAAGTTCAGTCTTCCTCACATTTGTTTTTTGCTGTTGATCCAAAAGAAGGCAAAAAACCCAGTTTGAAGCACTTCCAGTTTTGCAACAAACTAGGGGAAAAAATTTTTCTTGACTCCAGAATAGCAGTCAGATTTATCCTTGGATCAAGCAGCTATTACCCTACATTGAAAAATTATATCCTTGAATATTCAGATTTTGCAAGTATGCATCTAGTTGCTGTTTGAACATCTGTATGGACTCTGATAAAACCACTTCTTGAGGCAGATAATTCTACATCCTTATTGTTCTTACAGTAAAAAAACCTTTCCTTTGCCTTAGACAAAATCTTCTTTCTTCCAGTCTAAACGCATGACCTTGTGTCCTATGTAAAGTCCGGTTGGTGAATAAATTTCCACACAATGGTTTGTTTTGGCCCCGAATATATTTGTATAAAGTTATCGTATCCCCTCTCAAGCGACGTTTTTCTAAACTAAATAGGTTTATATTTGTTAACCTTTCTTCATAGCTGATATGTTCCATTCCTTTTATTAAATTTGTAGCCCACCTCTGCACTTTCTGTAGTGCCATAATATCCTTCTTTATAACAGGTGCCCAAAATTGCACAGCATATTCAATATGTGGTCTTAACAGTGATTTATAAAGAGGCAAAATGATATTCTCATCCCGAGAATGAATGGTTACATCTTATCTCCCAGTATTATTTTATTCAGCAACTAGATTTATTCCTTATGTCAAACCCTTTGCTTTATTATTAAAAGGACAGAATCTTTTCCATATCATTATCCTCAGACGGTATCTGTGCTTCCCTTAAAAGATGTCTTCTCTCACCTTTCATTGTTTCCCTCTACTTAGATCTTTGATAAAATTTATAGTATATAGTGTACAATTCCCATCTCGTGGTCTTTCAGCCATTTGTTTTGCAGGATGGGTTTATGTGACCAATGTACTCTGACTTTGATTAATGTCAGTTGGCCTCCTGAATTTCTCCAATACTATATTCTGGTGAAAGATTATACATGCAACACTGCCCTCCTCACTGTAATGGTAGATGATGCAGCATCTGCTTATTTTATTTTGGGCTGTTTGTAACATGGTTTCAGATTGTGTTTCTGCATTAAAATGAGTTGTGTGAAGGGTGATTCTTGAACGATTAAGACAATTGAGCACTACAAAAGCAAGTGCTGTGATTACCACTTATATGCTATTTCTTACCCATTCTGGTCACAAGCTTTCTGTTTCTGTTTTATCTGTGCGGTCACATACAATCCTTGGTATTATTACTCAAACTATCTCTCCAGGCAAAATTTCTTCTACCATATACGTCCAAGGCTACTTTTTTATCCCTCTCATAATACACTCAAAGCGTGTTCATGTCATGTTTGCTGTGTTTATGTGGTATAATATTGCAATATCAGTCAAATGTGGATTGTAATTAAATTACCATATTTGTTGTGCATCTGAAATTTCAAATCAGTTTCCAAAAAAGCACTTATTGGTCAATACTTTAATGGATAACACAGATTAAATTATTTCTGCTATTACCGTTTAAAGTGACAATAATCATTAATTTTAAGATTTGTTTCCCTGGTAGATACATTGTTGCGTGACCTGTGTAATACCACTGTACACACACCGCCTGATGATGGCTCATTGGCCTAAGATGCGTACCAAAAGGCAGCAATGTTCAACTCTGGCTATAAACCCAGGGCTGCCATCAGAAATTTTGGGGCCCTTGACACAGCTCAAGGTCTGGGTCCCCCGGTTCCTGCACCGGAGTCCGCCCAAAGTGCTGCCCCCCCCGAGTCCGCCCACAGGGATGCAGTGTCTGCAGGGCCGGTGCAAGGATTTTTGCTGCCCTAGGCAAAAGTAAAGTTTGCCACCCCCCCCATGTGACATCACAATGCCCCACCCATATGATATGCCATGTTAACTAACACCAGTGCCGCCGTGTTTACATTAAAAGGCCTGCAGGAACAGGATAAACACCAGAACCACTACATTAAGCTGCAGTGGTTCTGGGGACTATAGTGTCCCTTTAATGTAAGGTAAATTAGAGATTAGTGCCACAAATAATATACTAGATTGCCTACTTACAACCAGATGAGGATGATGATGGGCTCTAGCTGCCGTCTGGCTCCACTGGTCTGGTGTACAACAGGCTCTCTGGAGGCGGTTTGTAACTGTGGTCACAAAATCAATGTTCTGGGAGAACGGGAAGCAGCTCCATTTTTTTGAGGGCTCTTTACACAGCTCAAGGTCTGGGTCCCAGGGTCCACCTTCATGTTCCACCAATGAGTTTGTTCACAGGGGGTGGAGTGTGTGTGTGGGGGATGTCCTGATGTGTGTAAGGAATGCATTGTGTGAATCTGTGTTTGTATGTGTAAGGGCTGCAAGGTGAGTTTGTGTATGTATGGGATGCAGTGTGTGCATCTGTAAGGGATGCATTGAGTGTGTGTAAGGGGTGCATTGTGTGTTGCTGCGTGTAAGGGATGCATTGCTTGTGTATGTGTGTCTGTGTGTAATGCATTGTGTGTTTTTCTGTGTGCAAGGGATGCATTGTGTGTGTGTGTGTGATAGATGTCAATCTCTCCCCCCGTCAATTTTCTTCTCGCCCTGCCCCCGTCAATTTCCTTCTCCCCCCCGCCAATTTCCTTCTCCCCCCCAATTTCCTTCTTCCCCCCCTCCAATTTCCTTCGCCCCTCCACTCCCTCCAATTTCCTTCTTCTCCCTCTCTCCAATTTCCTTCTTCTCCCCTCCTCTCCTTCTTCTCCCCCCCTCTCCAATTTCATTCTTCTCTCCCTCCCTCTCCAATTTCCTTCTTCTCCCCCACCCTCCAATTTCCTTCTTCTCCCCCTCCCTCTCCAACTTCCTTCTTCTCCCCCTCCAATTTCCTTCTTCTCCCTCTCTCTCTCATTTCCTTCTCCCCTCCAATTTCCTTCTTCTCCCCCCCTGTAATTTCCTTCTTCTCCCCCCTCCAACTTCCT
>OW240918.1:82017892-82054259 GCA_933207985.1 Pelobates cultripes
GGAAGATGACGTCATCTTCCGGTTCCGGCATCAGTACGGTGCGCGAGGGAGCTGAAGAGGAAGCACACAGAGGAGAGTGCTCCCTTGCGCGCCGGCCGGGTGTCAGCAGGGCCAGCCTCTGGGGGGCCCTGAGGTGACCAGCTGCTGGGCCCCCCAGGAGAAGAGGCTGGCCCAGTGGGTACATACTGGGTTGCAGGGCCCCTGCGACCCGGTATGTACACCACTGAATGTGGGGCCCGGACGACCTGAGCAGTCCGGGCCCCCCAGGACCGCTGGGCCCATGACAACCGTTACGGTTGTCATGCCCTGATGGCGGCCCTGTATAAACCACAGCTCTCTGAGTATGCCTCAACAATATTTTCTATTTACTGTAAAAGTGCAAATGTTGTCGACACATGGTAGAGATTGATAAGTATCTGAAGGTGAATGGTTTGTTGATGATAATTTTACTTTAGAATGTTTCCCAATTGGTGTGCATCTATGTCGGTGTGTGTATCTGTGCATCAGTGTCTGTATCTCTGTGTGTATCTGTGCACCAGTGTTTGTATCTGTGTGTCAGTGTGTATCTGTGTGTCAGTGTGTATGTGCCATTGTGTATCTGTGTATGTGTACATGTGCCAGTGCATGTCTCTGTGTCGGTGTGTATCTGAGTGTGTATATGTGCCAGTGTATGTATCTGTGTATCAGTGTGTGCATCCGAGTGTGTGTGTATGTACCTGTGTATCAGTATGTGTATCCGAGTGTGTGTGTATGTGCCAGTGTGTCCAAGTGTGTGTATATGTGCCAGTGTTTTCATCTGTATATCAGTGTGTGTATATGTGTTCCAGTGTTTGAATCTGTGTGTCAAGGTGTGTACATGTGTCAAAGTGTGCATCTTTGTGTCAGTGTGTATATGAATATGTGTGTATGTGTCAATGTGTTTATATGTGTGCATATGTGTGTTAATGTATATGTATAGCTGTGTAAGTATGTATGTAGCAATATATGTGCATACATCCCAGCAATCAAACACTAACATAACATGCAAGCTCACCCAATGCAAATACAAACATTACATACAAAAACATCCCTGAATTCAAACTTCAAATTTATATACAAACACTCAAACACCACATCTAAACACACCCCTGCACACAAATGCAAACAATACATACAAACCCTGTATGATAAAGCTAAAATTACATAAAAACATCAACTTTACACACAAAAGCACACCTGCTCCTAAGTACTACAATCTGTTTACTATCTGTAGAAATTAGTGTATGCATAGCAAAAAAACAAACTTGCTATAAAAGACACTCTGCTAATTAAAAGGTTTGCGCTATGGCGCAAAACACATTTTTAGGGTTCCATGAGGTTGGTACACTATGTCAAAGTGTTTCACGTGAAAAATGAATTGGGAAACCCTGCTTTAAAATAAACTACTTAGATAGGGCTATTCACCAATGAGAATTCTATCTTAATTGAAAATGTTAGGCCAAATTAGCTGAACTGGAAAAATATCTGATATATTTATTTCCACTGTGGCTATTTTTTTATTTATTCACTTTGTATTCTCATTTTAGTGAATAACCTTGTTAGTGTTTGTCACAGTGATGATTTATGATTTCTAGAGCAACATACATAATGGAATCCCATTAAAGTGACACAATTCCCATGCAAAAAAATCACTGTTTAGTAGATATACCCCCAATGAAAACATGTACGCATTTAATTATGCATTCTTTCATTGGGTGTACATCTAAAAAACAGCTTCCGAAAGATGCAGATCTTGTCTGAAGCCTATGCAAGCCTTTATCTATAACAAATATGTAATTTTATCCTTAGACTTTTATTTTGCTTCTAATAAAGGAATACTCCAAGCACAAAAACAAATACAACCCACTGTAGTGGTTACAGCACGAGGAGTGCCCTGGCACCCTCCCAAATTCATTTTTCAAACTATTTTAAAATGATTTGATAACTTACATGGGTTCAGCAAAACATCCACAGATCAAGTCCTGCATCTGGATTCTCCTTGTAGTAGAATCCAGTTAGCTCCACTGAGATAAACAGGGCTGTGCAAGGCCACTCTCACTTACTGAGAGCATCAGCTCATCCTGTATTAGACCTGCTTAACTTAATGAAGACATACAATTTCTCCTTCAGGAGAAGATGGATGCAGCATGGGTGCCAAGGGGACCCAGAAAAGTTGTGAAACCTTTCTAAAACGGTTTGACAAATTACTCTGGTACTTCTCCAGTAAACATAATCATTACAGTGGGTTCGTATTGTGCTTGAAGTGTTCCTTTTAAAGAATAAAAGGCTGTAAATGTTTAGTGACTATTTAGCATTTTGCTATTTCTTTTTTAGCAAAACAAGAAAAGAATGGCCGACTGATTATTTTCCTGCCATCTCTAGTGATTTAATGCCATTAAACTATAGTAAAGGAATTTTGTTTTCTGAACATGACTGTGCATCATATTTGAGTGATTTCAAGTGACTTAGTTTGCATATAAATGTATCTTTCAGATAGAACTAAATATCTGAAATAGAAAAAAATGGAAAAGGGTCAGCGCTAATAAAAAATAGAAGTGTAATAGGCAGCGGCGCAACAGAAGGTAACCCTTAAAGCCTCTAAAGAGAGAACGTGTGACACAAAAGATTACAGGAAAAGGGCTACGCCAAGTAGTAGTTTTGAAATACTAATATTTGTGTTCAGCAAAATCTCCTGGGTATAACAGTACCCCCCATGTTTTATACTGTTTTTGAAAGTCACAGGATCACATATAAAGCTTGATTTTCCATTTTTTTCACATTGAAATTTGCCAGGTTGGTTGTGTTGCCTTTGAGAGCGTATGGTAGCCCAGGAATGAGAATTACCCCATGATGGCATAAAATTTGCAAAAGAAGACAACACAAGTTATTGTAAATGAGGTATGTTCAGTCTTTTTTGGCCAAAGCTAGTGTTCATAATTGTTTTTTTGCATTTTTAACACACAAACAAATATAAATTCTAACTTGACATGTTTGTGACTAAGTGGCTACTAAAAAAGACTGGACATACCCCATATTGAATGCCCTGGGTTGTCTACTTTAAAAAAATATGTACATGTGAGGTGTGATTCAGAGATTTATGACAGATAACAGTGTCACAATGTAACTATTGATACATTTTAAAAATATATATTTTGAAACAGCAATGTCCTACTTGTACTTATAGCCCTATAACTTGCAAAACAAAAGCTAAGAACATGTATTTCTAAACTCAGGGCACAATTTAGAAACTATTTAGCAGTGGTGTTTTTAAGCAGTTGTAGATGGATAACAGAATGGCATACCATTTGCAAGGTATTGCAAATGGGGTATGTCCAGTCTTTTTAGTAGCCACTTGGTAACAAACACTGGCCAAAGTTAGTGTTAATATTTGTTAATATTAAAATACACTTAGACTATGTATGTGTATATATGTGTATGTATGTATATGTGTATTTATATACTTAGATCATATATATATAATAAATATATATATATATATATGATCTAAGTATACATAATTTAATTTTAAACTGTTTTAAAAAGGACCTCGCGATCACATGGCCCAAGAGGGGTGAAAAGGAAGGAGGGGGACTCCCTGGGCTGCCGGGTAAGTAGAAAGGATGGCGGGGACGTGCTATGCTGCCCCCCCCGGCATTTAGAGCCGGGTCCCCAAGGACGGCATAGAACGCCTGCCGTCCTTAAGGGGTTAATGACCAACTGCTACTTACAGTTGTAATCGATATTATTCACTCGCATTGAAAATCAGTTTTTTTGTCAGACTTTCAGTTGTTTACAATGAAGAAATCAAACAAAAGCAATTGAAATTCCAAAACACAATAAATCCATAAAGTGGTTTCCACAAATTCAACTGAAAATGCAACTTATGACTTCGCCATTCTCAAAATTATTCAACTCCCTGAATAGAATCGCTCACAACAGCACAAATATGCAAATAGGTGTTGTCTCAAGCACACCTGATGGAACTAATCAAGGGCTTCATTAGCTTCGTCAGGTGTATTTGAGCTGGAACACTTGAAATACCTGAACTGGCTAGAGGTATGTTTAGTGTCACATTTGACTGCATGTTAGCAATATGGCTTAGCCAAAAGAATGGACCACAAAGTTAAGAGAAGAGATCATCACCCTTCACAAACAAGGAACAGGATACAAAAAGATAGCGAAGGCACTAAATGTTCCTAGAGACACAGTTGAAAGCATAGTTTGCAAGTTCCATGTTAAAGGAACAGTGGTTACACTACCAGGACAGTGCAGAAAGAGGAATTTATCAATGGCAGCAACTAGATTACAGCTTGTGAAAATGCAAAATACCTACAGCAAAACTTGGTGGCAACAGACACTGAGATTCCAGTGAGCACAGCAAGGCACGTGCTAAACAGAGAAATTTCCCATGCTAGAACTCTAAGATGTACACCACTACCAGGGCCACCATCAGAAATTTTGGGGCCCCTAACATAGCTCTTTGTCTGGGCCCCCCGGAGCCTGCCTTCAAATCCTGCCCCAGGGCCTGCCTCCACAGGTATACACACAGACACAAACACACTCACTTATACAAAAATGACACAAATATACACACACACAAAGATACACACATACTGAGACAGACACATACTGGAACAGACACACACATACAGGCATACATACTGACACACATACTGAAATAGGCACCCACATATACAGACACACACACATACATAGTGACACACAGACTCAAACATACAGACATACATGCATACATACTGACAGACCTACATACATACTGACAGTGATACATACATACTGAAAGACATACATACTGACATATATACACATACATACATACCAGCGGCAGTTCCATCACTAAACATGGGGCCTGGGTGGCAGGGCCAGTGACAGCCGTCATGGTTGTAACCCCCTGATTGCGTCCCTGACCACTACTGACCCATAAGCACAAGAACAGACAGCTTCAATATGCACAAAATCATAATAATAAGCCATAGAATATTTGGGATTCTGTTCTGTGGAGCAATGAAACAAAACTGTAACTTTTTAGCCCAATGGATCAGCGGGGGAGGAAGAAGAATGAAGTAAACAAAAAAAAACCAACTCTCTGCCTACAGTTAAACATGGTCATGGCTCAGTGATGCTCTGGGGCTGTTGCTTTTAATCCTCTGACACTGGAAACCTGCAGCACGTGGAAGGCATGATAGATTAATTGAATTATCAGGAAATCTTAGGAGAAAACATCATGTCGCCTGTGAGGAAGCTGAAGCTTGGTCGTCATAGGATCTTCCAAAGAGACAATGATCCCAAGCATACCTCAAATTCCACCAAGGCTTGATTGCAGTGGCCATCACAGTTACCTGACTTCAACAACATAGAAAATCCCTGGTGGGATTTGAAGAATATTACTGAAATGGAGGTCATTGCTCATGAGATTCCTCAGGAACATTGCCAGATGCTAGTGTCTGGCTATGTATCTCGCTTGCAACAGGTCATAACAGCAAAAGGGTGCTCTACTAAATATAGATGCTTGCCATGAAGGGGTTGAATAATTTGAGTACAACTTTATCTACTCCAGTGGCTTTCCCACTCAAGAATTTAAGCCGTATACTTTCTTTCATTTATTATGCTCTGACAAAGTCTCTGTTTTTCTGATATTCTTATTCTACAAAAACCTCCCACGTTGCAAACTGTCATCTATATTAATTTTACTTCCCATATTAATGTTTCTTATTAGACTTAAAATACGTGTAATGCAATTGTGACGTGGAATATTTTAAAAAAGCACCACTACATTATTTCGTTAACCATTTCATGCTAAACAGTCAAGCAATTCTTGTATGGTTTAACACTTACATGGGTTCCCTGGACACCCAGAGTCTTTATTATTGCCTCAACTGTTCATTTATGCAAGTGTCTAAATGTTCACTTTCCCAATATAATGTTACCTTTGGTGTTACCTGCTACATTCCTGCATCTGGTCACAATTCATCTTCATTTTATTTTATGCTGTAATATTAATTCTTTAGCTGGATATCCTAATCTAGCTGCACAAATACATCTCATCTCACAGCTCACTCTTATTTCATAAGGTTAGAGGTGGATACACTCACAGATGTATACTGGCTCACATATCTACCATAATCCTCTGTAATACACTGTACATATCAGTACCTAAATCTTTGTATCTAGCTTTAAAAACATGCCACTAGATCGAAGGCTTTTACAGTACTGAGAGTAGCTCAAGACTGATCCAAGATTTTATTGTTAGTTTATTTTTAGTTGCCAGTTAGCCTTACCCAGTCTATAATATTGTTTTAGCACTTTTTCCTAGCTATAGATATGTTAATCTAATTATGCATTATCATATGTGTGTATATGTATTTATGCATGTATATATAACATTATTACATAAATTATGTCTTTATGGGTGCTATATATACATATACATATTCATGACTCGCCTGTCCCATTTGTACGTGGTATATTGCATAGTGGACATTACAGAGTGCTGTTAACCTTGGGACATTGGGGCATTTGTGTCCTGGTCTACCCAAGGCTAATCCAGTATTTCAGAAGTTTTCTATTGCTGATATAACAAAAGTAGGACTAGGGAGACAGAGACTGTACAATTGGTCTCCTTAGCTCCTCTCCCAGCAGACAAGGAGAGGTGTTGAAAAATGAACACCAGACAGGTCTCAGGCAGACCTACACCAGTTCAATCCAAGATGTCGTTTAAAATATATATATTTATTTTTATTAAATGATCAATGTTTCAGCTTTACTCAGAATCTTTCATCCAATATATATATATATATATAAACACACACACACAGTTATGCACAATATATATATATATATATTTATATATATTTCTAGAGCTTTTTCCAGTTAATATGTTAAGTCAATATTTTCGTTAATCTCAAACTTTCATCAAGACAAGCTTTGTATATACAAGAAACATATTTTATAGCAAATGGAAGTGAAAACATTGTTAAAAATCCCTAATGTGCACTGGAATTTATAAATTAGGCCCAGCCCAACTCGAAAATGGATACCATATGTATGTTGTTGCACGAGATCATGAAATGACATCTAGGTTTAATACACCAAAACTTCTTTCTAGTGTTCTAATTGTTAACACCAATAATATTGCATAGGCAGTGGCGTAGCTGGAGCTTTTGCCACCCAGGACAGACCCTGAGTTTGCCTCCCATGTCAGCCCAGCCTCATCACAAAGCACCTCTGCGTCACCCCAGCTGTGAGGAATATAGGGAGCAGGGACTCATATCCCTGCCCCCTTTCACACAGGCTGCGGCATGTACATTTGTGTGCAGTGTTAGCGTTAGAATGCAGGGGTGTATTTGTGTGCAATGTTGGTGTTGGAATGCTGGAATGTATACATTGCCACACACAGATGCACACACATGCAGACACACTCAGAATCACATAGCCATAAAGGAAGACATACACACTGACACATGAAAAGTGTACAGAAGGAGCAGTGTTTACAAATTTCAATAAATACAGCACATCTAAAGGATAGGGCTCCCTCACAGGCCCTATAGGTATATAGGTATAAGGAAGGCGAGAAAGGTGGCACCACAGAGTAATATATAACATGAAATATAAGCAAGCAGTAATATGGAAATAAACAATGACATATAATACAGAGAGAGAACAATAAAAACAATAATAGGTATATATATTTATATATATATATAATATATATATATATATAAAATTAAAAATAAAATTAAAAAAATATATTTAAAAATAAAAATATATATATAAAAAATATAAAGAACAGTCCAAAAAGAGTCCAGTAAAACATTTGGATGATAAAACAATCACAGTTCTATCTGAGGTAGAGACGTCTATGGAGTAGTGGGATTGAGTGGTTTGTGGGATCCGTATGAAAGAGAAAAAAAAATCTAATAGCGCAATAAAACCCAAATAGGTAGCAGCCGATAAAAGAGGTATATATGGTCCTACTCATGTTTTGGAGAACTAAAAACTAGCTCTAGTATAAACAGCGTACAGTGGTATAATACCCACTTATGGGATACATGAGATGGGATACACGAGGGAGTGTTGTAAGTAGATATCTCGTCAGATGGGGACCATATGTAACATAAAAAACAACAATAGTGCTCACTGTGATAAAACCAGCAGAGTGTATAAAAATACCAAATGGTTACTCACATTTAATTGGGCAGACGCACTGCTCAATGATAGGGAGTAAGTCGTATAATCCCCACCAAGGATGCTTTGGAGTAGTATCTCTCTGGAACAAGTAAAACTCAGATGTCAGGTAGTAAAATAATAAAAATAGTAAAAAAAGATAAAATGGCTAACTCACAACAAAGTGGCCAAAATACCTTTATTAAAATACAGTCAGTTAACATTTCCACAACGCGTTTCTCCCCTTAGGGCTTTCTCGAGTGGATGAAAGTTTTTCTTTTCTTTTTTCTTACTTCATTTATTTTTACTATCTGACGATAGTGTAAACCTATTGGGAACTGAAAATGTAAAGCTCTAAGACATATGCTTTGTATTGTAAGCAGGTTTTTTTGTTTCTGCATGGTTTTTCAGTGTTTGAGGGAACACTGTGTAGTTTTTAGTTTTGTTTTGTTTTTTTGTAACTGAGTTTGGACTCTATTTTGTGTTCCAATTCATCTAGTCACTGAGCAGTGCTATCACCCACAGGGCTATGGTTGTATACACACATCATACTTTGCTTGTCAGCATTTACCGTCCTGTTTCATGGTTTAGATGAAAATCTACCTTCTCACTCTGGTAACAGACTGTAGCACTTGCTTTAGGAGAGTCAGGTTGCTATGGCGACAATCTGTTGTATAGCCGCTGCAGTGAGCATCATAATATCATTTGAAGGGGATTTACCCTGATCTGCCAGCACATTAGCACAGTTGTCTTTTCAAAGCTATTAGTCTTAGAGTCTAGAGCACTAAAATAGTGCATTTTTAACAAGATGTAACCTCATGATGTCTTTATAAGGGAACAGCATGCCACCAGCTGCATCTACTTCCCAGGTTCACAGACATCAGTGCCCATAGGGGATCGTTAAGTGAGGTGGGGGTAAGTGATTTCAGTCTTATGTTTTCAATAACCATGTGTTTCTTGCATATACAAAATTGAGCATAGGAAAGTTTGGAATAAACTAAAAATGTTGACTTGACCTATAAAGCTGCAACTTGACCCTGGAGTGTGGTTCTTTTAAAGTGTATTACGGTGAACAGTGCAAGAGAGAGAAAGAGAGAGTAAGAAAGAAAGAAGGAAATAAACAGAGTACATATATCTATATAATCTATATATGTATCTATATACTATATGTGTGTGTTTGTGTGTACATATACCCACCCACACACACACACACACATATATATATATATATATATATATATATATATATATATACACACACACACACACATATATGTTTTTTGTTATATTACATTGGTACCCTATTGTAACAATGCAGTGTTTGTAGACCCAGGAGTTACTTAAAATGGAGGGAAATCTCAATGTATCCTAAAAAACAAATAATAAAAAAATAAAAATAATAATAATAATAATAAAAAAAAAAAATATATATATATATATATATATATATATATTATTTTTATTTATATATACATACACATAAACCCACAGTCACATGTCACAGGTGTGAGTTACTTTATGCATGCCTGTATCTATGTGAATGTATGGCTGTTAGTGTGTCGTGCCTTTCCTTCTTTTCCCAGCTGTTTGTCAGTAACTTCTCACTGCAGCCCATTCTACCTCTGACAAACCAGTAATCCATCTCTCCCTTAGGAGTCTAAACATTTCTTATCCACTCCTTCCCTTAGCCATCTCTCTTCCCACCCCAAACTCAGGGCTCCGCAGACCCCTCCACCAATCAGCGCCCAGCACCAGCCAGCCTGCCCACCCGCCCCCCTCCCTGGTCCTGAGCTGGGAGATAGAGAGCCTTGGCTGCTGAGCTCAGATACAGCAGCATCCAGGACCAGCATCCGGAGCATCATCATCCCTCCCTATTCCTCTGGTGCCTCCTATGGCAGCTTCTGCCTGCAGACTGCTCTCTCGGATACTATTCCTCTGCCTCATTCACAAGCCTTCTGGGATTACTGTGCTTGCTCTTGTTGGGATGGGATTTCTGGGGACCCAGACATACTAAGTCCTTGCTCATCAATTTTTATTTGGGAGCCAGAAGCACTGTCTGTATAGATATGGTGGTGGTAGAGCCTCACAGACCTGGCTGGACACTTTGTGATTGCCTTTGCTCGTTGCTATTGCCATCTCTCTTACTCATCATAGCCCGGCCAGGAAAACTTGCAGCTTTTCCTACCTCCTTAAGTGACTGCCAAACCCCTACAGGCTGGAACTGTTCCGGTAAGAGACCCATTCTTCCAGATGACATGTATTTACCAGAGCTTCAATACTGTATCTGCACATGGACCTTTACTCTCCCCACTTATGTGTTACTTTGCCACATATGTATAACTGTTTATTGTTTTCTCTAAATATCCTGCGATAACACAAACTAAATTGTGAGTGTATTATTTATGAGGGTATTCAAGATAACTCCTGGTACTTTTTTATTTACGCAGTCACTTCCCGACACAGCACAAAGTATTCATACTAAGTATTTTTTTTTTTTAAAGGTTTGGAAGTAAAAACCCTTAAGAAAATGCCATTTTGCTAGAAACTAAAACTAACAGAAAATTATGCAAAGTGTTTTAACTTGACCTTATGTGACATCCTTAAAAAAAATTAATGTATATGGAACTATTAGCATAGTTTGTAGAATAGTGTAGACTGTTACATAATTTAGCTTAGCTTACTTTGCACATTTAAAATTACTTTAGAGTTACCTAGTTTAGCCTTGTCCCAAGAGCTTACAGCCTGCTTTTATGATGTTGTTTAACCTTGTGGGAATGAAACTACACATAAGCTCATTCAGTGCAATTTGAGAAAATGCAGCCTGCCAGTGCTCCTAAATAGCTTCAATTTCCATCTTACTTCAAACGATCAATTTTAGAGAATTTGCCTTGTGCAGTCTTACACCTATAAAGAAAAAAATGTCACAATTAACTCTGTTCTTATGTGGTGGGTGGTTGGAGTGAGCTAATAACCTGGCTTGTGATAAACACGTTTAAACAGAATTTTATTACACATGTAATTTTAATGATTTTGAAACAATATCATCTTCAATTGCTTACAGAAATTCATTAACCCATGTTTTGTTGTGAAAGCAAAAATATATAGTATATGTATTTAAATCTACCCCTTTAATAGATGTAAACAGTACTTTGGAAATACCGGATGAAGATAAATTCACTGTTTAATTTCTTGATATAGTTATTTTTTTGCCCTTCTCACGCTTTGTTTACACACTTTGGGGACTGAAGAAAACACAAAAAAAATAAAATAATTTCACAGTAGACCTTGCCATAAATCAGGTTGTACTCTATCCAAAAAGTGCTGATTCTCAGATAAAAATCAAAGCATCCCATATATAAAACATGCAAGAAACCAAAAATTCAAGACATTTACTTATTCAGCTTTATAAATGAATACTTTTAGTAATGTCTCCCAACCTTAGTATAACAAATACATTTCTCTAGGCATTAGAAAACTTACACTTTCTACAACATAACTGAAATACTTAGTGCAGTGCTTGTATGCTAGTTTCTGTTGCAAGGGTTATTATTTAATTAAAAATAATAATAATAATAATACGATTATTGAATATAAATAGTCACAGATCAAATACTTCCTCCTGTTGGGACCCTGCAGAACATCCCTGTTCTGAGTCAGAAAGGGTGATTCCAATTAAGCCCTTGTAAACAGATGCAGCAGTGTAAAATATAAAAAAAGGGTCAAATTCAGGACACAGCCCTTCAAACATGGCTTTGTTGCTTCCATCCAATTTTACTTAGCCTTATCTAGATTTCAGCATTAGGTCAGCACTGGTGTTGTATAGACTGCCAAGTTGTGAAATGTACTAATTAAATAAGGAAGCATGAGCCCTGAAGTTAGACCACTTGTACATCATCTTTGTGCCTGTAACCCATTTAAAGAGATAATTAGGAGATCATGTGTGTATGTATCTTTTTCCATTAGGCTTTTAGCTTTCATCCAGAAGCATTATCCTCTTACTGTCTCTGTCAATAATAAATTCACTAGTATCAATTTAAAATATACCATGCATTCCTAGGTTATAATTATGGGACACAATATCTTTTAAGCAATGCTATCGAGCATGCTATGTGTTGTGATCCTCACATTATTGTATGGATGATACAGAGCTCACTGATATATAATTAGCTCAATGTAATATTTAAATTTTGTCTCCAAATCCACCCTCTACCCTCATCCACCTTTGTACAAAAAAAAAGAAGGGCAGAGCAGTTCCAGTATAATTATTTCAAAGGCTCAAAGCTTTTGTCTTGCTGACTCTTCTTTCATTTTTAATATGATGATGTGGTTTCAAACAGAGGAATGTAATAAAGAAATCAATACAACTAAATCTTAATGGATCCGAAGTCTAATGCATACGTTCTGTTTAATATTGTATTCTTCTATAGGGCTGATTGATCAGGTTGCAGACAAGCTGAACTTTGAGATTTCAAAATAGACGGATTCGTATGTCTACTGATAAAAAAAAAGAAAAAAATAACAATTTTTAAAATTATGTTTCAGTTCAACCGGTTTCAATAACCTAGCACCCCAGTCCCATTTTAGCTTTTATGCTTTTAGAGGTGATTAATCTTCATTTAAAGCAGGCAGACTAGAACAGAAAACACAATGCTTGTTTATCTTTATTATACTTTTATTATAAGGAGCCGTGTTCATCATTGCTTGGACAGATTCCAAAGATTGATTTCAGACTATGCACCAAAATATGTTCTTCATATTTCACGTATACATATTCTGTGCAGATCACATTAAAGAATGCAATCAGACCCTATGGAAACACAAAAGTGAATGACAATTGCAATAACATGTAATGGCAAGATTTGAAATGTCAGTGCATTTTTTATTTTCTTTTAAAGTGTCACCTGTATTATATGAATACTGAGTGTCATTCTCTTTTTTTTTATTTGAGGTTTTGATGACAGAGAAAATGATCTTTTTCTATGTGATACCAATACCTGTAAGTTTGATGGAGAGTGTTTAAGAATTGGAGATACTGTGACATGCGATTGTCAGTTCAAGGTAAGAAACCTGGTATCTCATTTTTCAAATTGACTAATATGGGCATTAAAGGGGAATCCACTTCACAGTCTTTCTCTTAGTAATTTGTATCTCTGCAGGCTGAGGAGTTGAAAGGGAACTGGTACCAGGGGATATATCTGGCAGCCAAACCAAGTGGTGTCATAAATGCCTAGGCTTTCTTAGGAGAATGCAGATTAATTCATTCTAAATATTTCCTAGGACAAAAAAAAAAAAAAATACTGATGGATCATTGGCATCCTCCGGTAAATTATACAGTCATTCCCTAAATTTATTTTCAGTCTCATCTTTTTACATATTTTAAGCATTAAGAGTTAATAGCTGCAGAACTGGTAAACTAAACATTTGTGAAAGCATAATGACAAATTTCAAGCTGTTCCATGCTGGTCACAAAATATATACAAACTTCCTCAATCCCATATAGGATCAGGGTTAAGAAAATCCATTCTCTCTGTGACAGTCCAGACATATTATTGCTCCTTAGGGGTTAATATATGCAAAGATACTTCATAATTAATGCCGTTGTACCAAGGCAAACATGAAATGCAGTCCTATAGTTCCCTTAATACACACATCTTTCTTTTATATCACATGGTAGTTTAAGGCTAGGGTTAGTGTGTTAGACTTCGTGTTACAATTAGAATTACTAGAATTACCATTAGGACTCAGTTTAGGATTAGGGCTAGGACTAGATTTAGGCTTAGTATTAGGTCAGAGTAGGGGTTAATGCAAGATGTCAAGTGTTAGTGCAGCACATGGATATACATGTCCCAGTGCTTCCCAAAATTAGTATGACACTAGATAGCATGACACATCCAAGGTGAAAGCTTTTCAGTTGCTGGTATTAATTCAGCTAGGGAAAAGCCAAGCTAAAAGTTCTGCATGAGATTCAGGGTCCCCATGGAACAGTGATGACTAACCCTGACACCATAAATTGTTTCTGGACTACATTTCCAATGATGCTCTAGCTGAGCATCATTGGAAATGTAGTCCAGAAACAATTTATGGTGTCAAGGTTAGCCATCACTGGCATAGAACATGGTAGTGAACAGGGATAATAAACATTGTATCTGTCTAATGGACAGATTATGTTTTAGAATCCTGTATATGTGTATGGATGATGAAGTCACTTGTATGGATGGTGCAGTCTGTGGGCACTAATCTCAGGCATACTGGTACACAGTTGTCCCAGTCTGTCCAAGATCAGTGCATATTACACTGTAGAGGGGTGTCTGCCACCATTTCAATGACAACAGCTGAAACAGATGCCTCCTGAGACTGTAAAACCTACACATCAATTCCTACAATAACACACTACTACTCCTTTACTCAAACACACTGCATTACACATTAACCTCTGTGCTGTATATTGACCCCTCCATTAACTCTAAAATACATACAGGACCCTCACATTTGCTATTAACCTATACGCTACCTTATAGGAACACTATAGTGCTAGGAATTCAATGTGTATTCCTAACACTATAGTGCCCTTGTGTATGCTTGAGTGACTGGCCCCAAACCTGTAGGGAGAAAAAAAGTACTTCCTTTTAAGCGCTGGCCCCACCTCCTTGGCTAAGATCATTGAGGTCGAAGATCTCAGCAAATCCAGTGCTTTCCCATGGTGAAACATCAGGAGGCTAGTGCACATGTGCAACAAAATGGCATTTGATTGATATAGCAGAATCTGGCTGCTCTTTTGGCAAGAGGATTTAGAGGCATTCTAACCCATTTAACCAATGCTTTTAATTGTAGGGTTAAAATAAGGAAGGGTACAGAGGGGGGGGGGGAATGACACGTAGACCTCATTATTGAGATAAAGTGGTCTGGGTGCCTGTAGTGTCACTTTTAACAGTTACACTAACTCTAACCTAAAAATATAATATAAAAGATACGTAACTGCTAGGTATGTATACAATGCCATCTCTGCCTTTGTTGTTGTGGTTTATTATGATGTCTACAGAACATCTCAATAGCATTATATTCCCACAATACACAGTTCACCATCATGTATCTTATATGCTACATTCATCTGAATATGCATATATTATGAGAGCGCTGCTGTAATCAACTAATGCAGCATGTGGAATACAGCATAATTATACGTAGGACCTGCCAAAATCCCCTGGGTTACATTGGCAGATTTTTGCAAAATATGACCATTTACTGCAACTAAATTACCCTTTTCTAAACTTAGGTATAGTGTTTTTTTTTTAAAATGGAGTGTGCTTAATGCTGTTTGTTGCTTCTATTGTTTTTTCAACAGCATCCTTATAAAGTATGCATATTTAGGTTAGCGTAGCCATTCTGTTCTATATATGTGTATAATATACTTATAAATGCTTGATTGTCCTTTAGATGTTACCTATATACAGAAAAGGATAAACATAGCATAATACTGTTGGACTAAAAGATTGTCAATAAGTAAATATTGGTTTCACTCACACTTTGCAGAGCCACATATAGTAGGCTCTGACTTTTGTCGCTCTTTTCAAATCCCTGATATATTTGACTCCACCACACCTCCAGGTCTCTCCACTTTTGCCAGGATACAGGAGATATAAATGATTCCAAAGGAGATAGGGGATATAGGTCAAAAATTTATTTAACATATATAGTTAAAAACAGGGAAATCTATAAAGTGCATTCAAGTGAAAATCAATAAGGTAGCAGCACTGACGCGTTTCGACCGTCAAAACAGTCTTTTTCAAAGTGCATAAAATGTTCGTCTCCATACTCTGTATATATACCATTCAAATTTGGAGCCAAAAATCTCCGTTCGCTGGCGTCCATGTACTTCCTGGTTTCGCCGGCCGGCTTACTTGTCTCCGCCCATTTTTACGTCAGATTGCGTTTAGTTGCGTCTGACGTCAGATGTCTTTTTCCCGAACCGGAAGTAACTCAAATTAGCTCCCTGAAGCTGCCGCAGCCATCTTAAAAGAGTCTTTATAATATATTCAGTATGGGACTATCCTGGCAATATATTCTTCAATTTGTAACAAAGTACAAACATCTCGATCTTTATAAACCTATGTTGCTAATAAAAAGCATATGCAATTGCACAGACATATTTTTCATAAGTATATTTAAAAGAAGAGAAGAGAATAACATATAACATTTAAAACAAGAGAGAAAGAGATAACATCATTAATATGTCTGTGAAACACAGAACAGTAAAACATATAGATTGTTAATACATATATTCATAAAAAATATATATATATTTCACTCCAATGTTAATTTAAAAGAGTACAAGATAGATAAATTTATCTCTTGTAAGACTAAGAATGTTATATATGTGTTGGAGTGCCCCTGTGGTCTACAATATGTGGGCAAAACATCTAGATGTGTGGCCACGAGGGTGCGTGAACACATATATAACATCAAAAAAGGACTTAAAACCCATAATGTCTCTCTACATTTTCTTGAACACCACGATCAGGACCCAAGTCATATAAAGTTTTATGGAATTCAAACGGTTACAAAACATTGGAGAGGAGGTGATATCAACGCAAATTTGAGTAGATGTGAAATGGGTTGGATTTTTAATTTGGACACACTATCACCTAAAGGACTTAATATGGATTTTGAAATGAGTGTGCTCATTTAATTATTTTTAAAAAACGGTTTATAGTTATGATTTTAATATAAAATGATTTTCTATATATATATTTTTTATGAATATATGTATTAACAATCTATATGTTTTACTGTTCTGTGTTTCACAGACATATTAATGATGTTATCTCTTTCTCTCTTGTTTTAAATGTTATATGTTATTCTCTTCTCTTCTTTTAAATATACTTATGAAAAATATGTCTGTGCAATTGCATATGCTTTTTATTAGCAACATAGGTTTATAAAGATCGAGATGTTTGTACTTTGTTACAAATTGAAGAATATATTGCCAGGATAGTCCCATACTGAATATATTATAAAGACTCTTTTAAGATGGCTGCGGCAGCTTCAGGGAGCTAATTTGAGTTACTTCCGGTTCGGGAAAAAGACATCTGACGTCAGACGCAACTAAACGCAATCTGACGTAAAAATGGGCGGAGACAAGTAAGCCGGCCGGCGAAACCAGGAAGTACATGGACGCCAGCGAACGGAGATTTTTGGCTCCAAATTTGAATGGTATATATACAGAGTATGGAGACGAACATTTTATGCACTTTGAAAAAGACTGTTTTGACGGTCGAAACGCGTCAGTGCTGCTACCTTATTGATTTTCACTTGAATGCACTTTATAGATTTCCCTGTTTTTAACTATATATGTTAAATAAATTTTTGACCTATATCCCCTATCTCCTTTGGAATCATTTATATCTCCTGTATCCTGGCAAAAGTGGAGAGACCTGGAGGTGTGGTGGAGTCAAATATATCAGGGATTTGAAAAGAGCGACAAAAGTCAGAGCCTACTATATGTGGCTCTGCAAAGTGTGAGTGAAACCAATATTTACTTATTGACAATCTTTTAATCCAACAGTATTATGCTATGTTTATCCTTTTCTGTATATAGGTAACATCTAAAGGACAATCAAGCATTTATAAGTATATTATACACATATTTTTACCTGCACTCCTCTATCTTTATCTTTTAACAATATTTGTATTTGTGTGTTTTTTAAGTGGTTTTTTAAACACTGTGGAGTTGCACTTATATTCCAGCTACCACCCCCACACTTGTGTGTGTTTTTTTGCACTTTATTGTGTAGACTTGTTTGTACTATATATGTGTATATTTACCATGTTTGTCTGTAACAGGCACACACGGAATGTCAAGTAGTTGATAAATGTCAAGATCTTTGAGATGGCATTATTTTCCCTTAATATATGCTTTTTCATTGTGTCTCTTTTATATTGCAAGACTCGACTTGGGTTAAGGCTTTCCTTTAATCTTAGAGAAGCACCAGGACATGGTGTGCCAAATATTGGTAGGAGTTATACGCCTAGAGGGCAACTGGTATTTGAAGTTGCTATCCTAAATTCACTGCCTCTCTCTTTAGTGAAATGCTAGGAGACAAGCTGGGAAAAATGAATTTCACTGCCTCTGTCTTCCCAGCATCTCTTCCAGCATATCACTATGAAAAAACTACCACTTAATTCAGGTATGCTGGATCAGGTATGTTTTGGTGATACTCTGAGATTAGAATTACTCATGTATGACAGTATTAAAAAAAATCTATGGATTACCTTCAATTAAGCTTAACATCTCTGTTGCACCTCTTCCAAGAAATTTAAATTTTTTTGATTAAATATCTGTAATGCAAGGAATAAGCACAAGTACATGTGCAGGGCAATTCTTAATTTAAATTCAGACTTTGTTTTCAAACTGTCCATGCATAGCTAATTAAGCCTCTGGGCTATCCATTATGTAAAAAAAAACAAAAAAAAAACAGTATTATGTTTTAAATTGTTCTTTAATAACATGTTTATCATATTACAGAGAGATGTTGCACTTATCTCAATCTAAAGGAACACTCCAACGATGAAAATAAATGTATTTATTTTTAATCTTATAGTTCCTCTTAGTATTTCAATTCAGGATTCCCCTGTTTTTGTAAAAAAAGTAAAAAAAAATACTATACAACTCACCTTAATTCAAGTGCCTGGTCAGTCTCATAAGTACAGCAGCTATGCTTCCCACAAAGCCATCAGTAATGTTGACTTTTGTCCAATCCAATTCTTGTCATAATTAAAAAGAAGGGAATTCAGTGCTTGTAAGGTAGTTAAATGAGGCATCTTAACACCCAAATCTGGTGTCCCAACCCACGCGCTATACCAACCCCTCTGTTTTCTTTGACTGTGATTTTACCGGCAACAGAATGTTGTATTGTATTTTTATTCCTTCACCTTGTGTAAAGAAATGCGATATTGGTTATTTATTCTTTTTCACTTGGCATTATAAAACTGTAACAGTAAATCATGCAGTATTAGACAATAGACTACATGGCTTATGCAACTTTCTTTTCTGATGAAAGTAGCCCTGTAGTTTAAGTAAAACAAAACAAAAAATATATTTCCGTCACACTCAGTCTTTACAAATGCTTTATCTGTTTATCCAAAACCAACAGCATCTATAACCTCTTTTTGGCAAAATATACTGTTTTTGAATACTGGTTGCTATCCAAATTCTTTATGGATTACATTTGTACCTATTGTCATATTTCTTGTATTGCAACCCAGTAAATGTCACTTATTTCATATAGTTTGATGTTGATAATATGATAAAAAAAAACAGTCTCAGTTTTTTATAATAAAACAGTCTCTCCCTTTGTCAGTATTCATGAATTACGCTTAGTTTCATTAAACTCCAAATTGTAGTGAATTGAATACAAAATTGCAAAGCTTGGCTAAAATAGCTAGGTTGCGACTATAGCTCATTTAGAGATTTTTTACTTTTTTGGGGGGGAAAGCAGTGATTTGTTTGCCGAATTTTTGCTCAGTTTTCATTCAATTCACTGCAATCTGAAGTTCAGTAAACCTACCCTAAACTAACATTTACAGTACATACCCATTCGTGCCTTCTCTGCATACATTTTTTTTAACTGATCATTCTGTTCTAGAGAAATTATTGCAAATTAAAATTATATAAGTATATATATTTTTTTATTTTTGGCTTATACTTTGTGTGGGGGAGTGAATTAAAGTATGATATATTATACAGTATTCTATAACCCCGTAGTTCATAAAAGAAGCATTGCATTTTAGAACATACAGTAGTTGGGAAAAAAGTTTACGTGTTTAATCCAATCAATAGATTTATGGACTGTAACTATTGTTACGTTCAGGTGTTACCAAAGAGTTGAGCTATGACTCAAGTAGGGAAGCAAGCAATTTGTCAGATGGACAGGTCTCTGTCCTCTGGTATGTAAAGTATGCCGCTGTTTTTTTCTTAAATTACTCTTTAATGTCATTAATAAAACATATTTTCACATGGCAGATGAGAACAGTAATTATTTACGTCAATTTTATTTTCCTCTCGTTGTGTGGTCTGGTAAGACATTATGTTTTCCGGTACCCAGCTGATCATTGTCTCGAGTGAATTCTCGAGTGAATTCAATGATACTTTACATTTTGTATTAGCAATCTGTTCTGTTTTTTTCATATATGTAACTTCTAAACTGCTTCACTCTGAGAGTATTGTATACTAACAGAAAGCAAGAATTGAAAGGCCACATCTCGGAATCATTAAAAAAAAGCTCAGGTCATTGAGGTCACATATTCATAGTGTAAACTTTACAGTAACCAAGTACTTACACAAGTGAAGTCTGGGTTCTCTGCCTACCTCTTAAAACAATTTGATAAAAAATGTAACTTCCATTCTACATTTAAAATTCACAACTTGCTAACATGTCAGTATATTGTCTAAGAAGTGTGATACTTCAGTCTTGTCCCCATCAATTGATTTTTACATTTGCACATTTGTTAATTAGCTAGCATAAAATTCACAAATTGCGAGAGGGGGTGTCATTTTTCTTCTTATGAGCCACTGGACCATACTGTGCTGATGCATTTGGTTTTCACCTACCTCTATCCGATATGTAGGTGTTTTCTGTAGTCTGGTCCATAACTTAGCATGTATATTGAAATGATTTGCAACAATTGTACATGGATATATTTACTCAAATAAATAGGCATGGAGGATTGTTAGAAGTGACAAATATGTGGTTCTTATTTAATGGGAGTAACTAGAAAGTTGATGAATAGAGGTTGAAATGAGACAACTGCTGGAGGGAGCCAAATTGGAGCAATATCGAAAAGAAAGAAAGCTACAGGAAAGGAGGATGTAAGATAAAGGTAACTTATATATATATATATATATATATTTGTAATGTTGATGAGACAAATCATAGTCATATCACAGACTTTGTGATAGCACTAGTGAAGTTAAACTCCATATTTAAAGGTAAAAAGAAAGTGAACCATATTAGTCTTTGTGTGATATATAACGTGTAGAGGAAATATAAATTGCCATTACAAAACATGAATAAAATTACAAAAATGTGTATCCTACTGGTTGAATACTGACTCTGTATGAAAAACTGTCTCTTATAAACAATAATGCCTTAAAAAACTCTGACTTGTAGCAACTCCTAAACTGCCTTAATAGGTCTCAATTTTATAATAACTAAATTGATGCATATGCTTTAAATCATTATGGATAGTAATTCAGTGCTACATTTATTTGTATGATAACATTTCAATATTACACTACTTATCTTAGATAAATTTGTTTAAACAAATACACAAATCAAAAGCAGAAATGTATCTCATGCAACTGATAAATTATATTATATGCCTCTAAATTTGGGGATTAAGTCCCTTTGTGTTATGCAATGGGTACATCCACTGGAACAGAAAATTTGCTTGGATAATGCACAGAATGACATACTAATATGACATTGTCAATTAGAGCAGTTGTGTGTGCTTCTAGGGGAGGTGCAGAGCAATTTTAGTCCACTTAAGACAACCACAGTATGCATGAGTGCCAGTAAGCTAATGTATGCATGGCCACAGTTGATATTGCAAGTTTCAGTCATTTGTACAGATCCATCCCAGAGAGCCTGAGCTGGTATTATATCTAACCTGCAAGCACAGACCTGGATCCATACAAAACATAACAGTACCATGTATTTTGCACTGTATATGCAAATCATACATAAGACAGATCTAATTCTGCTCCATGTCCATTACACAGTTCCTCTGTGGCTTATAAACAATAGGATGAATACTATGAGTTACTGAGTTTCTCTAAACTTTTGTCCGTTCTGAGAGCTCTCATATTCTCTGTTTTTGTTGCAATGCATTAACTTGGCTCTACCAAAGTTGAAGGGGTAATCCAGACGTGGACCTCATGCTCACTTTGCCAAGAGGGGTACCAGTCAGGTATCAAAACCTCGCTGACGAGGCCCAAAGGAGGCCAAACCGATCCTCCGGGGTGTCTGTATCTCTTGTGCAGAAAAAACTTGCTGGGATTTTGGTTCTGGGCTCTTTTGGGTGGGAACAGTCTGATATGCCTTGAAATAGGAAATAGGTTCTCTCTGTAATAGTATAAGTAGGCAAAAGCTATTTTGAGACCTGAGCGGGGTTTTACTGAGTTTCTCTAAGCTCTTGTCCATTCTCAGAGTTCTCTTATTCTCTGTTTTTGTTGCAATGAAAACCATATGCCCTGTTACCCATAGGCAGAAGTCCCAGCAGATTTTTATGTGGCGTAGCTCAGCCTGCTAACTCAGATGGATTTTATATACTTGAAAGCTCCAGGTCACAAATACACATGGGAAAGGTTGAATTTATGGCGGGAATGTTTTAAGGCTTTAGAAGGTCACAAATTCTCATTTTGTAATTATGTCTACAGTAATGCTCATCTCCAGACCCAAGTATCTAATCCACCACTGATCAGAGAGCCTTCAAAGCAAATGTTGGTGTTGAGGAAGCTAGTGTACAGAAAGAAGAAAGTTAAGCTTGCTTTTTCCGCTTCTAACATGTCATCTCTGCATTGTGTGCTTTGACAATAATTGATTTTTGTTTGTGAGCGAAGACCCTTATGTTAAATGTATGAAGGTAGATTAGAATAGAAATCAGTTCTCCGGCATTAATATGCCCAAATTCTTCTAATCCTCTAACTTTCAGCTTTTAATGGTCTGTTTACGTGTTCAATATTTTAGTAGCATCCTAAATGGTGATTCATGCATGTGTATACTTCTAGCACAGCTGCACACATCATTAACCCAATTTACACAGATCAATAAAACTGACTTGACAAGGAGCATATACCTTTGAAACAAATCAAACTCAAAGCTAGAAGTGGGACCAGTCTACCTGTCTGACTTTGAAATTCATAGTCCTTTGGTGATGTATAGACTAATAATTCCCTTTGTGCTTCCAATTGTAATTCATTCCTTTTTTGCCATGCAGTGTAGTAGTATTTCAGCAATATAGCCTTCGCTCTTACAAGTGTTTGTGTGTATATATATATATATATATATATATATATATATATATAGTGATGAGTTAGAAACATAGAATGTGATGGCAGATAAGAACCATTCGGCCCATCTAGTCTGCCCAATTTTCTAAATACGTTCATTAGTCCTTGGCCTTATCTTATTGTTAGGATAGCTTTATGCCTATCCTACGCATGCTTAAACTCCTTTACTGTGTTAACCTCTACCACTTCAGCTGGAAGGCTATTCCATGCATCCACTACCCTCTCAGTAAAGTAATACTTCCTGATATTTTTAAACCTTTGTCCCTCTAATTTAAGACTATGTCCTCTTGTTGTAGTTTTTCTTCTTTTAAATATAGTCTCCTCCTTTACTGTGTTGATTCCCTTTATGTATTTAAATGTTTCTATCATATCCCCCCTGTCTCGTCTTTCCTCCAAGCAATACATGTTAAGATCCTTTAACCTTTCCTGGTAAGTTTTATCTCTCAATCCATGAACCAGTTTAGTAGCCCTTCTCTGTACTGTAACAATGCTTTGTCAAGCATAACATCTGTGTATTTGGTGTTGACCCCCCTTCTTCCTTTCTGTACCCCAGAAGTTACTTAAAAACAATAAAGAACAAATTAAAAAAAAGAGCATCTCCATCTAGGTTTCCTATAATTATTGTTAAAAGATTTGCCCGTTGAATTTGTCAGAGGCATGATGGCAGGGCAAACAGACACAATGAGACTGATTTATGAAAATGTTCTGTGGTAGCTCTTCTTCTTTTAAATATGATCTCCTCCTTTATTGTTTTGATTCCCTTTATATATTTAAATGTTTCTATCATATTCCCCCTGTCTCATCTTTCCTCCAAGCTATATATGTTAAGATCCTTTAACCTTTCCTGGCAAGTTTTATCCTGCAATCCATGAACCAGTTTAGTAGCCCTTCTCTGAACTCTCTCTAAAGTATCAATATCCTTCTGAAGATACAGTCTCCAGTACTGCGTACAATACTCCAAGTGAGTATACCTCTCCCTATACAACCAAGCATTCTGCTAGCATTTCCTGCTTCTCTATTACATTGTCTGCCTACCTTTAAATCATCTGAAATAATCACCCCTAAATCCCTTTCCTCAGATATTGAGGTTAGAACTCTATCAAATATTCTGTACTCTGCCCTTGGAGTTTTATGTCCAAGATGCATTATCCACATTTAATGTCAGTTGCCACAACTCTGACCATTTTTCTAGTTTACCTAAATCATTTGCCATTTAGCTTATCCCTCCTGGAACATCAACCTTGTTACATATCTTAGTATAAGGAAACCAAGTATATTTAAACCTCATTCGGTAGTTTCCTCCCGAACCGCCAGAGCCTTAGTGATTATAGCCCTCCGTTCGGTAGATAGAATAGACGAACCATATAGTAATCCCAATAGCTTCACAAGATGATTCCCTTAGTGAAACACATGAATCCCCAAACATCAGCCGAAGTCAAGAAGAAGGGTACAAGATGAACTAACTTTTAATGGGTGCATACAGCTTTTATGCAAGTCCCCATGCAAGGGGACAACCCACAGGGAGGGACAAGTATTCACCAATCATATACAGTAAAACTTTAACACACTTAACACACGCCCACAGTTTCCTCCCCTAGCCCTGGAGATAATTAAGTCTGATAAAAGAATAACTTAATTATCTCCGGGCTGAAAAATCACTTTTTTCCCCAATAACTGGATCACCCCTTTATACTTGGGGTATCCCCACAAATAACATGTCCCCTGATAGCCCTGATCTGGGTGACCAACATATTCGAATTTCACCCAGATCGGTTCAGGGGTTCGCAAAATCTATGGATGTCTTCTGTGACCGGCTCACCCTGGGCTGTATGCCTAAAACAGTTCCATGAATTTGGTGGGTTTTGCCGGTCACTTTAGAAATAGCAGAAAAGCGAACAAAGTACTGAATGGATCCCTCTGGCTCCTAGCAGCGTTCGTGCCCCTCTGTCGAACGCACCAAAGTACCGAATAGTGCTCTTCTAGCTATTCGGTAAGCAGAGTTCCAGTGTTCGTCTGTTTGAGACTGGTGTTCGGGAAGTCGAGTGTCCGTTTTCAGTTCTATACACTCGACAACCAAGTCCCGCTGCCTTTGTTCGCATGAACAAAGATGGCCGCGGTTTTCTCTGCCACGTGGCGTTCGACTGTACGAATGCTGGCCGCACAGACAGAGGTAGCAATTGAATCAGTCTTTGATGTTTAATGAGCCAGAGGGGTGGTCTTTGTTCGGTAGTTACATCTACCGAATGCAATGGGCAGAAATAGTATAACAAAAGGGAATGCAATGGGCATAAATAGTACAACAGAAGGGGGATTTCTTCACACTTAGTATCATCAGCAAAAAGACATACCTTACTATCAAGTCCTTCTGCAATATCACTAATAAAAATATTAAAGAGATTTTCAGGAGTTCCTCCCTTTATCACGTATAAAGCATTTTTGACCACAGTGAAAGAAGCAAGCAAAGATATTTGTAATGCAGAGGTTAAAGCAGCAAAATAACTATTCTAGTATTCTATGGTGGTGTAAATCTACCCTGGAATGGGAGAATTTGGAAAAGAAAATAAGTGTTAATAAAGAGATAGAAATAGTTAAAGGACCACTCTAGGCACCCAGACCACTTCAGCTTAATGAAGTGGTCTGGGTGCCAGATCCAGCTAGGGTTAACCCATTTTTTTTATAAACATAGCAGTTTCAGAGAAACTGCTATGTTTATGAATGGGTTAAGCCTTCCCCCATTCCCTCTAGCGGCTGTCTCATTGACAGCCGCTAGAGGCGCTTGCGTGCTTCTCACTGTGATTTTCACAGTGAGAGCACGCCAGCGTTCCATAGCAAAGCATTGATAATGCTTTCCTATGCGACCGGCTGAATGCGCGCGCAGCTCTTGCCGCGCGTGCGCATTCAGCCAACGGGGAGGAGAGAAGGAGGATCGGAGGAGGAGAGCTCCCCACCCAACGCTGGAAAAAGGTAAGTTTTTCCCCCTTTCCCCCTTCTAGAGCCGGGCAGGAGGGGGTCCCTGAGGGTGGGGGCACCCTCAGGGCACTATAGTGCCAGGAAAATGAGTATGTTTTCCTGGCACTATAGTGGTCCTTTAAACATTTCTCTCCCCCTTCTGGCACCTTCTCATGCCTTGTTTATTTGCCTTTCTTTCTCTCTATAATCCTTATGCAGAATAAATATTGACACTGTGCAAAAATGGTGACTATTTTCTGGTTTTCCCCCTTTTTCCCTAAAAAGATCCATTTACTATCATCGCTGATGTTGATTTAACACCTGTACCACAACTCAGCTTTGAATGCTATATGTCATTTTACTCAGAAATTCTATAGACTTGAGAAAGTAACGATCACCAGAAAACGTGTCCTTCCAAAATTCTGTTAGGAGAAATTAGTATCTTGTAATACCTCTTTTATTGCACTGTTATTTTACATCTGGATCACTGGACTAATACTACATAAACTATATATACAGCATACAAAAGTGAGTACACCCCTCACATTTTTGTAAATATTTTATTATATCTTTTCATGTGACAAGACTGAAGAAATGACACTCTGCTACAATGTAATGTAGTAAGTGTGCAGCCTGTATAACAGTGTAAATTTGCTGCCCCCTCAAAATAGCTCAACATACAGCCATTAAAGGACCACTCTAGTGCCAGGAAAACATACTCGTTTTCCTGACACTATAGTGCCCTGAGGGTGCCCCCACCCTCAGGGTCCCACTCCCGTGGCACTGAAGGGGGAGGAAGGGGTTAATCCCTTACTTTTTTCCAGCTCCAGGCTTCCTCGGCGCTGGGACTCTCCTCCCTCTTCTTCCGTCATTGGCTGAATGCGCATGCGCGTGCTTTCAGCCAGTCTCATAGGAAAGCATTATCAGTGCTTTCCTATGGACGCTGGCGTCTTCTCACTGAAAATCACAGTGAGAAGCGCGGAAGCACCTCTAGCGGCTGTCAATGAGACAGCCACTAGAGGCTGGATTTACCCTATGTTTACTGCAAAAAGGGTTAAACCTAGCTGGACCAGGCACCCAGACCACTTCATTAAACTGAAGTGGTCTGGGTGCCTATTGTGGTCCTTTAATGTCTTAACTGTTTGCAACAAAAGTGAGTACACCCCTAAGTGGAAATGTCCAAATTGGGCCCAGTTAGTAATTTTTCCTCCTTGGTATCATGTGACTCGATAGTGTTACAAGGTCTCAGGTGTGAATGGGGAGCAGGTGTTGGTGTTATCGCTCTCACACTCTCTCATACTGGTCATTGGAAGTTCAACATGAAAAAAAGAATTGTTTCTCTACATAAAGATGGCCTAGGCTATAAGAAGATTGTCAAGACCCTGAAACTGAGCTGCAGCACGGTGGGCAAGACCATACAGCGGTTTCACAGGACAGGTTTGACTCAGAACAGGCCTTGCAAAGGTCGTCCAAAGAAGTTGAGTGCATGTGCTCAGCATCATATCCAGAGGTTGTCTTTTGGAAATAGATGTATGAGTGCTGCCAGCATTGCTGCAGAGGTTATAGGAGTGGGGTCTGGCCATCGGGCACACTGGGAAAATGCCTGGTGGGCCGCAATGGCCATGGGCCAAGGCTGGCAGGGGAGGTCACAGGACTTAAATGGTCGGTCCATGCAGGACCAGCACTGTCCGAGCGCCGGCCCAGCTGTGTTCCATGACAAGCTGGTGGAGAGATCAAAGATCTCCCTCACTGGCCCACAGGCAATTTCATGTGTCTGCCGGCTGGGGAGGGAGACAGGAGAGGACCCGGAGGAGCTCTATCTTGCAGCTCCGCCAGGTTCCTCTCGCGAGATCCGGTGCATTGCCATGGCAACACTCTGGGTCTCACAAGAGTGAACTCTAACCCCACAGGCTAGAGTACACTTGCACCACCAGGGATGGCAGCACTATCCCCCCTCCCAGGCTAAAGGTAAGAAGAGAGGGGGGGATACAATGCCACACACACACACATCACCCTAACACACACACATCACCCTCACACAGCACCCTCACGCCCACACACACATACACACAGCACCCTCACTCCCACACACACAGCATCCTCACACTCACACCCTCATCCGTTACACAGTACCCAAACACATACAGCACCCTCACACACACACTGCACACCTCACACACAGCACCCTCACACACCCACACACACACACAGCACCCGCACACACACACACACACACACACACACACAGCACCCGCACACAGCACTCTCACACACACAACACCCTTACACACACACACACTGTTAGGATCGAGACAGGGATCCAACACGCAGAGTACTAACAAATATAAAGACGTATACCGGACTAATGTCACACAAACAAAGAATGGTCAGGAATAAGCCAAGGTCGAGGGAACGAGAAGACAGGTAAGCGAAAGCCAAGCCGAGTACAAGGGTAGGAGAAAGTAGCAAAGTCAGAATACAAAGCCAAGTCAATAACCAAAATCAATCACAGAAATAGCACTGAGGGAACAGACAAGCTGGAACCACGACAGTGCAATGACTCACTGTAAGTGAGTATCTTTTATACCTTGGCTCTTTAATTGATGTCCACGCCCCCAAAACGTCCTGGATTGGACTTTTTGGCGGGCCGTGATGTCATGACTTCGGCGAAGTTGCGCCGCATCATAAAAGGGGGCAGGACTATCGCGGACGGCGTCTAAACGGCCGAAATGGCTGAAGAAGATTGGTGCCTGTGTGCCTTCCTGAGAATGGCATGTCCAGATGCCCAACCTCCTCTACAGTGGCTACAACAGGTACCATGACACACACAGCACCCTCACACAGCACCCAAACACACACATCACCCTCACTTACACACACAGCACCGTCACGCACCCACTGCACACCTCACACACAGCACCCTCATACACAGCACCCTCACTCACACATACAGCACTCACACACACACTGCACACCTCACACACTGCACCCTCATGCGCACACTGCACAACTCACACACAAACACACACACACTGCACCCTCACACACACACTATACTCCTCACACACAGCACCCTCACGCGCACACTGCACAACTCACACACAAACACACACACTGCACCCTCACACACACACTATACTCCTCACACACAGCACCCTCACGCGCACACTGCACAACTCACACACAAACACACACACACACTGCACCCTCACACACACACTATACTCCTCACAAATACACACTACACACCTCACACATACACACTACACCCTTCACCCACACACTGCACACCTCACACACATACACAAACAAGTCCCCAAATACACTGCACCACTCACACAGACACACACACTACTTCCAAACATGTATGTATATATACTACAGAACCCCTACCCCAGAACAAATACTGCACCCCTAAGAACATTACATTATCTGGATCACCTACACAAATACACACACTAGGTCCCTAAATACACTCTGAATCCTCTACACACACACACTCACTAGATCTCCTATACACAGTCTGGGTCCTTCAAACACACACTAGATCCCCTACACACACACAAACACACACACACACTGAACCACCTACACACACACTACATTTCTGACATACACACTCTGGATCCCCTATGCACACACTAGATTCCTTGTAAGCAAACGCATACTACATTACCCCAGTGGTGTATCCTGGTTTTGTGCTTTTTTTTTTATTTAACCACCCCAGCCTCCTTACCTTTGGGAATGCTCGGGGGGGTCTCCTTCTCCCTGGGGTCTAGTGGGGCTGCTGGTCGGTCGGTCGGTCGGCGCTGGCGTCATATTCCGGCTCACAGCATCACTCTGTGGTGCGCGAGGGAGTTGAGCAGAGAGCGCTCAGGGGAAAGTGCTCCCTCACCAGAGCTGCCCGACCGCCCGCCTGGCTTGTCAGTTAGCCGCAAGGCTAACAAGACATTTGCCCTGGGCATTTGGGGGCGGCTTTTTTTGCCGCCCCCTGGAAAATGCCGCCCAAGGCAAATGCCTTGTTTGCCTCCCGGCTAAAACGTCCCTGCTACAACCCCTACGCACACTACATCACTTATACACACACACTACAGCCCGTATGCACACACTCACTACATCCCCTATACACACTATGCCCCCTTTATACACACTCTCTATAGCACCTAGACACACATACATTACATTAGACCACAAACACAACATGACTGAAACCAACCTATTAACACAAAACCACACCACAATCAGCTCACTCTACACACACGTAATCCTATAAACAGGCTCCAGACACATGCACAGTACTCTTTTCTGGATTTTTGTCTCCTGGTATTCCATTTATGGAGACACCAGAGACAAGTTTCAAGCAAACACAACGCAAGCATGTTATTACATTTGCTTGCACTGTGCAGAACAAACACAGGGCCTTTTTCTCATGCTAGAGCTCTACAGCAGAGCTCTGCACATGGTTTGCCCTGGAAGAGCATTGAACCAACATGCTCACTTTGAGATGGGGTGTGCTTGTCATTGGGGATGAGAAAGCACACCCTATCTTTTCCCACCCCCTTTTCAGTGGGCCACTGTGATTAAAAACATTTTTTCCCAGTCCGACCCTGGGGGTCAGCATGTCAGTGCTCAGACCATATGCCGCGCACTGCATTAAATTGGTCTGCATAGCGGTCGTCACAGAAGGAAGCTGTGATGAGACCAATCTCGCCACATTACATTGGAGAAGCCTATTTGCCAGCCTCCTTCCACATGACTATGGCCCCAGGGAGATGGTGAAAACGTATCCACTTTTATTGGGTGCGTATGACCCTTTAAGACAGTCAGTGGGCATATTGTGGCTTATGGACTCTTTATGGGACTGGTGCTGGCCCTTTAAACACCTTTTTGGGACATCAGGAAGATTGGGACACTGCCCCTTTAAGACGGTGTCCCCAGACTTGTTTGGGACACTGCCCCTTTAAGACGGTGTCCCCTGTGTCCCCAGACCTGGTTAAAACCCTTGGTTCCTGGCTATTTCCCACTTGGTTCAGTTAATGGGGCTTACTGAACCAAGTACCACACAGGCAGACCACCCAGAAGTGGAAGTGTTCAGGCAATTTACCTCCCAGAAGCTGCGGTTAACCGCAGCTTAATTGACAATGCTGGGTGGCCTTTGTTCGTTTGCCGAACACGTGGCGGCGGCCATCTTTGTTAATGCGAACGAGGTCAGCGGTATGTGTAGCCAAATTCATGGAACTAAAATCGGCTACACATTTCCGCGAACACCGCTGAGCCCTACCTTCTCCCCTACTGATTTTACAGCTGCAGAGACTAAGTCCCATTCGGCGATGGGACTTAGTCGGTTTTTCAGCCTGAAATAGACCGGCCGCACAGCCCAAATCTATGGAACTGTTTTGGGCAGGAAAATGTGCTTGCGGTCAGTCATAAAGGGACCTCCAGCTAACTTTTTAACCCCTGGATGGATTTGTCTGATTTTTGGTTATGTTGATGTTTAAAGTGTGCTGATTAATAATATGTAATATTGGCTGTATAGTTTTAACGTTACAGTGTATGGATAAAAACTGTATTTTTACTGCCTGTGTTAATTATGTTAAACCATTGTGCAACATAATTATATCACAGGCAGAGGGGAGGATTTTTGTGTGTAATTGCTGGGAGTGTTTCTGTAATGTTCGTTTATGATTGGTTGTTGTGTAAAACCCTATGGGTGGTACTAATGTGTAAGAATGTGTATATAAGGATAATAAACCCACAGCTTTGGCTGACCACCTGCTTGACCCTCAACACAGAGCCTTGTCTCGTCTTTGGGGGGGGGGATTTACTGAATGCTGATAGAGACTGATTGCTAGGAGTGTAAGCCGCTTGGATGCTTTTCCTATTTGTCTGCTAGCAGTGATTCGTATGGTTCCTGTTCGTGTGTTTGGAGTGCCATATTGGATGCCGTTCGGGAGTTTGGAGCATTCACTTATTGGCGGTTCGTGTGTTTGGTGTTCTACAATAGCTGTGCCTGCATCTCTGGAAAGGGGGACGATCGCCTAAACGGTTTTTACCCCTTGTGTGCAAAACGGTCCGTTACAGAAGCCTCCTCTAAAGATGATGCACAAGAAAGCCCAAAACAGTTTGCTGAAGACAAGCAGACTAAGAACATGAATTACTGGAACCATGTCCTGTGGTCCGATGAGACCACAATAAACTTATTTGGTTCAGATGGTGTCAAGCGTATGTCGCTGCAACCAGGTGAGGAGTACAAAGACAAGTGTGTCTTGCCTACATTTAAGCATAGTGGTGGGAGTGTCATGGTCTGGGCCTGCATGAGTGCTGCCGTCACTGGGGAGTTAGAGTTCATTGAGGGAACCATGAATGCCAACATGTACTGTGACATACTGAAGTAGAGCATGATCCCCTTCCAGAAACTGGGCCAAAGGGCAGTATTCCAACATGATAATGACCCTAAACACTCCTCCAAGACAACCACTGCCTTGCTAAAGAAGCTGAAGGTAAAAGTGATGGACTGGCCAAGCATGTCTCCAGACCTAAAGCCTATTGAGCATCTGTGGGGCATCGTCAAACAGAAGGATGCCCCACCAGCTCCGTGATGTTGTCATGGAGGAGTGGAAGAGAACTCCAGTGGCAACCTGTGAAGCTCTGGTGAACTCCATGCCCATGAGTGTTAAGGCAGTGCTGGAAAATAATGGTGGCCACACAAAATATTGACAATTTGGGCCCAATTTGGACATTTCCACTTAGGGGTGTACTCAATTTTGTTGCCAATGTTTTAGACAGTAATGGCTGTGTGTTGAGTTAATTTAAGGGGAAAGCAAATGTACACTGTTATACAGGGTGTACACTTACTGCTTTACATTGTAGCAGATTTTCATTTCTTCAGTGTTGTCACATGAAAGATATAAAAAAATATTGACAAAATATGAGGGATGTACTCACTTTTGTGAGTTACTATATATAGTATTAGATTTGGCGCACGTACTTCCAAAAACCAAGAGAGCTGCACTCATTTGCACATGCATGCATTAGAGGGGGGGCTGCTGGGGGCCAATTCATACAGCATACCACATCCAGCACACTCACTTATTAACTAAACAGAAATTTCAAAGCTCACATAATGTAATAGTTTTTTAAAAATCCCCTATCCTAGGCAAAAATAATGGGGGTTTATTTACAGTATACAGTAATAAATTGCAAAAGCCTGCCACAATGCCAACGTACCTAATTTTTGCAGGTGTATATATGCTGCAAATATTACAATGTTTACCTTTTATCTTTTTAAGGTCCCATAATATATTATTGGTCTGTTATTTCCTGTAATGGACATTGGTCAGCTATTCCCTGTAACCTGTGCAGTTATTCCTTCTAATGGATGGCTGTAAAGTCCCACTCTTAACCCCACACTACCCTAACAACTACACTACATCTAACGCTAACATAACAAACTATGTATGAGGGAGAAATGCTGTTTTGGGGTCTGAGAACATTCATAAATGAGTACAACTTTGGAATTGTGGTTTTTTTATGATGTTTCCAAAGTTCCTCAGTGGCATTTTTTCTCCATAATACATGTTTCACCATTGTTTTCTTCTCTCTCTCTCTCTTGCATTCTCTATAATTATATAATAAATATAATAGTGTACAACAAATTAAAGAGTACATGTCAGGGAAGACTGTAGGCAGCTTTAATAATAACATAATAGATTATGACCCAGCTCCGAGCAGGGATTTATGCAATAAGTAGCTCAGCTACCCCCTGCAGTTCTTATAATTGCAGTTGAAATGAAACTCTGCATCAAAGCAATGTTAGCTTAAAGGGACACTATGCTAGCAGAATGCTTGGTTGTATAGGGAGAGGTATTCGCAGTAGAAAGAGGGAAGTGCTCATGCCATTGTACAGAACACTGGTGAGACCTCACTTGGAGTATTGTACACAGTACTGGAGACCGTATCTTCAGAAGGATATTGATACCTTAGAGAAATTTCAAAGAGAAGGGCTACTAAACTGGTTCATGGATTGCGGGATAAAACTTACCAGGAAAGGTTAAAGGATCTTAACATGTATAGCTTGGAGGAAAGACGAGACATGGGAGATATGATAGAAACATTTAAATACATAAAGGGAATCAACACAGTAAAGGAGGAGACTATATTTAATATAGTGTTAGATATACAGTTTTGTATTTCTACCACTGTAGCGCTCCTTAACACCTTAGGCATTGAGGCAATGGTCTTAGTTCTGAACCAAAACAAAACCTAGAATTTGTGCTCTATGTTTATTCCACAGTTATTTAATGGTTCTCTTTAGGCGCCAACATACATATTATATATTGTTGTTGTTTTTTTTAAATACATAAAGTATTTAAAATTCATAAAATACATATCCTATATATATACCCTACACAACATCAAGTGAAAATAAAATGGTAAACAATGAAAAAACAAATGTTTTCATTTTTTTTTTGTATAATAATTCTTACACATCCAGTACAGCTAAAGAAAAAGAACTTCAAAGAGATTCATGTATCATCCCTGCAACCATACCCCACACTGTATTAACACTTAGTGTAAATGCTAATTCAATTTGTTTATTGCAAAGTTGCAAATTATGCTATAATTACAACACAACAGAGCCGCGACAGTGCAAGCCTCTGAATGAAGAATACAGTGACTAGATCTCTGTACTCAGCTCTCCAAGCTCGTCAATCAAAATATCTACGGTTTCTTATACACACACAATGCAGGGCTTATTTATTTTTCACTATAGGTGTTAGTGGGGGCCTCATGTTTGAATTTTGCCTAAGGTCTCAAAGTCTAGAGTCGCCACTGATGAGGAAGGCATAGTAAATAAAAGACAGAAGATGCTGGGCAGACTAAGAGTGAGAGGAGACAGTGTCAGACTATAAAAAATTGTACCGTGGTATCTCGTATTGTTTGTTTTGAAGGTGGTTTTGAATTTTTGAATGAATTAGCTTCCTTATATAATTTCTAAAATCTGCGCTCTAGTTGGAATCTACTGTACCCATTTTTCTTTCAGGATATTTGTTTGCTCTATGCTTTGTACCTGTGTTGTATCTACTTTTTTAGACACACACATATGTGCAGATTTTCATGTTTTATGATTTAATGGCAAACTCAGTCTCGCAAGCCGTATGGATCTTGGATGGCAAATGAGAACGTAAAAGAAAAATAACACCTAGCAGGAGTATTCATGAAACTATAAATTCTTGGAAATTCATAAAAGAACTGCAAATATTAGGCAGAAAAAGATCCCAAATGGGAAACATTTTCAGATCAGATATTTTGGCCTAAAATTACTTGCAATCATCTGATAAATGTTAGAAAATTCATAATTGTGTGAATAACCCTCTAAGTTTCAGATAATGCATTCAGAATTTGGGAATGTTACATAGTTACATAGCTGAAAAGAGACTTGCATCCATCAAGTTCAGCCTTCCTCACATTTGTTTTTTGCTGTTGATCCAAAAGAAGGCAAAAAACCCAGTTTGAAGCACAATTTTGCAACAAGCTAGGAAAAAAATTCCTTCTTGACCCCAGAATGGCAGTCAGATTTATCATTGGTTTAAGCAGTTATTACCCTACATTGAAAGATTATATCCTTGAATATTATGTTTTTGCAAGTATGCATCTAGTAGCTGTTTGAACATCTGTATGGAATCTGATAAAACCACTTCTTCAGGCAGATAATTCCACATCCTTATTGTTTTTACAGTAAAAAAAAAAAACCTTTCCTTAGACTAAATCTTCTTTCTTACAAGCTAAACGCATGACCTCGTGTCCTATATAAAGTCCGGTTTGTGAATTGATTTCCACACAATGGTTTGTATTGACCCCGATTATATTTGTATAATGTTATCATATCCCCTCTCAGGCAACTTTTTTCTAAACTAAATAGGTTTAAATTTGTTAACCTTTCTTCCTAGCTGATATGTTCCATTCAGTGGCGTACTAAGGGGGGGGCGGGGGGGGCGGTCCGCCCCGGGTGCCAGCCGGGTGGGGGGTGCCATGGCCAGCCCCCCGCCCCCCCCATGCTGCAGCCGCCCGAGCGCTCTGTGAAGAGCCTCAGGCGGCTGCAGCTTTGCCCGGGCGGTGCGCCCATGAGGGCGGACCGCACCGCCCGGG
>OW240918.1:82054359-82148293 GCA_933207985.1 Pelobates cultripes
GAAAAAGGAGAAAGAGGGGGTGAGAAAGAGGAGAAAGGGAGGGTGAGAAGGGAGGGTGAGAAAGAGGAGAAAGGGGGGTGAGAAGGAGAAAGGGGGGGTGAGAAGAGAAAGGAGGGGGGGAGAGAAAGAGAAAGGAGGGGGGTGAGAAAGGAGAGAGGGGGTGAGAGAGAAATTAGGAGGGGGAAGAGAAATTAGGAGGGAGGGAGAGATATTAGGAGGGAGGGAGAGATATTAGGAGGGGGGAAAGAGAAATTGAAATTAGGAGGGGGGAAGAGATATTAGGAGGGGGGAAAGAGAAATTAGGGGGGGAGAGAAATTAGGAGGGGGGTGAGAAAGAGAAATTGGGAGGAGGAGAAGGAAATTGGAGCGGGAGGAGAGATTGACATTCATCACATACACACAATGCACCCCTTGCACACAGAAAAACACACAATGCATTACACACACAGACACACATACACAAGCAATACAACCGTTACACACAATGCATCCCTTACACACACAGAAACACACAATGCATTCCTTACACACACTCAATGCACCCCTTACACACATTCAATGCATCCCATACATACAAAGAAACACACCTTGCAGCCCTTACACATACAAACACAATTTCACACAATGCATTCCTTACACACATATCAGGACATCCCCTACACACTCCACCCCCTGTGAACAAACTCATTGGTGGAACATGAAGGTGGACCCTGGAACCCAGACCTTGAGCTGTGTAAAGGACCCCAAAAAAAATGGAGCTGCTTCCCGTTCTCCCAGAACATTGATTTTTGTGACCACAGTTACAAACCGCCTGCAGAGAGACTGTTCTGCACCAGACCAGTGAAGCCAGACTGCAGCTAGAGCCCATCATCATCCTCATCTGGTTGTAAGTAGGCAATCTAGTATATTATTCGTGGCACTAAGCTCTAATTTACCTCACATTAAAGAAACACTATAGTCCCCAGAACCACTTCAGCTTAATGTAGTGGTTCTGGTGTCTATAGCCTGTCCCTGCAGGCCTTTTAATGTAAACACGGCGGCACTGCAGCACTGGCGTTAGTTAACATGGCAAATCATATGGGTGGGGCATTGTGATGTCACATGGGGGGAGGGGGGCAAACTTTACTTTTGCCTAGGGCGGCAAAAATCCTTGCACCGGCCCTGGCTGGAGGGGGCTGTGGCAGTACAGCTCACACAAGCAAACAGCTGATAAACTGGCCGCACGGAGGAAATGTGTATGTGTGACTGTCTGCCTGTGACTGTATGTGACTGTCTGCCTGTAACAAATTGTAAAAAAAAAAAAGAGAACCTTTACATTTTTTTACAGGTTTTTTGGGGAGGGGGGGTGCAAGCACAGGATCCGCCCCGGGTGCCAAATGCTCTAGGTACGCCCCTGGTTCCATTCCTTTTATTAATTTTGTAGCCCGCCTCTGCACTTTTTCTAGTGCCAAAATATCCTTCTTTAGAACAGGTGCCCAAAATTGCACAGCATATTTAATATGCGGTCTTACCAGTGATTTCTGTTCATTCCTGTTATCTTTTTTATAATAAACCTGATACTGAATGGTGAATCTTTGTACATGAATGTGTTTAAGAAAAATAAACGTTCAAACCTTTCAAACACATAAGAATTTCTAGCTATTTTTTTCATTATTTATGAAATACATAACATAATTTCTTGTATATATTGAAAATCATGTATAAGTTTTATTTATTGCTACCTTAACACTTCTATATGCACATCCGACTTTAATCAATCCATTTTTTTTCCAGCAGAGCATTTCTTCGCTGCAAAGCTGGCTGTGCAGCAAAGGAATTGTGCAGTATCATTCTAGCGCTGTGTTATTGCAAAGCTGGAGGCACCCAGTGGTCCACAGGGGCTGAAGATGGAAAGATAATGAGGATATAATAACATTGTTAGTTAATAATAAATCTAATGCAATCAATGTGTTATGGTGGCAGAGAAGGCAATCTTTGATCACTGCAGGTGCATTACAGTTGCTAAAATTACTCACAAATGAAATATATATTAAAGATAGGACCAAGGTACTAATCCTAGCAGTGTAGGAGCAGGTACTCAGCATCAAATTAATAGAAACAAGGGTCTACCACACCAGACAGGACCCAAGGTGCAGATTGTGCAAAGTGGCTTCTGAGACAATCCAGCACACAGTAGCTGGGTGCAAGATGTTAGCAGGGACAGCATGCACTGAGCTGGGATTGTGTACCAAAACATCTGTTGAGAATATGGTCTGAATGAAGTCCAGATAGGAGGTACCACAAAGGGTAGTTGATAATGGCTGAGCTAACATCCTGTTGGACTTCCAGATCCAGACCAACATCAACCACCAACCAACCTTACATCGTGGTAGACAAGGAACAGAAGACTGGTTGTGGATTTGGGAATACCCAGAGAGCATATCATCAAGAAGAAGGAAAAGGAGAAGGTGGACAAAAAGGACTAAAAGAAGAGCTAGGAAGGATGTGTAAATTTAAGTTATTAGTTGTCTCAGTTGTGATAAGAGCACTCGGCGCTGTAACCCCAAGTTGGAAGAGTGGCTTCAGCAAATTCCAGGTGGAACGTCTGATATCTCTGTCCAGAAGAGTGCAGTTGTAGGAACAGCTGTGTAGGATAGTAGCTGTGCCAAACCCTCAAACTTCCAGGCCTCTGATAGAGGACCTGTGAATGAGGAATGCACACAAATATATACCACCTGGAGTGGTGAGAAAGTCTGTATATTATATATGTTGAGAACGATATATGTGGTTTTTAGAAAAGTATGCATGATGTGAGTAAAAAAGTAAAATAAAAAAAAAGCTTAGTGTGTATAATGTTTATATTACATAGATTGTTATCCTCACAACATTATGGATTTGTCTGCTTGTCATGGAAAATACATACTTCTATACACATTATGCACTGATAGGAAATTGGTCTCCAAATGTAAATTGATTTATGCAAATCTATAAATATATCAAGTCAGCTGTGGCCAGAAAGAGCTCTGAGATCTTTCTACAATGGAGTTGCATTAACATTACATTCAAAATTGGAATGGCACAGCCATCTTGTCAAATCATTTCCACATTGGCTGTTCACATAAAAGTCACCCTTTGCAAGCAGTTGACATCAGTTGTCTATGTTATGGTTAAATATGACTAGGAAAAAAAGCTATAGAAAGTTTTAAATTTAGCAAGCCTAAGATGTTACCTTATTACTTAAACTGAGATGGGTCAAGGTGCTATTTTTGATCAATCATAGAAAAACCATTGACATGGGAATGTTTAAGGAGGCAATAGTAGATATCTACATATCAAATGTCTCCACCATCATCCCAGCCTATAAGTGGAAAATAATTTTTATTGAGCAGGGACCTACACATAAAGTTCATATTTATATGATAAAGAAATGCTGTACACACACACAAACACACACTCAAACATAGAATTTATATATATATATATATATATAAATAAAATACCAGAGTATTGCAGTATGCAAATTATCTAAGGTATTTTGGCATCTTGTCTACTGGACTAATACGACTATTCCAATCTACACTATATATATATATATATATATATATATATATATATATATAAATAAAATACAGAATCCAGCGCACTCGCTTATTCACTAAACAATGCTTTCAAAATTTTAGAGATTGTAATAGTTTTATTTAAAAACACCTCACCTAGGCAAAAAATAATGGGGGTTTAGTTACATTATATGATCATATATTGCATAAGCCTGCCACAACGTCAATGTACCCCATTCTTGGCAGGTCCTACTCTAGCATTAGGCAGACACACACACACACACACACACTTACAGACACACACACACAAATATAGTTACAGACACACACACACACATATACTTACAGACACAGACACAGACACACACACACACACACACACACACACAGACACACATACACTTACAGACATGCACACACACATACACTTACAGACACACACACACATACACTTACAGACACACACACATACACTTAATGACACACACACACATACTCTTACAGACAAACACATATACACACAAATTATTAATATTAAATGTCCACCCAGCCTCCCTATCTGGAGAGCTAGTGTGGATCTGTCCCTGGGGTCCAGTGGGGCTTCACTTCGGCGGGTGGCTAATCAGACGCAGCGAGGGAGCTCTAACCTCTCTGCTCTGCTCCCTCGCGTGATGTTTGCTGATGCTGATTTTTTGATTGCGCACTCCTGTCCTAATGTGTCTTACACCCCACCTCCTATAGAATGTAAGCTCGATTGAGCAGGGTACTCTTCAACCTATTGTTCCTGTAAGTTTATTTGTAATTGTCCTATTTATTGTTAAATCCCCTTTCATAATATTGTAAAGCACTACGGAATCTGTTGGCGCTATATAAATGGCAATAATAATAATAATAATAATAATAGACAAGATGCCAAAATACCTTAGATAATTTGCATACTGCAATACTCTGGTATTTTTATATAAGTATAGTGGCACTCACCCTTTCATGTTGTCTACATATAGAGAAAAAAATGCCCTGGTGCAATCCCACGCTGAGTATAGATAACAAATGAAAAAGAGATGCACTCTAAGGTCTTTAGAAGAAATCACTGGTATTTAATATCCAACAAAGTTACATAAATTCGATCGACGTTTCGACCTCTTCAGGTCTTCCTCAAGATCAACTTATGAACATATATGGCAGAAATATATAGGGAATGAAAAAAGGTTACTCACCAATCATGTAGTGTTCACTCACTCCATTGATGCGAACCCGGAAGTGTGCGTAATGCGTCACGTGACATGTGTGCCGTAAGGGCATGCCCATCTCCCAGACGTAGTTGCTAGGAGACTAAGGCATATGATAAGTGTGGGTGCACAAAAGAGGTGAATTACGCCTGAACAGACATATAGCGCAAATTCAGGGTTTTGTTTAGATCACAACTTGTACAAATGGCTCAGTCCTTAAGGGTTTAATAAATACTGTGATTGTTTATTTTTTTATTTTGACCTAATAATAAAGACTGCAATTTACTAGAGAAATACGACTTGCGTGGTGTTCCTATCCTTAAGATTGTGTGGTTAAATTGCCCTAGGTCACAAAAAAAATGTATGTGAATGTATATGTGTGTTTGTCTTTGTAAGATTTGTCTGTCTGTATATATCTCTGTGTGTGTTTGTAACAAAATGGGTAATAGGGTGTGGGCACGGGTAGCAGCATTAACAGAAGTGCATACCCCCAACAACGTTTCCCCTCCAAAATCCCCCGGGAAAGGTTTCCTTTTTAATAAACAGTGTTACACTATTGCTGATTTTGTGTGTTTAAGGTATTTGGAAATCATCACATCAATTGAATATAAAGATACATTGTGTCATTGGACTTGGATTGCAGGACACTGCAAAGTATCCTTTTTCAAGAATACCCCAGGAACCCTTTTTTCAAAGATGTCAGTATAACTGATACAATTTTACAACTTAAGATATAAATGTCTGTTGGACATCATTTATATCAGGGGGTGATCTACTAAACCAGTGGTATTCAACCTTTTTCCACTTACCGTCCACTAATGCATCTTTCTTGATGGAAAAATTTCCTTACCGCACACCAGTTTTCGCGCAAGCGCAGAATATTTTTTAGAAAGGAGGGTGTTTTAAAAATAAATAAATAAATGTACGTACATTTATATTTTTATTTCTACTTTATGCATGTTTATAATGTTTTTAACTTTATAAAGTTTAATGAGGAAGCAATAAAGTAAATTGAAATTACTAGTGATTAATGAGATCCTTGAGGTTGATGCTGTGAGACTAAATATTTGATATCTGGTTCGATTTTCGTAAGGAACAAACGAAGGTCTCCTCTTTTGGTGATAATCAGAAGACTTCTTTGTTTGCTCATAAAATGATTTCTCATCTGTGCGTCAGCTCGCCTCCTCTCCCTCCTCAATTCCCCTCCCCACCTTTTTTCCCCTTTTTTCTATTTTTTATAGCAATGCTATAGCAATGCCCAGTAGGAAGACAGAGCTAGGTAGCCCACTTACTATTATTAGTCAACAACAATTCTCTCCTTTTCCTTTTCTTTCCTTCTCCTTTTTTACAAGTACTCTACTCCTTCTTTCTCCTATTCTACAAGTACTCTACTCCTTCTTTCTCCTATTCTACAAGTACTCTGCACCTTCTTTCTTCTATTCTACAAGTACTCTGCTCACAGACAAATACACACACTCACACATACATTTACAGACACACACACTCACAGACACACACTCACACATACACTTACAGACACACACACACTCACATAGAAACACATACACACAACTATACACATACTCACACATGCACTTACAGACACTCACACATACACAGACAGACACACAGACACACACACTTACTGACACACACACACATATACTTACAGACACACACACACACACACACACACTTACAGACACACACACACAAATATAGTTACAGACACACACACACACATATACTTACAGACACAGACACACACACACACACACACACACACAGACACACATACACTTACAGACATGCACACACACACACACATACACTTACAGACACACACACATACACTTAATGACACACACACACATACTCTTACAGACAAACACATATACACACAAATTATTAATATTAAATGTCCACCCAGCCTCCCTATCTGGAGAGCTAGTGTGGATCTGTCCCTGGGGTCCAGTGGGGCTTCACTTCGGCGGGTGGCTAATCAGACGCAGCGAGGGAGTTCTAACCTCTCTGCTCTGCTCCCTCGCGTGATGTTTGCTGATGCCGGGAGCCGGAATATGATGTCATATTCTGGCTCCCGCAGCATCAGCAAACATCGTGCGAGGGAGCAGAGCAGAGAGGTTAGAGCTCCCTCGCCGCATCTGATTAGAACTCTGCCATGCCGGGGGGGTCCAGAAGGTGGCCTGGCAGGAGGGAGCACTTCCTCCTGCCGGTCACTGAAGACTTGCGCACGCAGAGCCGCTCGCGCCCACCCAAAAGGAGAAATCCTCTTAAAAAGAGGATTTAGCCTCCGAAATCCCTACCGCCCACCTGGAATCCTGAAACGCCCACTAGTGGGCGGTAGGAACCAGGTTGACGACCCATGTACTAAATACTTGCACTCTCTTGCTATTTTTACAGATTATTTGGTACTGAGATAGTAGGTGCCATGCACTTGTGGCACCAATTGTTTGGAAATTGTGTTTTTAACAAACTTAAGTGCAAGGTGGTACCCTGTTTTACAGGCACTTGTGGTACCCATAACCTCAAGACCCCTAGTTCCCCAGACATGACCTCTAAAGTCACCAAGACAAATTCATTGAGATGACATGGTCTGGGTGCAGTGGTCCTGTCATTTTAACCTTCCATGTAAAGCTTTGAAATTTTATTGAAATAGCAGTGTTTACATGCACCTCTAGTGGTGATCTACATAATGGTGCCTATGCCTCCATATATAGATTTAAACTAAGCTATTCAATCAGATGGTCTCACAGAGACCACTCAATTGGTGCAGTGCAGCATTTTGCATCACCGTATAAGGAAACATTGGATTGATAATCTTTATGATTTCAGCCAAAGAACAGTACCACCTGCATTGAGCACAGCACAGGAGCTTTTGCAATTAAAACTCACATCAGGGGGCAGCCACACATAGGTAGGGGAACACTGTAACTTCTGGAATACATTGTATAGTGGATATGCTGTGGAGTACCCAGTGCTGAAATATGGCCAAAGTCTGACAAGTTATCTAAGTATCTATGAAATTAAAAATATTCTAGGTTTGTGAAAATTCACTCCCCTCCCCAGGTGTTGAGAGAATTTAGTTTTATGTAACATAGTCAATGTTTTCATGTACTATAAATTTACATCTTGTTCCCCATAATAGTTTAGAAGTAAATAAATGAATAAGTGTTTCACTTATCTTAATAAATACAATTGAAGATATTTAGAGTGCCTATACCCTCTTTCTACCACTGATAAACTCTAATGTTCTGCATAAATGGAAGTATCCATGTGATTTAATATACTGATACAAAAATAATTGAATACTCTTTCTTTTGTAGAGTATAAATTAGCAGTGAACTAATCTGAGAGGTCTGTATAATATTGTTATGATGCAAAAAAAACAGTTTGCTGCCTTTTATAGCAGCCATGCTTACAAATAAAGCAATTAACAATCACACCAGAAAGTGGGATATCATTATAATGGGGGTAGGACTGACACCAAGAAACCCTTGTCAGCAATTTATGTTAAAATAAAACATGCACTACTATATACGTAACTTCATCATGTACAGCCTCCACATGAAAATGACAGGCTAACATAGGCTTATAATAAAAAAACAACACTGAAAATATTAGCCTTTTGACTCCACATTCTTCAGAGAGATAGCAGGTTTTAGCATTTGGGGTAATTATTTCTAGGCAATCTGTTGAATATATTGTTAGACCTAGTTCTATGTGACCTTTCCTATATGTATCTATATAGGATGTATTTCAGTGGAATGTAGGTGTGTGTGTGTGTATTTGTGTGATACATTTTCAAGCATTTCCCCTCTTTTTTATTTATTATATCCACACTCCTAGGCCTCTCTAAAAACGGCCACAGCTGACAGAGTGGAACCCCAGGTATCCACTGATACCTGGGTCTCCTGGTGTGAGCAGGAATTTAACCCTGCTTACTCTACGATCTAGTCATATAAATTTAAATGCTGATTTAAAAAACTGTTTGCAGCGCTGACTTACAGCTCTTTGTGCAGCTGATCGGTCGGGGCTACTGAAATTGGTCCCAGCTGACAGAGGTGAGCCCCAAGTATCCTTTGATATAACCCTGTTCATATGTCAATCTCTTTCCAGGCATTTACATTTCTAGGTATTTAAAAAGCAGCTTTTAGTACTGACTTTCAGCACTAAAAATGTGTACTTCTATGCTACTAGCTGTCATGGCACAGCCTGATCCTTGCAGACAGTGGGGTGTGGCCACCCCTGTTGAGAGACCTGGCTGGGTTTGAACTCACAGCTCCAGCATCCCAGTCAGGTTCTCTGCTGTGCTGTGCTGTCCACCAGTGGGCTTCAGTTTTTGTCTGCATTTTTCTGCTTTCTGACCACCTTCCCCTGGATTAAGCAGCACTGATCCACTGGCAGCCCTTTTCTAATTAGGGTAAACTGCACCTAATTAGCAGGCTGTAAAAGCCAGCCCTGCCTGAGACCTAGGATCTGATCATTTTGCCTGTTTGGTGTTTCCTGATGGTTCTTTGATTTGCTACTGACTGATTTCCTGGACTCTGACCTCTTCTTAATTTACTAACTTTGTTACTCCGCTGCCAGCCCTGACTTCTGCTTCTCATCTGACCCTGCCTTTGGCTTTCCCCTTAATCTGTATTGTGTTTTGGACTTTGCCTCTTCCTGTGCCATCTCCTGCAACTGGGCTCCAACTCCTGGTAAACTGTTCCATACACTAGATAGGATTTACAAGTTACTCTGCAAGCCATAGTATATCCTGCAAGCCACAGTAGAGCCTGCTGCAAATATATAACTACAGTAATGGGAAGAAAGTGTTTATGTATTTGTTGAATAAATCATGACATGGTGTAATAATCTACCTGATCTCTCTCCACCCATCTTGACTCGTGTCTCTGACTGCCTCTCCGTGATTTCCAACTGGATGGCTACTCACTTCCTTAAATTCAACCTGTCCAAAACAGAACTTCTGTTTTTTCTTCCCTCAAGTGTTGCTACTCCTGGGTCTGTCTCCCTCCAAGTCAGCGGCGCTACCATCACCTCTACCTCATAGGCTCTCTGGCTAGCTGTTCTCTCGGATTCTGACCTCTCCTTCACCCCTCATGTCAAGTGTATCGCCAAATGCTGCCGCTTCCATCTCAAAAACATAGCGTACATTCGCCCATATTCAACAACAGATCCTAATTCCTTTCCTGCAACTAAAAAATAACCTACTAAGCCCTCAGTTAATACTTTTCTAGAAACCTACTTTTCAACCCCTACTTTTACCCTTTGTGTCACTATACCGCACTCCCTCTAGCATGTAAGCTCACTGAGCAAGGGCCCTCAACCCTTCTGTTCCTGTGCGTCCAAATTGTTTGGTTACAATTACGTGTCTATTAGTCCACCCATTGTACAGCGTCACGGAATTAGCTGGTGCTTTGTAAATAATATGTCGTGTTGTTGTAATGGCCACCCTGCTAGTGGAGGGGGTTTCCGTCACCAGAGATGTCCTTTCCCCCTATATTAGAGGGCAGAATAGTTCCATTGAATTGGGCTGTGCAACCAGTCTCTTTCATGGGTGAAATGTCCCCACTAACTGTTCGTGAGGAAGCTAGCCGTATGCCCCTTGTTTGGTAGTTGGGTTTTACCGAATGTCGCCTTTTTCGGATGATTTGGAATGAACCTAAGTAATCCTGGAAGTCTCAGCGGTGTTCGGGCCGTTGGGTGTCCAAAAAATAGTTCCATACACCTGACGACCAAACTTCGCTGGACGCGTTTGACAAAACAAGATGACATTGCCACGTGTTCGACGGCCACCCAGTGAACCACTTAGAACATTCAGAGTTGCAGTTAGCGAAGTGTCAGTAAGGTCAATTGGCGGCACACGACTGCTTTGGGTGGTCCAAGGGTTCGGTATATTATTCGGTATACGAACCAGAAGGGAAAAAACTGTTCGTTTTGGGTTTGTATACTGATACAGGCAAAAATAAATGTAATCTCTCGCTCTTTAAGCATATAATTTCCTGAAGCACTGACCAATATATTACATATTTAAGTGCAAGTTAAGGAAATAGCCAGCGGATTATCTTCAGGCATTCATTTTTCTTCTTTTAAATGTACTTGAGATTCATCCCTTTGACAAATATATATCTATGTATATTTTTTAGCATTCATTCACATTTTCACACCCTGCGTTTACCGTATGAATATTATGATGTTTAATAACCTTGAGCTATATCATAGAATGTATTTGTGACATGTAAATATAATTGTTTCCGTTATTTTCTATGCATGGTGTAGAAGGTTTAAAGCTGTGGGTTTATTTTCAGAACATTACAGGGGTAATAATGTAAGTATTTAAAAATTCAGGAATATCATTTATCAAGGAAGAAAACCTCTTTTATAATTACCTTTTCAAAACCATCATTGTTATATTGTAAACCTTGTCATTACATGGTGTTCCTTTACTAGACTATCAATTAAACATACATGAAATGTACATGCCTTTATTTCTTTGATAATTACATCAAAACTTAGAATGTAGAATTGGGCTCATTTGTTAAATGAAAGTGTTTAATTATGCTAAAGAATGATTATAATACACGTTGCATTTCTTCCAGTGGCAGGCTACATGATTTCTGATTTGGATGGATGAATATTTTTAATAAACCCGGTTTTAATCTTCTTAGGCAAGAGCCTTGTCTAATAGAAATTGTCAGTGTAATTTTAAAATCACAGTTTGTGTTTAGCTAGTGCAGGAACTATTAAGAGATTCAAATTAAAGGAACGCTATAGTGTCAGGAATACAAACATATATTTCCAACAATATATTGCTGGAATAGGTGATTAGGTTACCGGCCTCCCTCTCTGTGGAGTTAAAATGTGAGTTAACTTATCTTTTCCCCATCAGCTTGACATGACTGCTGAATACGTGGAATGTCCCCAACCCATTCCCCCAATAACACACATCAGACCTCATTAAGCTGGGTAAGGGCAACGGCCACAGCTTTATTGATTATACATGCCTGCAAGTCTTTACCGTCGGCTGTTGGGGTGGTTCGCCAACAGACAGGTATATCCCATCAAATAGATGGGATAGACCTAGGATGGGATAGCAGGCTGCGACTCCCCAAGCCTCCTCGGCATCTTCCACTTCTGCCTGTGCTGGCCAGGACTCCCGCATGCTGTGACAAAACAAGAAAACAGAAACCAACAACAAGCACCAGAAACAGACCAACAATTTCATATGTACAAGAAAATCCTAGGTAGGGAGGGAAAGTCAGGATTCCTGCACTTTCTCAACGCTGACTGGTAAGTCCCCTCCCCTCACTGTCTATATATCCTGCCATCCATTTTGTAACCTTGTATCACTTTTATTCCCACCCCCTAACTTGGCATCAGTCATGTCACCCTCTTCCTTGTCAGTCCAGGGAGGGTCTGTCTCGCTGTGGCTGGTTCCACCTCCATGGCTGAGATCTTTCATCAATCTTGCCCTTAGGAAAGCATTGGAAGACTATTGTGCATAAGAGGCAGAAAACTGCATTGCGTCAATGAGCATCTCCTCGTAGAACATCTCCATGGACGTCCGCAGGAATTTTTCCAGGTGGGGGGGCATAATTGTAAAGTCATCCATGCTTGCACCCATTTTGCAGGGCTTCAATGGGGATATAAAACAGCCCTAGGAATAAATGTATGCCAGCCTCATAAATCATTGTCGTGTATGTGTGTGTGTGTGTGTGTGTATATGTATATGTATGTATGTGTATATATATATATATATATATATATATATAATGTGTGTGTATATATGTATGTATTAGTCCAGTAGACAAGATGCCAAAATACCAGAGTATTGCAGTATGCAATGATGCCTTTTTTATTGGACTAACATAATATTTTAAAGAAAAGCTTTCAAGAGTTTTCTTTTCTTCTTCAGGTCTGAAGCAATACTGATCAATCTGATAGAGTTTAACACTTAAAACAACGGATGTTAGAGAAGGGGGGATGAGGGGGGAAGTGGGGAGTCATCAATAGCAGAAGATGTGCCTGAAAGTGAAAGGTGCAGGTTGGCTGAGAATAGCCAGAAAAAGTAAATAAACAGAGGAGAGTCAATAAGCTAGTTGAAAAGAGAAAAAAAAAAAGACAAGAAAATATCAGAGCAGGGCATGCAAGTAAATAGTTGCATATATGTATGTATGTAAATAGATTCAATAAAGGTGAAGCGAGAATATTGAAAAAGAACTATATAAGACATTAAGATGTGTGTTTATATAAAGTTTTGATAGTGTATGAGAAAGCCAGAGTCTACATTAAATCCTTCATTTCTGGTGTTGAAAAGTGTGATCAGTTTCATCTCAAATGTCTTTAGTTCATGAGAGTCTTTGAAATTCCCTTTAAGAATTCTAATCCTGAGGTTTTCGATGGAGTGACCAGTCTGGGAGAAGTGATGACCGACAGAGGTACAATATCAATTTTTCTTGTGGTTCTTGATTGAGTGTCTGTGTAGATTCATTCTGAGGTGCAGCTTAAGGCCAGTTTCTCCAACGTAGCAACCTTTGTCACACACTGTACACTGTATCATGTACACCACATTTGCAGTAGTGCACGAATATTATCCCTTAATGTTGTATGATTTGTTAGTGTGCCTGGCTGTGTTATTTCACCCTTCACCTTTATTGGATCAATTTATATACATACATATATGCAGCTATTTACTTGCATGCCCTGCGTTTTTGTTTTGTTTTGGTTTTTTTTTCTTTCCAAGTAGCTTATTGACTCTCTGTTTATTTACTTTTTCTGGCTATTCTCAGCCAACCTGCACCTTTCACTTTCAGGGACATCTTCTGCTCTTTATGTCACCCGTCTCCCCTTCCCTAACATCAGTTATTTTAAGTGTTAAACTATCAGATTGATCAGTATTGCTTCAGACCTAAAGAAGAGATGGGGAAACTCTCAAAAGCTTGTGTTTGAAATATTATGTTAGTCCAATAAATGCAATACTCTGGTATTTTGGCATTTTAGCGATAGAAACATAGAAACATAGAATGTGACGGCAGTTAAGAACCATTCGGCCCATCTAGTCTGCCCAATTTTCTGAATACTTTCATTTAGTCCCTAGTCTTATCTTATAGTTAGGATAGCCTTATGCCTATCCCACGCATGCTTAAACTCCTTTACTGTGTTAACCTCTACCACTTCAGCTGGAAGGCTATTCCATGCATCCACTACCCTCTCAGTAAAGTAATACTTCCTGATATTATTTTTAAACCTTTGTCCCTCTAATTTAAGACTATGTCCTCTTGTTGTGGTAGTTTTTCTTCTTTTAAATATAGTCTCCTCCTTTACTGTGTTGAGATATATATACAGATATATATATATATATATATATATATATATATATATATATATATAACAAAATTATAAACGCAGCGCTTTTGTTTTTGTTCCTATTTTTCATAAGCGAAATTCAAAGATCTAAGACTTTTTCTATGTACACAAAAGGCCCCTTTCTCTCAAATATTGTTCACAAATCTGTGTTAGTGAGCACTTCTCCTTTGCTGAAGTAATCCATCCACCTCACAGGTGTGGCATATCAAGATGCTAATTAGACAGCCTGATTATTGCACAGGTGTGTCTTAGGCTGGCCACAAAAAAAGGCCACTCTAAACTTTGCATTTTTACTGTAGTTGGGGGATCTGTGGGGGTCAGAAAATCAGCTAGTATCCGATGTGACCACCATTTGCCTCACACAGTACAGCACATCTCCTTCGCATAGAGTTGATCAGGTTGTTGACTGTGGCCTGTGGAATATTGGTCCACTCCTCTTCAATGGCTGTGCAAAGTTGCTGGATATTGGCAGGACCTGAAACATGCTGTCGTATATGCCGATCCAGAGCATCCCAGACATGCTCAATGTCCGATGAGTATGCTGGCCATGCAAGAACTCGGATGTTTTAAGCTTCCAGGAATTGTGTACAGATCCTTGCAACATGGGGCCGTGCATTATCATGCTGCAACATGAGGTGATGGTTGTGGGTGAATGGCACAACAATAGGCCTCAGGATCTCATCACGGTATCTCTATGCATTCAAAATGCCATCAATAAAGTGCACATGTGTTCGTTATCCATAACATATGATTGCCCATACCATAACCCCACCACCATGGGCCCCTCGATCCACAACGTTGACATCCGCAAACCACTCACCCACACAACGCCACACACATCTGCCCTATACAGTGAAAACCAGGATTAATCTGTGAAGAGCACACCTCTCCAAAGTGCCAGATACCATAGAATGTGAGCATTTGCCCACTCAAGTTGGTTACGACGACGAACTGCAGCCAGGTCGAGACCCTGATTAGGACGACAAGCATGCAGATGAGCTTCCCTGTGATGGTTTTTGACAGTTTATGCAGAAATTCTTTGGTTATGCAAACCAATTGTTGCAGCAGCAGTCCAGGTGGCTGGTCTCAGACGATCTTGGAGGTGAAGATGCTGGATGTGGAGGTCCTGGGCTGGTATGGTTACACGTGGTCTACAGCTGTGAGGCCGATTGGATGTACTGCCAAATTCTCTGAAACTTCTTTTGAGATGGCTTATGGTAGAGAAATGAACACTCCATTCACAGGCAACAACTTTGGTGGACATTCCTGCAGTCAGCATGCCAAATGCACGCTCCCTCAAAACTTGCGACATCGGTGGCATTGTGCTGTGTGATAAAATTGTGGCCCGCCTAAGGCACACCTGTGCAATAATTATGCTTTCTAATCAGCATCTTGATATGCCACACCTGTGAGGTGGATGGATTATCTCAGCAAAGGAGAAGTGCTCACCAACACAGATTTGTGAACAATATTTGAGAGAAATAGGCCTTTTTGTGCATAGAAAGTCTTTGATCTTTGAGTTCAGCTTATGAAAAATGGAGGTAAAAACAAAAGTGTTGCGTTTATAATTTTGATAAGTGTATGTGTGTGTAAGTATATATTTGTGTGTGTGTGTGTATATATTTACACACACACTGAACAAAATTATAAATGCAACACTATATATATTTGTGTGTGTGTGTGTGTGTGTATATATATATATATATAAATATATATATATATATATATTTTTTTTTTTTCTAATCCAAATATTGTTTCTGTCAGTGTAAAAATTGAATCATACAATAAGCATACTCACATGCAGACACAAACAAGCTCACTGCCACAAACACACAAGCTCATTGACACAGGCTCATAGACAAACACTCAATGATACACATAAGCTCACTGATACACACAAATAGGCTCACCGACAGACAATCTCACTGACACAGACACACTTACTGGTACACACACACACAAACTTAGTACAAACTCTGATAAACACACAAGGTTACTACAGACAAACTCATTGGTATGCAAAAACAAACTTACTTCAGACAAGCTTACTTTCACACACACACACACTCACTGTCACATACATGCTCCCTACAGACAAGCTCACTGACATACACACATGCTCTCTACAGACAAGCTCACTGAAACACACATGATCACTACAGACAAGATCATTGACACACATGATCACTGCAAACTCACTGACAAACACACATGCTCACTACAGAAAAGCTCACTGACACACATGATCACTGCAGACAAACTCACTGACACATACACTTGCTCACTGACACACACACATACTTACTGCAGAAAAACTATCTGACGCACATTAACTCGCTTGCACAAAAGCTCACTGACACACACACATTCTCACTGAAGAAAAGCTCAGACACACACGCTCATTGACACACATGCTCACTACAGACAAGTTCACTGACACACATACACATGCTTACTATCGACAACCTCACTGACACAGACACACAGATGCTCACTACAAACTGACTGACACACACAAGCTCACTACAGAAAATCCCACTGCCATACACAAGTTCACTGACAAACACGCTCACTGACACACAGATGTTCACTACAGAAAAGCTAGCTGACACACAAAAGCTCACTTACACATAAGCTCGCTAACACACATGCTCACTACAGACAACCTTCGCTGACACACACATGGTCACTAAAAGCTCACAACACACACACAAACACACACACACACACACACACACAAGCTCATTCAGTAGCAGGTACACACAATCACTGTCATGGGCTGAAGCTTACCTGTCACAGAAGGCTGTGGGAGACTGGCCCTCAGCACCTCCCTCCAGCCCCCAGCCTCTCCTTCCTTCTTTCCCTCAGACTGAGCTGTCACAGTCTGAGGGAAAATTGCCTGTGGGGAGGGGGCATTTTGAAAAATCCAGGGGGGGCAAGTGCCCCCTCTTGCCCCCCCCCATGTGGACACCTATCTGCATCTCTATGGGGAGCATTTAGCTTCTCCTGTGCATTTGTATTTATTGAATGAAGCACCTCTAGTGGTCGTCTGAGTGACTGCCACTAGAGGTGTTATTAATTCTAAATTATAGTAAAAAAAAAATTTGATAAAATTCTCCAATTCATCATAGGCACAGCTTCGTTATTTGAACCTTCATTTTGCTATTCAGATTGTAATTCATTACAATTGGTTATTAGTGAACAAAAACCCATGTGCATTTGTATTTATTGTCTATGAAGCATACAGGGATGTGATGCAGACAGCATGCAGCTGGGTCCATTGATAGAGCACTCAGAAGAGCAGTCCAATCTCCCCAAACTGTAGAGCAATCCCTCTATACAGCAGATTCAGTCTGCAAGTAGTTTTAGTTTTTTTTTGTTTGTTTGTTTTTTGTGTGATTTACAGCATTTTGCCATTTCCAAAAGTATTTTTTACACATATGTCACTCCCTGTGAGTTACATACTGTGATGTCATATCCGGTTACATCACACATACATAATTATTTATGCAAATTAGCATGGCCGGGGGCAAACTTATGCGTAACATTTAAACACAGTACTAACTCACTTGCTTCTGTTGCATGTGCATTTATCCATATGAAAGGAACATTATTCTTCAAATCAAAGCTACATTCCTGCAGGGCATTTTTATTCTACAGTACTTTAGATCTTATGGAGATTTTTATCCCAATAATAGCAGAAAATTGTCTAGAAATAAATGCAATGATTTTCTTAAATTGCAACTTCATATCCAATAGATAATATGCACATGTGAAATCTTTGGAAGTAAGAGGTAGAGGAAAACACGAGTTCTGCGCCCGTCAAAAAAAAATAAAATGGGCAATAATTACATTGTGTATATTCTCCATGCTTTACAGCTTGTGCTATTGCCTATAAAATAAAAGGAGACTTGAAGCATTGTAAATTTCGAAACCCTTGAAGTACAGCTGTGTAACACAAAGCAAATCCGAATACAATTTTTTTACATTTACATTTTTTAATTTTTAGAATAAATGAAGTACGCAATATAAGAAACGCTCCTAAATGTTAGTTGCTAAATATCTTCCAGACTAACTAAATCTAGATCCCCCCCCAAAACAGGGAATTGCAAAATAGAACATAATTTGTGACTTAAAAAAAAAATAAAAAAAAAAATCTGACTCCACATATTTTTGTTTGTAACGAGGAAGAAATCTAAGTTGGGAGGGATTTGTACTGAGTATCTTTAGATGGTTGGAGGAGTTAGACTGCAGCAATAAGGGCTTATAGTTTAAGTGGCACCCACGAAGGTGTCTAGCTCAGGCTTCCCCAAACTCTGGCCCTCCAGATGTTGCTGAACTACAACTCCCATGATTCTCAGCTATTTCATTCATAGAATCATGGGAGTTGTAGTTCAGCAACATCCGGAGGGCCGGAGTTTGGGGAAGCCTGGTCTAGCTGAAGCTGCCGATAATCAGACGTATACATGGGGAAAGCAGAATGTATGTACAGCTCACTGGAGGAGGAGATTACAAACCCAGTTACCTTATGAGTACAATAGCTCTTTAGACATCCTAATCAGAATCCCTGATCTTATACCACTGCTGTATTTAATCTGACATATGTGGATCACCAAATACACATACTTTTTCATTTGTTTGCCCCAAGTATTTATAGTTATATGATGCTAAATTTCCAACCGCTGATTACATTTTTCAGGAATCTTGCGATAAACCCCTTGATGCGGCTTTAAGCCAGGCAACAGCTTAGTTGTACCCTATTAAACCTAGAGCACCACGGTTTGAAATTAGACTATTCTCTCTAGTTCTAATTAGACCATAAGTTTCTTGGGAATCTATTTTTTCAAACCGATGTACTCATTTACATTGGACAATTGAGATACTCTAAGATACCGACCGAAATAGTACCACTATTTTAATATTAAATGGATAGTATCATTTATGGGTAATACATTTTAGGCAAAACAAATAAAGCCTGCTGGTTTACCAATTGGATAATTTATACACCTATCCTCCACTATTCTCTGAGGAAAAAAAAATCCTTATTTTCTTTACTCTATATAAACTGCCTAGAGCACCTGCCTTGCAAATACTTCTTACAGAGCTGCATTGGGAAGTGTGTGATTAGACAGCCACAGAAAGTCTGGGTGGAGTTAGAAGAGGAGGGCTTGCAAATGATTCATACAAGAGATCTGCAGTTTTTATAGCTGTTTTTAGATATACGACTGTAGTGGACCACCTGGTAACCCAACCGCTCCCTTTGGGTGGCGCTCGCTTTTACAAATTGCGGCCACCCAGGGAAGCACTCATTAATTACTTCACTTGCGGTTTCACACTTATGTTGCGAGTTGTTAACGTTCCAATTGATTGGCGTGAACATTCCAATGGTGAGACACCTTCTGCGAATGCTCCCCCTGGTTGTCGTTCCAGGCTTCTCTGGTGGTTTGTGGTTTGACACCTTGTTGTGAAGTGTGAACGTTCTAATCGACATTCTAAGTGGTTCATTAAGGCAAATGGATTCTCTTCGTGGGAACACTCCCTAACGGGGAGCAGGCACAACACACATACTAAAGAAGGGCAAGACCCACGAATAGCGGCGGTCCCACCGCAACCACCAATAAAAAAAATCATAATTATATGCATGCTTTTATTAGGTGCATATTTGCTGAATATTTTCGTGTGTGTGTGTGGGGGGAGGGGAGGGAGGGTTGGGCAGTGGAGGGTTCCTTTAACAACATATCTTCTCATTTAAATACATTTATGCAAGCAATGTGCTCTCAAAGCTCCAGTCGCAATTTTCCATTCACTAGTGCTGTTTTAAAGATTTTGTTATTTTTATTCATTATGCCCTTAAAATGAGCACTTTGTCTATTTCCATAGCTATTTACGCTTTTCAGAAAAAAATATTTCTTAAATGGCAGGATGATAGCATAGTTGTCCACAAAATCAATGCTCCTGTCAATCACACATTCCTATGCAGAAAAAAAACCTGTTGTCTCCATAATCTCCTGTTTCTCATGCCAATTATTGGATGCCTGTGCAAGCTCCGAGGCCCTTATAGGTATTTTTAAATAAGGTAATATATACAGTAAGCTTGGGAAGCATGTTTTATTAGAGCTGAAGTTGTCAGTCTAGAACAGTTCTGTGGCTGTGTTTAAATTGCGAATAGATGGGATTACTTTTCTCCTATTCTCTTTATATGGGATTGAACTTCTAGATAGAATTTGCAAACCTGTCAATCTCCTAGAACCAGAGTAAGACAGATATGAAGACAATAAAAAAAAACCTCTAAATCTGTATGAAAAAACACACTAGAATTAGTCATGTGTATTATTTATTGCTGAAAAGAAGAATTCCATCCATACCTCAACGGAACAGGTAACATTGACTTGTTTTAATCTTTAGCTGTGATGCATTTCAGATATAAGGATAACAAATACTGCAAAATAATGATGATAAAAACAATCTACATTAAAATAGCTACATTTTTATTTAAAAAGATGGGGGTAATTGACTAAGGAAGCCCAAATAACAATCTTTTGTAAATGTTATTTGAAGAAACACTATAGGGTCAGGAACACAAACATTTATTCCTGACCCTATAGTGTTAAACCACTATCTAGCCCCCTTGGCTCCCCTTGCCTCCCTAAAGATAGTAAAATCTTACTTGTATTCAAGTCTAAAGCTGCTGCCTCTACCTGAAGTGGTGGTCTGATCCAATCACAATGCTTCCCCATAGGATTGGCTGAGACTGACAAGGAGGCAGATCAGGGGCAGAGCCAGCACAATTCAAACAAAGCCCTGGCCAATCAGCATCTCCTCATAGAGATGAATCAATTAGGTCACAGCATTCCCATAAAAGTGTAAAGATAAACAACATTTTAAATAAGACGTATAAAGTTTAAAGAGTGCAATAAAATACACAAACACAATTCACTTTACAGATAAATTAAATATAAGCTAAGATTACTTAATACTAATAAACTATTATAAACCTATCACTATAACATCATAGACATTTTACACATAAAATAGATTATAATGTTTACAGGCAATACCATTAGGCTCAATCATCTTCAGTGTTACATTTTTCAGCATTTATTTTCACTGTAATTCTACACAGGTGCTCTACTTAACATGTTTTCTACTGATAATATGTATTGATATTTTAAATTAAAATTTTTAGTACTGTAGGAATAATTATTAATTCCATTATTTTAAAGGATCACTATAGGGTGAGGAACACAAACATGTATTCCTGACCCTATAGTGTTAAAACCACCATCTAGCCCCTCTGGGCCCCTCATGCCTTCTTAAATATAACAAAATATTACTGTATTCAAGCCTGAAGTTGTAGATCTGCATACGGTTTGCCTCAGAAAAACAAGCTGTTTACCCCATTATCAGAAGTGGTAGCCTGATCCAATCACAATGCTTTCCCATAGGATTGGTTGAGACTGACAAAGAGGCAGATCAGGGGCAGAGCCAGCAAAATTCAAACACAGCCCTGGCCAATCAGCATCTCCTCATAGAGATGAATTGAATCAATGAATCTCTATGAGGAAAGTTCAGTGTCTGCATGCAGAGGGAGGAGATACTGAATGTTTGGATGCATTTTAGGCAGCCATGACCCAGGAAGGATCTCTAACAGCCATCTGAGGAGTGGCCAGTGAAGTTATCACTAGACTGTAATGTAAACACTGCATATTCTCTGAAAAGACAGTGTTTACAGCAAAAAGCCTGAAGGCAATGATTCTACTCACAAAAACAAATTCAATAAGCTGTAGTTGTTCTGGTGACTATAGTGTCCCTTTAATGTAAAAAGTTATGCTATTATTGTGTAAATTCTGAGTGCTAATTTGAATCTAATAATAAATATCACACCTTTTTTATTTTGGAATCCACCTTGTGCCTCGTTTATTGAAGACTTTTGCACATCTCTAGTACAATGGTCTTGGAGAAGCCATTTGGCAAGGAAAGCTGAAAGCACCCTCTAGGAGCTTACATTAGCTCTCCTGAGATAAGCCCTACAGTGCCAGCTCTATGGTTGAGAGCATCAAAAGATCTCTTGCAGCCAAACTAAGCACTGCACTCCTAGTAAATTACATAGTTACATACAAAGCTGAAAAGAGACTTGCGTCCATCAAGTTCGGCCTTTCTAACAATGTTTTTGCTGTTGATCCAAAAAAAGTCTGGAGAGCTTCCAATTTTGCAACAAACTAGGAATAAAATCCTTTTGACCTCAAAATGGCAGTCAGATATCTCATTGGATCAAACAGCTTTTACCCCACTAATTAGAAATGATATCCCTGTATGTTGTGTTTTTTCAAGTATTTATCCTACTGTTGTTTAAACATCTGTATGGACTCTGATAAAACCACCTCTTCAGGCAGAGAATTACAAATCCTTATAGTTCTTACTGTAAAAAAACAACTTTTTTTTTGCCTTAGATTAAATCTTCTTTCTTTCAGCCTAAACGCGTGATCTTGTGTCCTATATATAACCCTGTTTATGAATAGATTTCCACACAATGGTTTGTTTTGGCTCCAAATATATTTGTTTAATGTCATAATTTCCCATCTGAGGCGCCATTTTTCCAAACTAAAGAGATTTACATTTTCTAACCTTTCTTCATGACTAAAATGATCTTGATCGATTTCCTTTTATCAATTTTGTAGCCCGTCTCTTCACTTTTCTAGTGCCATGATATCCTTCTTTACAATAGGTGTCCAAAATTGCACAGCATATTCAAGGTGTGGTCTTACCAGAAATTTCTAAAGAGGAAAAATGATATTTTCATTCTGAGAATGTATACCCCTATTTATACATGACAAAACCTTACTGGCCTTAGCAACTGCAGATTGACATTGCATATTGTTGCCTAATTTGTTGTCTATAACAATTCCCAAATTATTGTGTGTTGTTATCCCTAATTCACTACCATTTAGGGTGTAAATTGCTTGTGCATTCTTTACCCCGAAATGCATATCTTTGCATTTCTCTACATTAAACTTCATCTGCCATTTTAGTACCCAGTCCCCCAATTTATATAATTCCCTCTGCAGCAGAGCAATATCCTACTCACATTTTATTTCTTTACAAAGTTTTGTGTCACCTGCAAACACTAAAACATGGCTTCCAATGCCTATTTCAAGATAATTTATAAATATGTTAAATAAAAGTGGTCCCAAAACAGAACCACTTACCACTTTTGTCCAGTTTTAAAATTTACCATTAATGACAACTCATTTTACTCTATCCTTAAGCCAATATTCTGCCGAAGAACAAACATATTAATCTAGACCAATTTATTTTAGTGTGCACACAAATCTATTGTGAGGAACCATATGAAATGCCTTGTCAAAATCCAAGTAGATCACATCCACTGCAACACCCTGATCTATACTTCTGCTTTCTTCTTTGTAGAATTGGGTTAGTTTGACATGATCTATGTTTCATAAAACCATGCTGATTATTGCTAATAACAAAGTTCTTTCCAATGAATTCCTGAATATTATCCCTTGATAGCCCTCTAAATACTTTTACAGTCACAGAAGTTAAGCTCGCAGGTCTGTAGTTTCCAGGCAATGATTTTGAACTCTTTTTAAATATAGGAACAACATCTGCCTTCCTCCAATCCTCCGGTACAATTCCTGAAAGAAAATAATCTTGAAAGATTAAATACAGAGGTTCACTTATTTACACACTTAACTCTTTAAGTACTCGTGGGTGAATACCGCCAGGCCCCCCAGCTTTATTTACATTAATTTTCTTTAACTGCTGTAGCATATTGTCTTGGTTCATCCAATCACAAGTTGCCTGCACGTTTTTTTTGCAGCAATCATTTGCATATCTCTTGCCATAGGATCCTCATTAATATATACTAAAGAAAAATAGTTATTTAAAATTTCTCCCTCTTCCTGGTCCTTTTTTTTTTTTTTTAAATTGCTGTAGTTGAAACATTTTGGGGGGTTGGCTTTGCTTTCTTTGTCTATCAATTTCTCATTTTTTAAATGGTTTGACTACTTACATTGGGGACACCAGAGCATTCCTAACAGCAAATACATTACAGCATGCTGTCGTGGTTATGATTTGTTGAGTGTTCCCTTCATATCAAAGTTATTACTGTATGTATATTTTTATATTTCTTTCGTACTCTTCCTATGTCAATCCTACAATCTGAAGAATTTTCACAAATTAATGGAAAGGGTCGTACTGAATAGATCCACTCACTCTAAAAAAGGATATATTTGAGTTCAAACAAGTTTAACTATGAATTTTGTTCTTTCTAATTGTTTTTTGAAGGTTCTTTTAAACAAACAAATTTGGAGAAACAACATAGGTAATTTTAATTATGGTATTAGCGCACAGAAGAGGTGTTACAATAAAAATAGTGCCTAGTATGTCAATGCTTTTGTTAATTTTATAGTTATATGAATTGGCTTGACAGTTCTGTATAGGCATGTGCATGGGGAAAATGTTTGGTTCGGCATTCCGAAATTCGGCACTTCGGGATTTCGGGACTTCGGCACTTAGGGACTTCTTTTGCAGCTGCTTAGTAGATAACTCCCTAATTCCCACAGTATTAGGGAGTTATCTACCAAAAGGCTGAAAGACCTAAATTGGTCTTTCAGCCAAATTTACTAATACTAAGTAAAAATTACTTAGTATTAGTAAATTTTCCCCCTACTCGCTATACCGCACGTAGGGGCATGTCTATATTAAACAGTGAGCAGCCTGTGGTAAAAAAATTTTTTAAAATTAAATTAAAAACCTATTGCCCCCACCCTTGAGCGGCGGGTGTGGGCCCTAAAGTAAAATAATGGGGGGACCTATTGTGCTCCCCCGGCCCCCACCCCTGAGCGGTGGGTGGGGGCCCTAAAATAAAATAATGGGGGGGAACCTATTGTCCTCCCCCCGGCCCCCACCCCTGAGTGGTGGGTGGGGGCCCTAAATACTAATAAGGGGGGGACCTAATGTCTTCCCCCCTGGCCCCCACCCCTGAGCGGTGGGTGGGAGCCCTAAATTAGAATAAGGGGGGGACCCAATGTCCTCTCACCCCTGAGTGGTGGGTGGGGGCCCCAAATACTAATAAGAGGGGGGACCTAATGTCCTCCCCCCCGCACCCACCCCTGAGTGGCGGGTGGGGGCCCTAAAGTAAAATGATGGGGTGCAATTGTCCTCCCCCTGGCCCCCACCCCTAAGCGGTGGGTGGGGGCCCTAAATACTAAGGGGGGACCTAATGTCCTCCCCCTGGCCCCCACCCCTGAGCAGTGGGTGGGGGCCCTAAATAAAAAATTAACCCCCCCTCCCTCAGGTGACTATGGGTCCCCAAACCCCTAGTCACCACCCTCCACAAAAAAACTAACCCCTACCTACCCCCCTCACCCTAAAAATAATGAGGGGGGGGCCATTAACTAAGTACCTGTAAAAAAAAAAATAAAAAAAAATAAAAGCGCAAAAAAAAAAATAATCCATCTTCACCCATGGAGGGCTCCGAGCAGACTGAGCTCTGCATGACGGGGGAAGGCTTATAAAGCCTTGCCCCACCCTACAATTAGGCTCAGAGCACTCTGATTGGTGGGTTTAAGCCATCCAATCAGAGTGCTCTGACAGGTAAAGGAAGAGACTGACAGGTAAGTCTCTACATTTAACTGTCACAGCACTCTGATTGGTTGGCTTGAAATCCACCAGAGTGCTCTGTCATTTTACACAGCGTGGGAAAGTTTTTTCGAATCTTCCCACGCTGTGTAATTTGACTCATAACTCTCTGATTGGTGGATTGAAAGTAACCAATCAGAGAGTTATGAGTCAAATTACACAGTGTGGGAAAATTCCCAAAAAACTTTCCCACGCTGTGTAAAATGACACAGAGCACTCTGGTGGATTTCAAACCAACCAATCAGAGTGCTAAATACAATAGGTGGGGGGCAATAGGGGCAATTTTTTTTTTAACAGTGAGCAGCCACAGGCATGCCCCTACTCGCATTATAACGAGTAGGGGCATAATTTACTAATACTAAGTAATTTTTACTTAGTATTAGTAAATGTGGCTGAAAGACCAATTTAGGTCTTTCAGCCTTTTAGTAGATAGCTCCCTAATACCGTGGGAATTAGGGAGTTATCTACTTATTCATTCCTATCATTACATTGACTGGCTAAGTAACTTACATTTTATATGAATGTATGTTACTTGATTGTTGTAAGTGTTGCAAATGCTTACAGCTGAATCCTGGCTACGTTTGTATACTTTTTATTTAAAATTGTATACAGTGTAACATTCTTCCACTGGGTAAGTATATTAGCTCTTGGGCAATACTGTGCTTCGACACGTCTGAAATTCGGTAATTTCGGAACTTCGGGACTTCGGCAATTCATCTATTCGGCCATTCGGATGTACCCGAATGTCCGAATTGCCCGAAATTCGTCCGAATTCACATTCGGACCGAAACAAATTGCACATGTCTAGTCCCGTATTGCATCCTATGTGTTTTACTGATGTCTTGCTTCTACGGACACCAGTGAAAAGTGTAGGATAAATGTATGTATGTTTAAACAAGCATACCATTTCCACTAAAACTGCAGCAATACATTGCAGTTGTTATGCTATTAGGGAACCACTTTAAGGAATGATTTAAAAATCCTCTATTTTGTAAGACTTTTCTGTATAGAATTATTGTCGGTATAACTAAACACAAATCTATCACTTCTGAAAATTGCCTTAGTTATGTCATGTTTTGGGGTCAGATGAGGTTCAATACTTATATCATATTTATTTTGTTAATGTTCATACAGTTTAAACATAATGTCTTCTAATTAATGACACAATTAAGGAAAAATCATTTAATTCTATTTTCCAATAGAGCATTGCTAAAAAATTGCAATGATTTAACAGTCTGCTATTTTTATTTTGTATGCAAAACCCTAATTCATTTAACTTTTTTTCTTCCACTTAATTCAAAATAATTACTATGTAGCAAAAGCATCCTCCCTTGCATTAATGCTTTTAAGTGTATATTACCAGAACTTATTCTGCAAAAATACTTATTGTCAAATGGTTTGGAATAATTAATACAACTTTCCATTTAGTTACAGTCTATTACAGTGATTTATTTTCATTTTCAAATAGAGTCTACCACTTCAGTCATTTGAGTACTTGAAGACCTAATGACATAAGGCATATTATATTTTTCAGTTCAGTATTTCATCCTTCCACTGTCTATAAATGAATACTATTAAGTTGGGTAATAATCACATCTAGATTCTTTGATGTTCTGAAACTAACGGAAAGCTACATTTTACTTTCATGGTTATATAAATAAACATTATTTGAATACTTGTGTTTATATGAATGACTTAATCAGTATGAGACTACATAATGCTCAAATTGATGCATATATTAAAAAAAGAGTGCAGATAAGTCTACCCCAAATTAATCACTCACCAGCAAAAACCGCAGGTGCTCAATGGACGTGGTTCCCAACACCATGCTGGAACAGCTGATAAATTAGGAAGAAGAGATAAACCCAGGCACTTAAATTATGGAGGTGAAAACTGGCTCCTTAACCCCTTAAGGACTGGACTATTTTTGCGATGTTGTACATTTGCGACCAGGCATATTTTTACACTTTTGTGGTGTTTGTGTTAGGCTGTAATTTTCCGCTTTCTCATTTACTGTTCCCATACAAATTATATATTGTTTTTTTCAGGACAAAAGGGGCTTTCTTTACATGCCATTATTTATATAATCTCATGTGTTTTAATTTAAAAAAAATAAAAAACATGATGAAAAATGGAAAACTTACATGTTTTTTGACTTTTACTTGAAAAATCTTTTACTCATCTACAAAAGCTAATAAAAAAAACTGCTAAATAGATTCAAAATTTTGTCCTGAGTTTAAAAATACCCAGTGTTTATGTGCTTTTTTTCTTTTTTTTGCATGCTATAGGTACAAGTAGGATATTGAGGTTTCAAAACATAAATTTTTAAAATTTATCAATAGTGACATTGTAACACTATTATCTGTCATAAATCTCTGAATAACACCCCACATGTACATATTTTTTTTAAAGTAGACAGCCCAGGGTATTCAATATGGGGTATGTCCAGTCTTTTTTAGTAGCCACTTAGTCGAAAAACACTGGCCAAAGTAAGCATTCATATTTGTTTGGTGGGAAAAAAGTAAAAAAACTAAATTGAACGCTAATTTTGGCCAGTGTTTGTGGCTAAGTGGTTACTAAAAAAGACTGGACATACCCCATTTGTAATACCTTGGGTTGTCTACTATTGCAAATGGTATGCCATCATGGGGTTAATTCTCATTCCTGGGCTACCATATGCTCTCAAAGGCAACGTAACCAACCTGGCCATTTTCAATGTAAAAATATTTGACCCATATATTTGACCCTGTAACTTTAAAAAAAATGCTATAAAACCTGTACATGGAGGTTTAAAAACTGGAAAATGTATCACAACAATTATATCATCAGTAAAAGTGCTGTTTGTGTGTGAAAAATGCAAAAAAAGTAACTTTCACTGACAATATAATCGCTGTGATATGTTTTACTGTTTTGAATCTCTAATATTTGTGTTCAGCGAAGTCTCCCGAGTAAAACAATACCCCCCATGTACAGGTTTTAGGGTGTCGTAGAACGTTACAGCGTAAAATACAGTGCTAGCAAAATAAATTCTCTGGACTTTCGGCCTGGGTTGGCAGGCAGGTCTCTCAAATTTCAATCAATAAAATTACTTAATTATGTAAAAATATTACATAAATACGCACATAGATTTAATACGCATTTAATTTAAATTACTTATTTATATTTTATAATATATAGTTATTATATATATTATATATATATATACGTGTGTAATTTAATTATAAGTGTATTTTTATATTAATATAAGTACATATTAATATAAAAATACACTTAGTATGACATTATATATATATATAGACATATATTATACAAATATAATATATGTCTATATATCATATATATATATATATATATATATATATATACACATATATAATTTTTTTAATTTTATTAACATTAACTTTATTTTTTTTTTATTTTTTTTTTACACATGCAGGGAGACTGCCTGTCAGCACAGACAGTCCCCCTGCAGGCAGACACATGGACACCTATTGTGACCGTGTGATCGCTGTGTTGAGCGATAACATGGCCACAGGGGTCCTAATCCAGTGTGGGGAGACTGTCTGGGCTACAGGTAGTCTCCCCAAAACGGGAGCAACGCTGATAGCCGCCGGGGGAACGACGGCGATCAGGTAAGTAACCCAGACCATTAGGACGGTTCAGGACCGTCAGCGGTTGGCAATGGGAAAATGCCGATGACGGTTCTGAATCGTCCTCGGTCCTTAAGGGATTAAAGGGACTCTCCAGTACCAGGAAAACAAACCATTTTCCTGGCACTGCAGGTCCCCTCTCCCTCCCACCCCCCATCCCAAGTTGCTGAAGAGGTTAAAACCCCTTCAGTGATTCACCTGTATACAACACCGATGTCCCTCGGTGCTGGGTCAGGGTCCACCCACTCTCCTCCCCTGCCGGATGATCATCATCCGGCGGGGGAGACCTATTGAGCATGCGCGGCTGCCGGTGGGGGAGACCTAATGTGCATGCACGGCAATGCCGCGCACACGCATTAGACCTTCCCTTAGGAAAGCATTGAAAAATGCTTTCCTATGGGGATTTCAGCGACTCTGGAGGTTCTCACATAGCTTCGGAAGTGCCCTCTAGTGACTGTCTAGTAGACAGGAGTTAACCCTGGAAGGTAAATATTGCAGTTTATGAAAATTGCAATAATTACACTTGCAGGGTTAAGGGTAGTGGGAGTTGGCACCCAGACCACTCCAATGGGCAGAAGTGGTCTGGGTGCCTAGAGTGTCCCTTTAAGGCTTCCTTATTATCAAGTACAAGAGTTAAAAAACACCACTACTGATATGTTTCATCCAAAGCATTAAAGGACTTAAAGTGGCTTCTGCTACCTTAATCTTACTTTTCTCCTAATGTTTCCTCTTCTCTTCCTCTTTCGGAATCTGGTCTTCTTTTCTTAATTTCTAACCTATTTCTCTTTAAAACATAAGACAAAACAGGGACTACTTTGTCATACATTTTTCCTTGCCTTTGACAATTGTGACAAAACTGTAATGCATAGAGCAAGCACCACACCCTTTGTCAGGCTAACAAAGGTGACGCTTGCTTTAACCCCTTAAGGACACAGCTTCAAAAGCTTGTCTTACCCTTAAGGACACAATTCATTTTTGCCTTTTTTGCCGTTTGTGTTCAAACGCAATTTGCATCTGTCAGTTGTTGCACCAACACGCATTATATACTGCTTTTTAGAGGGCAAACAGGGCTTTAATTTTATATCACATATACATAGATAAATTCTCAATAATTATAAAAAAAATGACAAAAAATTGGGAAAATAAACAAACAAAAAAAAATTTCCCACAGTTTTGGCAATAATAGCGTGAGCATAATATGTCCAGCTTAGAAAAAGTTATTCAAAATAATTCATTTATGTGTCTTGATTTATAGAGTACATAATATGTATAGGATATCAGCTTATTTTGTAAGTTACAGGTCACAAAATACAAGGACTAAAATAAAATTTTAATGTGAAACAATGTTAGAAGTTTGTATGTTTGTCTTGTAGGTTTAGTAGCCACCACAGAAAACAAATTTGACACTCAAAAGTATATATTTATATAAAGTAGACATCACAGGCTATTTACCTAAGATTAGTTTGACACTTTTTACATAGCCATTCCATTGCCGATCTCTGATAAATATTGGGGTAAAATTGTGTTTTTTCTCTATTTTGGCATATACATATATAACAAGGTTTTTATAATGTGTATTTCGTAAAGCTGGTGTGCGCTATTCCTGCACAGAACCCCATATTGTGTTCAGCTACATCTACTGAGTATAACGATAACCCATTGTATGCCTTTTGGCACTATTCTGTAAAGCTACAATGCCATATAAGAGACAAGGCTATTTCAGTTTCTATAGTAAGAATTTTCATAGGTGGATTTGATTAGCCTGTGTCTCATATTAGGGTATTATAGCAGTGTGACTGTGCAAATAATGCCGCGGTGTCTGCTTTATCAAATGAAAGCCCTTTGTGAAAGGGCTTTCATTTGATAAAGCAGATACCCTATGGTATCTTATATGGTGTATATTGTGCCTTAACTTGTCACCATTTGTTCACCAATTTATGTCAATGTTTGTGGTGAGGGTAAAAAGATTGCATTTTTACATACATGTTGCATTTTTGCTGAGTATTTCTTACACTTGATATGTATCACTGTCATAAAAAAAAAAAAAAATATATGCTCAGTTACATCTTCTGAGTAAAACATTTTGATCCCAACATTGATTTGATTCAGGCTTGTGGTAAATCTCGTCTAGTGACCAAGGTCAATTTATGTAGGAGTTTTTGTTCAGGTTAGGACTAGTTACCTAATGATCTAGATAGTAGAAAAACCCAGGGATCAAGCTCAACTCATCTCTGAATTACTTTCTGATAAAAGATCTCTGATCTTCCCCCCAAAAGTCTGGACTAATGGGCATCTCCACCACGTATGAATATAAGTTTATCTGTGGCCACACCTCCTCCAGCATCTCCCCCAAGTCTGTTTAAACATCAAATTTCACAGAAAATTAATAACTATAACAAAATGAAAAAATGACTTCACAGATACCAACACAATAAGACTAGTTATGTGCCATTAGCATGCATTCAAACCCAATATTTCCCACAAGCACATATTGTGAGGAGATCAACCTCGCCACATTGCATTGGAGGAGCCTGGTTGCCCGCCTATTGCCTCTGGACTATGGCCCCATGGTAAACCTTGTATTTTCCCTGCAGAAAGGCTTGTTCGTGCCTTTCTGCCAGGGTGTTCGGTAGATTCAATGTACCAAACAAACGCACAAATGACTGGACCACCTGGGAGCTGGAGTGTGCCATCAATTTACCTCCCAGAAGCAGTGGTTAACCGCAGCTTAATTGACAAATGCTGGGTGGCCTTTGTTCATTTGCCGAACACGTGGCGGCGGCCATTTTAAAGTCGCGAACGGCCAGCGGTGTTCAGCGCCCAAACTATGGAACTGGAAATGGACACTTATTTGCGCGAACATCGCTGAGCCGTCAGCCTCCTTGCTTCTGCATTCAGTCATTTAATGCCTGTTCATTCTGTAGTTTAACCTTATGGACAGCATCACCCCAGATAGCCATGCCATGGAGCCTATTCGTGTAACGAAAGACTATGTGAAAGACTTTGGCTCCATGGTGATTGAACTGTATGTATGTGATCTGAGCGCCATTCGGTAATAATGTGCGCTCAGATCTAAGCTATCTGGGGATAGGTAGAATGTATATGTTTTATTCATTATTTGCAACATTGTGTATTTTTGTGTCTTTTTACAAACATGTGCAAATGGAGTTTTGCCACTTCCCAATTATCTCCAGGATAGAGGGGAGGTATTGTAATGTACTGTGGGAGTGTTTTAACCCTGTATGTCTGTGATTGGTCATTTTACCATTTGTGTCCCAGTCTTCCATCTGGTCCCCTAGGGGAGTGTCCACCAGGTGGAAGACCTGCATAAATACCGGGCAGGTAGCCCTTAATAAACCAGACCACTGCTTGACCCTCAACATGGAGCCCTGTCTCGTCTTTGGGGAGATTTACTTTATGCTGTTAGAGACTGATTGCCAGGAATGTAAGCTGCTTGGGTGCTTTTCCTGTTCGTCTGCTAGCAGCTATTCGGGAGGTTCCAGTTCGGGAGTTTGGAGTGCTACTTTGTATGCAGTTTGGGAGTTTGGAGCATTCCCTTGTATGCAGTTCGGGAGTTTGGAGTGCTACTTTGTATGCAGTTCGGGAGTTTGGAGCATTCCCTTGTATGCAGTTCGGGAGTTTGGAGCATTCCATTGTATTCAGTTCGAGAGTTTGGTGTTCTGCAGTAGCTGTGCCTGTGTCTCTGGAAGGGAAGATCTACTAAACGGTGGTTTAACCCTGTTATGCTGGGGGTGCTGTTACACATATTCCTCCCAACATTTCAAAAGGACAAAGAGGGACACATTAATTTTAGATGTGTGGACAGAGGCAGAGCTTTTCTGTATATTATGCTGTATATTACTTACACAGACTGATTTCTAAATTGGTCTCATTGTAGTTTAAATACACATCATTGTGGGTTTTATTGGTCTGGCGCTCTGTTATACTTTCAGACACACCAATATGGTGCCCCTAGAAAAAGTGGAAAATTAGGATAGAAAAGAAAGACATAGGAAATTGGGACTTAAATAGGGTATGTCCCTTCTAAATAGGAGCATTTTGGAGGTATGCATACATCCAAGCCAACTTTGTCCCAAATCACAGACAGGCCAGCTCCTACTGTGTCAACAGCAATTGTCAATCATATCTAGATCAAAAATGTAAAACATATAGTATGTCAGGCACCCTACCCGTTTGCCTTCCATGGTGGCTTCGGGTGCCGCAGACCCCGCCGGCATTCTCTTTGACGAATATGTGCTGAATGAGCTATACTACTCGGCGCACAATAATGACGTCAAGGGTCAAAGTTGGAAGGTCAAGTACCCCCCACATGTTGTGGTCAATTCAAAGTGGAAATCAACCAATCAGAAATAGCTTATGCTTATTTAAGCTTACCTTCCCTGTACCTTGTTGCTCTGTTGTGGTCTCAATAGTGCATTCTCTCTGTTTGACTGTTTGTGACCGTATTTGGCTTTGTCTCTCATTTTTCCTGCTCTCTCCAATCCTTTGACCTCAACTTGTTTAATCGTTATTCCTCATCTCTGTAATCCTCTGACCTCGACTTGTACTCCTCTGCTCTATTTGTATAGCCCGGCCATTGTAAGGACTAGTAATTACAAATATTTCTGTTTGTAATATGTCTGTGTTTTGGCTCCTGGAACCGTGACATAGTACCTGGGAGTGCCACTAGCAGAACCATCTGTATACTGTTCTAGGCCTCTCTGTTCCAGTAGTACATACCAATACGCAAGCACTCTGTGTCAAGTGTATACCTAAACCTACTCTGTGTAACTGGCACTTACTGTCCAAGCTCACGCTGTGCTACCAATACATCCTACCCTGTGCCACTGCAAAGAAAAATTACCAGATCCACTGTCTCCTATCAGCACACACCTACATAAACAACCCACTGTATGTTACCATCAGTGTCCCTCCCCACCTATGTCCTATGATCTGGCCATCTTTTCTCAACTATATTTCCTGCTCACTACTATTACCGCTTTCCCATTTATTACTCATGGCTTTTAATCCCTTGTACACTATGCATTCTTAGTCTCCTCACATTTTTTCCTGCTCTAGCAGCTCTCCATCCTACCCAACTTCTCTGTTCTGGTCTGTTCTGGACTCAATGTGGATGCTATAATTGCCTTATTCAAGCATTTGCTGGTCCATTTCTGGTGTAAAAGTGCAGCAGCTGCAATTTGACATATTTACTGGCATTAGTGCCATGATTAATTTAAGAAGCACTTGACTATAGAAAGCTATGTCTATACCTTTAGAATGCACTTATAATTTTCTCTCTTGTACCAAATCCCAACTAAAGAAACCACACAAAATTATGTCACAATATACAAATAAACTTTAGCATGTCCATTAGTATACTTACCTGATTTTTTTTTTGTAGATTTTTATGATGCAGTGACACAACATAAATACCCTTAAATGTTTGGTGTTTTTCTGCTGTGCCTTTAAAGAGCACTCTTTAAACACTGTAGTGGTGGGCTTAACACAATATAGCCATACGGTGTAACCAAATCCCCATATTTGTTTGCTAGGATATGTGATTTTTAAGTAGCCTTGTAAAATTAAAAACTGTATTTTTTGTTTGTGTGTGTGTGTTCTGTTTCTTTAAATGCTTGTTCTGGGTGTGCCCCTAATTCCCATTTTTTCTTTAAAGAACGCTCTAACTTTTAAAATACAAGCCTGTAACTATGTTAGAGATACTTCTGTTGATATATGCCTCCCCACGACATGAATAACATTTGTTTCCCACACAATGCCAGTCCCGCTGTGGTCCCACTCTGTCCCAGTTGATATTATCAGTGAGGATATAGGAAAGCATTGGGGAATCTACTGCACATGCTTTATAATTGCTATGCACCAATCAGCATTTCCTCATAGAGATGAATTAGCTCAAGGAGCATTAGGCACCTTAGTGCACAGCATAAGTCTTTGCAGGACCATAACAGGAAGTTCCTTTAATGGCTGTCTGAGTGACAGCCACTTGAGGCATCCATAGGACCAAATGGCAGTACCTACATTGCTAAGGTTACATAGACAGTCCCTTTGCACAAGAACCACCATATTATGCTGTAATGGTTCTGGTGCTTAGAGTGTTCCTTTAAGGTTGTTTGTTTTTTTACTGTTCTGCCTGTATTAGAAAAACGTTGTTTTGTGTGATTTGGAGAAGTTAAATTGAGCAGAGCATTAGGTTGGTTACATCTGCCAATATTGCTGATATTCTTGAGATGGTGAGCGCGGCCATTATTAAAAAAGAGAAAGTGTTTTGTTCATCCCTTTGAACTCACAATACATATCCATTATTCAGATCATTGCTTGTACTGTAAGGGAAGACCTTCACATCTCCAAAATGATCTCCTGAAAATGTGCTGCCAATGGCAAAGAGAACATGTGACCATATTATTGCAGGCATAAAATAGAAAAATGAAACACAAACATTTATACTTGTGCCTATAACAGAGGCATTGATCGGGCATATTAGCTGCATTAAAGGACCACTATAGGCACCCAGACCACTTCAGCTTAATGAAGTGGTCTGGGTGCCAGGTACAGCTAGGTTTAACCCTTTTTTTTATAAACATAGCAGTTTCAGAGAAACTGCTCTGTTTATAAATGGGTTAATCCAGCCTCTATTGGCTGTCTCATTGACAGCCGCTAGAGGCGCTTCCACGCTTCTTACTGCGCATGCACATTCAGCCGAGGAGGAGGAGGAGAATCCCCCTCCTGGCGCTGGAGAAAGAGGTAAGTTTAACCCCTTCCACACCCTAGAGCCCGACGGGAGGGGGACCCTGAGGGTGGGGGCACCCTCAGGGCACTATAGTGCTAGGAAAACGAGTCTGATATTGATATAGATGATCTACACGTTTAGAGAATAATATCATAAACGTGTAAACTCAATAGATGTTTTCTCCTAAGACATCCTCAAACAAAATCTTCTAATAAAGTTTCTCAAACATAAATCCCAGACTTCTCAACCAATCTTTACTGGCAAAGTCACTCTTATAAAATGTGTTTGTGTCTTACTAATGCACACTAACGAAAAAAAATATCCACTGCTAAAAAACTATCTCGGGTGAATTGTGCTAGATTTTTCTTTGTCTTCAAATTGCATATTCCCTCAACTAGAATTTTCTTTTTCTTTCAGCATTTCACTTCTCATTAGCCAGGTATATGTCACAGCAAAAGATTCTTAATAGAGACTTTCCACCATAAGCTAAACAAAAATACTAATTCTAAATGTTGTAGTCATTTTTAACCCCCTAAGGACTGAGCCAAATGTACATGTTGTGATCAAAACAAAACGTAAACAAAACCTGGAATTTGCGCTATATGTCTGTTCAGGCGTAATTCGCCTCTTTCATATTATGTGCACCCACACTTATATATCATTTTATTCAGGGGAAAGAGGGCTTTGATTTAGCATCAAATATTTAGGTATGAAACATAATTTAATATGAATAAAATATTTTTAAAAAGGGAGAAAATAAGAATTAAAAAAAAATGTTCTACGTGACATTCTAACTTTCAATGTCATAATTCTGTTTGTTTTTACTGCAATAAAATACATGTATTTGCATTCAGCGATATCTCATGTGTAAAACAGTACCCCTTATGTACAGGTTTTATGGTGTTTTGGAAAGTTACAGGGTCAAACATAGCATGTTAAATTTTTCTGTTTTTTCACATTGAAATTCACCAGATTGGTTACGTTGCCTTTGAGACCGTATGGTAGCCCAGGAATGAGAATTACATCCATGATGGCATACAATTTGCAAAAGTAGACAACCCAAGGTATTGCAAATAGGGTATGTCCAGTCTTTTTTAGTAGCCACTTGGTCACACTGGCCAAAGTTAGTGTTAATATTTGTTTGTGTGTTAAAAATGCAAAAAACTAATTTGAACGCCAAATTTGGCCAGTGTTTGTGTCTAAGTGGCTACTAAAAAAGACTGGACATACCCCATTTGCAAAACCTTGGGTTGTCTACTATTGCAAATGGTATGCCATCATGGGGGTAATTTTCATTCCTGGGCTACCATACGGTCTCAAAGGCAACGTAACCAATCTGGCGAATTTCAATGTGAACAAACTGAAACGCTAGACTTATATTTGACTCTGTAACTTTTGAAAACACCATAAAACCTGTACATGAGGGGTACTGTTATACCCAGGAGACTTCACTGAACCCAAATATTAGTGTTTCAAAACAATAAAACGTATCACAACAAGTATATTGTCCGTGTAAGTGCCATTTGTGTGTGAAAAATGCAAAAAAATGTAACTTTCACTGATGATCTCATTTTGAAACACTAATATGTGTGTTCAGCGAAGTCTTTCAAGTAAAACCGTACCCCCCATGTACAGCATATATTATGCTCTTTGGTCAGTAATGGCGTATGTGTTGGAGTTCTAGCATGGAAATCTTCTGCATTTAGTATGCACCTTACTGTGCTCACTGAAACCTCAGTACCTGTTGCCACCAATTCCTTCTGTAGGTCCTTAGCAGTCAATCAAGGGTTTTTAACAATCTGCTTTCTCAGAAATTTGGGTGCAGCCATTGACAGCTTCTTTTTTCTGCCCCGTCCAGGTAGTGTTACCACTATTCCTTCAACTTTTAACTTGAAAACTATGCTTCCAGTGGTGTCTCTAGGAACATTCAGTGCCTTCGCTATCTTTGTGTATCCTGTTCCTTGTTTATAAAGTGCAATGATCTCTGCTCTTAACTTTGTAGACCAATTTTTAGTATTGGCCGTATTTCTAACATGCTGTCAAACGTGACAATCAACAAACCCTTAGCCAGTTCAGGTAGTTCAAGTCTTCCAGTTCAAGCACATCTGGTGCAACTAATGAAGCCCTTGTTTAGTTGCACCAGGTGTGCTTGAGACAACACCTGTTTTGCATATATGTTTTGTTGTGAGGTATTCTGTTCAGGAGGTTGAAAAATGTTGAAACTGAAGAAGTCATTATAAGTTGCATTTTCAGTTGAATTTGGGGAAACACTTAAAGCATTCATTATGTTGAACTATTTCAATTGTTTTTGTGTTATTTGTTCATTGCAAAAAGCCGAAAGTCTGTAGATTTTGACAATAAATCTGATATTCAGTGGGGGATATTGTAGTGGATGCAGTTTTTTTTTTTTTTTATGGCTCTACTGATTAGCAATGGCCAGTCCGTCCACAACTGCTGATATAATGACAAATTTCCGTTGTGCATTATCTATCATATTTTCATGACAATGATAGTTCGTTAGTGCTGGAGGTGGGCACATGTGTATTATAGTCCAGCAGGAGGTGTACACTTTAGTATGTTTGCGGTATCATTCTCCTTATGTATATACAATACGAACAACCCTGTTACATACAATGAGTCAAGACCAAGAAGTTATTTATTCATTACTTCTAATAAAGCATGTAGAAAGGTTTCCATGTAATGTGATTGACTGGTTTACTCCAAGCATATAACACTTCAGTGATCTGAAGTGGTCATGATGCCTGGAGTTTGCATGTGCAGCGTTTCACTAGAGCTCCATGCTGGTTATGGCTACTATCAATTCTCTGATTCCTGTATGCACAACAGGTTGGAGATAGGCAGCCAATGGCGGCACAAGATCTACTTCCTGCTGCCCCTATATCCTTTCAGTCCTTCCTTTCTGACCTCCCTCTCAAGGGGAAGTGGAAGAAGGTTGTCGGGCTGAGAGAGAAATGGACAAATGGTAAGTGGAACTTTTTGTTGTTGTTTTTTTGTCATTTGAGGAGTTTGAGAAATGGTTACTCTAACTAAAACCAAAGGTTTTGTTTACCTTCAAGGGTTAAACTTGCATCTAGTGTCATACTGACAGCCACTGGACCGCTTCCTCTGCACTGACCGAGTAAAATGTGGTCATAAAATGCAGCAGCTCATAGGAAAGTACTGGATTGAATGCTTTCCTATGAGAAACATTAGATGCATATGCAGAACTTACATATACATCAGGTCCACAATACTCTTCTATGAGGAGCATTGAATAGAACCAGCGATGTAGGAAGCAATGCCTCCTCAATGAATTTGTGGGAGGTGAGCAGCGCCGAGGGAGTGCTGGAAAAAAGTAAAGTAAAACCTTTATTTTATTATTTTTTATGGCACCTGTATATAACTAGGGACGGAGCCACTGCAACATTCAGAATATAGGTTTTCAATCCCCATACTAGAGTGTTTCTTTAAATACTCTTTCATTTCTATATTGAACTTATATTTAGAATGCAAATTTGTCATGGACATCGAGTTTTGATTTGCATTGGTTTACCATGAATATCTCTCCTAACATCACAGTGTTTAAAAATTGTATTGACGAGACACTTTTTGTTTATTTATTTCTGCTCTTATAAGAGGTAAATAACTTGCTGGACTATTGCCAATTCTATTGTATAGCTCAACCTGGTAATTTATATCTAAAGACAAGGGCTTGCTTACAGAGTTCAATATTTTTTCAATACATTACTGCTTTTTAGTCATTGAATCCTTATTCAGAAATAAATCTATTTCTATGAAAGAATTAATCTTGTTTTGTGAAGTAGAGCCAATTTAATGCAATCCTAATAAGATCCTCGCAGAATATGAACTTTACGTTAAGTGTCTGGGTATGCATGTTTACCTTTGGGATTAGGATTTGTTTTAGAATTAGGGTTTGGTTAAGGATTTAGACTGGGGTTAAGATTCTTAGTTTGCAAAGCTATACAAATAGGGTATTGTACTCAGGAGATGTTGCTGAGTATAGTTAAGATCATTTTATTACAGTGGGACATTACAAACTAAGCAGAACACAATGTGTAGGTAAAAATAAAAAATAATACCATAAACTTTGAAAAGAAATAGTAAAGGTGACACCTTAATAAAGCTCAAATATATCATGCTATAGTCCCCATGGTGTCCACTTTTGCAAATCGTATGCATTAATGGAAGGATTTGAATATGCAAGCTACAGAAATGCACCAAAATGCACTTTAAACTCATAATTAATTTGCCATTTGTAAGAAAAAGGTTCAAAATATACCCTATGACATACCCCAAAATGTCTGTTTTTGCAAATGGTACTGATACATTGCTCCAAAACATGGAATAGGCCTATCAAATCTGTCAAAATTCGAACTGTAAAAACTGAAATAGTCAGGTCCCTTATATTGCACTGTAATTTTGCAAAATAATGCTAAAGGCATAAATTGGGGATATTATTCAAAGGAGTTTGCTGAGCATTATTTTTTTTTTTTTTGGGGGGGGGTAAAGGGGGGAGTGGGCTTGTTCAGAGTAGCACATATCCGATTTAAAAATTACCTGTAATCTGTATGTAAAAAATGCAAAAAAGTTTTGACTACAAACTTTGACATAAACTGGTGAAACAATTGCAGCCTGTTAAGACACAATATGTGGAGTGTCTACTTTTACAAATGGTAGGTAGGCATTTATGGGGTACAAATCAAACTGATATAAAGGCTCAAACTGAACCATAAACCCATCAAATCTGTCTCTCAAATTCTAACTGTAAAAACTGAAATGGTCAGGTCTCTTATATGATGCTGTTGCTTCATAGGATAGTGGAAAAGGGATACCTTTCATCCTTCTGAAGTAGATAAAATGAGTACCATTAAATTGGGTAATAGTAACAACCCCTGGATATTGGGCTAAGGTAACATTCCGAGGACGTACTTGAAAACCAGAGTAATCTGAATGTACCTTTCCTGGTTAAATACGTTGTTGTTGTTATTATTATTATTATTATTATGGGGATTGGCACAATAGTAGTATACAACAGGTTTACAAAATACACATTGAAAAAATAAACTTGCCATGTGTACATGTTAAAAATCTGAAAAAAATAAAATAATTTTTACTGCAATATTCAGCAGAAATTCATAAGTGGCAAAATAACCTTAGGTAAAGAGCCTGTGATGTCTTAGGTAAATAGCTTGTGATGTTTATTAAGTGTTCTTGCATAGCAAGACCACTTAATGTTATCTCACATATATATTATTAAGTGTTCTTGCATAGCAAGACCACATAATGTTATCTCACATATATTATTATTATTATTATTATTATTATTATTATTATTATTATTATGTGTTCTTGCATAGCAAGACCACTTAATGTTATCTCACATATATTATTCTTATTCTTATTATAGCCAAATTTACCACCCTAACTCCTCCCACAGTTTTTACACTACATAGACAGTAATATACCAAAACGTGCAGATTGTTCCTGATTGGATTGCTATTACTTTGTGGAACGTTTTGCCGAATGGTTTGAATGGAATATCGTCGTTCTTGTGGCGAAATTGGTCCCATAGGAATGAATGGCAAAATGTTCAAACCTAGAATGGGAGCTGGCAAAAGCTGAAAAATCAGGACATGATTTCTAAACTGCCACCACTCCCTCATTTTCAAGCCCACCTACACAAATCTTATATCAAAATGTTCAGCTATCCCTGCTGCCACTAAAAATGTCCACGGCTAAGCCATAGTCCTGCTAGTTTTCACGATATGACAATTTGTTTGCAACTCACGCCGTCCATTGACATTCATTGAAACTCCACTCTAGCCAGCTTAAATTTGAAGGTCAATTTCTAAACTGCAACTGTGCCTTCATTTTAATACTTCAGAGACATACTATGCATCTAAATGTAGGTCTGGGTCTTGTGATTCTCACAATATAAAGCTCTTCGCTGTAGGATGTACAGTTTTTAAAATACAACCGCCAAAAGATGGCAACCGCCAAAATACTCTGACCTGTGCCAGGCTGGAGCAGCAAATGATGTCATAGACAGAGCCTTTTGTACACCTGCTAATGTTTTTATAAATGTATGTTTTAATGTAACTGTGAAGCACTTTGGGCAACAATGTTGCAATTAAATGTGCTATATAAATAAATAATAGTTACTCCGCCCACTCCAGTTGTAGACTACTGGTGGAGGCAAGAACACTTCACATAATTTCCCCAGAAATTGTAGCTTTTCTAGTATAAATATATACTTCTGTGTGACAATTTTGTTTTCTGTGGTGGTTATTAAGCATACAAGACAAACATACCAAATTCTAAAATCACTTCATCACTCCACGTTGAAATTTTATTTTACTCCTTGTATTTTGTTACCTGTAACAACCAAAATAAAACTTAAATCCTAACTTGAAGAAAAACTCTTAAATTACAGTGGAACAAACCTTCAGCTCAAATTCAAGGTTTTAATTTGGTCCAGAAAGTGGACCTCCGTCCTTAAGGAGTTGACCCAATTACACTAGGTATTAGCATTTTTATTGTTTGGTGTGACATCACCCACTATGAGATATGAGATTTAAAAAAAAAAAATAACACACACATACACACACTCTGTAATTTTGTAGATGTTGGTATATGATTTATTGCAATGTCTAGCATTGGATCACATTAAGTCAATCTTTATTCATTCTCTTCATCAGCTAATGGGTCATAGCATTCATCCCAGAAATCATTATGCGTACAGACCAGGGTAAAGCATTGTACCAGGAGGTGAAATCCGTTTGTAAAAGGAGAAATCCATAGAGTTAAAGCAGTGTGCACCACGGTAAAATTAGTGTGGATTTTTTTTTTTAACTTGAGCATTATGACTTGATATTATCATTAGAACATTATTGCAGTCTAATGCTTCTTGATTTTTTTTATATTACCCTTTCCTCTCAGGTTGTTTGCTACTTTAGGATCTCCAAAAACTGTCCCACTCTTACATGGAATGTCTTCTCTTTTGCTGAGTTACATTTACCCACTAGCAATGGGGGAAGGGAGACCACAATTCTCTCAGTCACTATCATGGGATGGCCGGTAAGGGGGTTGTGGGCAGCAGTCTCAAAGCATTCTTGTGAACATTAAGAGCAGAAGGTGTGTCTGTTTACACTATTCTAACATGAGTAATGCACCAGGCAGGAATTGTGCAAGGCCTTTGCTAGCCTGGCAAAGTATTGTGCTGGAGGCCAGTGCTCTTAGTGCCTTCCAGGCTTGGACTGACCCAGTGGGACATTTCCCAGTGGTCCGTGGTACTTCAACTGAGCAGGCTGCCAGACTACAATCAGTATTTATGATGTCACCGGAGGTGTTTGCCAGTGACCACAAGGTGAAATGATGATCATGACATTCATAACACACATCAGTTGCCTTTGGTGACAGTGAAAAACAAGGTCTCTGTCACTTAGGCATGCACAGATCTCTATGCATGATTCTTCATATGGTGCAGTTCATACTGATGAAGGTTTCAAGTATATATAACAGCACACAGCAACTCCAGCAGGCCCCATTTGTAAAAAATAAATAAAATAAAATTATACTTTAGTAGTATCCATAACGCATTTCACCTTTAGGGCTTTCTCATGTGGAGAAAGCCCTGAAGGTGAAACGCTTTGTTTATATTGTAATATTGTGTTACAATAAAGGTATTTTAAAACTTTTGATTGTGCCATTTTACTTTTTTTTCGCTTTTTTGCTACCATTTTATTATTTTTATTATTGCTATTACTGCCTGGTATCCAGATTTTATTATTCCAGTAGAATATTAATCCAAAGAAATCCAAGGTGAGGATTGTGACGAAGTGCCCTTCGCCACTTGTGCCTGGAGAGGACTAATTACCAGCCTCTTGCCGTATGACTATGGTCCCTGGGAGATTTTGCCAGTTAGAAACACCATTTGGACTTATTGGTGTTTTAAAAGAATGTTCTGGCCCTTTAAATGGTACTGGCACAGTTCTGCAACTTCCAATAATTGTCATATATTTAAACATTGACTGAACTTAACTGTCATTTTGTTTTCCTCTGAGGAGGAGTTGTTTTGCTGCATGAGTGCTGTTGCTTTTTTGTGCTCATTAAACAGACCTGCTTGACCCTTTCTTGAAGCCTTGGCTCATGCTTGGGGGATGGGATAAGTCTGCAGTGCTGATGGTGTTGGTTGGAGTGCTTGGAGTCCTCGGCAAGCACTAGGAGCATTGATTGGCGGAGGTACTCGGTCAGAGTGCCAGCGGGTCCGTCACAGGGATTATACCACTTACGCCTGATTCATTGAGTTCAAGCAAAATGTGAATAAACATTTTGATATCTATACTCCTATTATTCTTTTAAACCGTGAGCACTATTTGTCAACACCTCTTCACGTATCCTTTAAGTGAGGAAAGGACCGCTGTATGCCATTCATACTAGAGCTGTTTTCTATCTCTTTTACACTTGAGTAGGAATACATTAGACCTTATATTTTTAAAAACACCATTTCGTATAGGATTTATTGCACCATTATCCTTTTCTTTCCCACATACGGATTCCAAGAACTACCTATCACCTGGCTCCTACAAAGGATATCTCCCTAAAGACTGACTATCTCCTTGGCAAGTTGTTTTTTTTTATTAGGACTATTTTTGTGTTGTTGCTCCTGACTGCTAACCTGTGACCACCAACCATTGTTTTGTTTTACCTTGGTTGTTATATATAATCAAGAATCAGCCTTTAAAATTGTCTGCTCGTTTGGACAGATTTCTCTTTGCCTACCAATCCCTTATGTCATACATGTTTTGTTAGAATTAAATGTTTGTCTTGTTTCCTATTGTGCAGCGCTGTGGAATATGTATGCGTTATATAGATGTAAAAAAAACAGATAAAATGTGTATCTTGTAATACCTTTTTTATTGAACTAACAGAATTTTTTCATGACAAGCTTTCAGGAGAACCTCTCTTTCTCAAGTCTAAAGCATTTCTGAGCAGGACGACACATAGAATTCAAAGTTGAGTTGTCATACTGAGGTTAAAGCGACATGAGTGAGAAAAATTCTACTTATGCGCTATATAAATATTTGTAATTGTCAGTGCAAAAATAAAATAGGTAAAATAATTGTAGCTAGATAACTCAGTAACAAACGTTCCAGAACCAGGAGCACAATGGTTTGAATATCTTCCTCACCAATTTCTAGCAGAACATGATTTAAAATGGAAAGGGTAGCCAACGTAACCTACGTGGTGCTGCTTGAAAAGAAAGCAATCAATGCCCAGTTTAAAGGTACTTAAAATCACATATGAATTTGATTGTATTAGAATCTACTTTGCATTCATTATTCAGAAAAATCTATATTTTTTGAACCCAAAAGGAGTATACCTTCTGCACCTCTTCTATCAAAGAATTGCTGTTCTTATGTCTCATAATTGTTGTGTGTTGTTAAATATACATGGTATCATTTGCAATAATTATTCTGCTGTGAAACTGTATCTCAATTATAAATTGAAGTTAAATGAGTCAAATGAAATTATGTGGAAAAGAGTGATAACAAGGTGCAACATATCAAGTTCATACTTCTCTCTGGTGTCGTCAAGGTAATCTGACAGCTGCTTTAGTTCACAGAAATCTACAATTTTTTTATATTATCTGCTATACCTTGAGACTTCATAATTTATTTATTTTTTACTATAAGTATATAAATGTTAAAAAAATTAGCTTGAAAAAGATGAGTTAATTTTGAATGCATGTGCCGACAGGAATGGTGATAGGTGAAAGTCCATGATGGGTCTAGTCCATGATAGACTAATTTTGGTGTAGAATTTTGAAGAATCTAAAGGTTTTGTAAACCATTTGGGAAACCAACAGAAACAAATTATCATTTGGTAGTACAAATATGCTGCACTGATGTTAGACACTGTGTTTGCATCCAGTGCTTATCTATGATCTCTAAGAAGCATTGGTTTGCTAGATAGTAGAGATTGCCATGCATGACCCATAACATTCTGTATAAAAAGCATGTTTTTGGACAAAAGACATCAGTGTTTATGACTTCAGAGAGAGAAGAGGAGGCTGCAGTGAGAAGTATTTCTCTGATGGCTTGAAAGTAAGTTTAATTGTGAGTTTAATTTTTTTTTTTTCCAAGATTTAGTTTTTTAACAAGGAAATTATAAAACCCTCTCCATACAATAGATTCACATAGCAAGCACAACATTTCAGAACTAATCACTAGTCACTCATCTACTGGACTGCCCTACTGTGGTTGACTGTTATTGTGTTAAGGAGAAGTGTATGGTTGGACCATAATATGGTGCCAGCAGTAGTCTCGGTGTTTGTTTATAATGCCCTGGTGTTTTATAGCTTTTGAGACTATAATTCAATTTGTGTTACCTGGGTATCAGAGCAGAGTAATGTTAGTAATATCAAGGCAATATAGCTACTGTGAAACAAAAGGATGCATTCTTTCACTTTTCCTAAGACAAAATGTTAAATCTTAACGAGCAACCAAGAAATGTTTGCCTGTTGTTTTTATTATGGTTTTCATTTTTTCTATGTATTTAATATCTGTGTAGCAACTTTGATAGAAACTATTTCTGAGCATATGGCCCAGCTATACTTGGCATAGAAATATTGTACTGTTTTCACACAGAAAAGTGGACCCAAATTTAACTGGAAAATGTCACATGAATGTCCCTTTTGCTTTCAGGAGGGGGTTCTCAATGTTTTCCATTTTGATGCCACTTTCTGGGTTAAAGGTTGCTTGTCAGGGAAAAGGCCCTACAATTTCAGAGTGGCCTCTCCATTTGCCTGTTTGCTTGACATTTTCCTCCACAGGCACGGCTTGGTGGGATATCCACAATAATACTGAATGCTGTTGAATCGGAGCTCCTTTGTTAATCCTGCAAACTCTCTATGCCTTGCCATAGTTGTTGCAAATAAGTCAGTGAACATGGAGAGGCCTGTAAATGGTTCTGGAAATATTATAAGTTTCCTAGTGACCGACATACATTTTTCCTTTGTTTTGTAATAGTCTCGCGACACCATTACGTCTGTGGGCGAATCGTTTGGAAAGGCTGCAGGGCTTAGGGATCCTGTGTGCTCAGATGATGCGTCAAAAGTCTACAGACTGCATGGGGACCAAGACCTTGAAAAGTGAAAATAGATACTCTGGAAGGCTCTCTCGTGTTACCTTTCCACAATTCTCCTCACTCTTATGTTGTTTCATCTTAAATGATCTTCAGCATCTGCCTGCTTGTGTAGAAGTTGTTGATAATCTTGTTCTAGGGAGGTTGGGTAATCCATCACTGTATTATGAGCCACAGATGGCTCCTCCAGCTTCAGAAATCAGATTGGAGAGTGGCCCTTAGAATTTGTAGCATGTCATGCATTATTCGCTCAGAGGCTGGCAAGTGGCCCTCCATACCTTTCAGCTGTTTAGGCCGCATCTACTATTAGATGGTCATTTCTTTTTTAAAGGACACTTTTATCAAACCAATCCACCATAATTCTAGTAGGAGCTCACTAAAGCTTATTCACCGAATCGGCACAGCAGTAAGAATGTACATAAAATTGTAAAGGCTTTGCCCCTGTTGTGCACTATTTTATATGAAAATACAATAGAGTGGAACTAGTGCAGGTGCACCAGGTGACTTGGTACCAGGGCTCACCAGAGGTGAACTGAGGTGAGAGCACATCCAGGTTTCTCTAATACTATGAAGCAAGGTCCCATGAGTGGCTGGAAGCAATGGAAACTGAGTGGGTTACTGCCCCCATATAGGCCCATCCACTCTCACTCCAGAATGCCGACTGCCTTCCTCATGGATGATGGTGAAAGCAACTACTTCAGACTGCTCTTTGTGTAGCTTCAGGTCGGCCGCACATGTACAATGATACATTTTTATGCAAAACATGTGGTGTATCTGTGAATTACATAAAGTGTTTTTTGTGAACACATGGTGTGTGTTTGTAAACCTCATGGTGGATATTTATGTACCTTATGGAGTGTGTTTGTGTACTTCAAGAAGGGTGTCTGAACTGCAAAGGTGGCATAGTCTAGTTTGGGCAGTGAGATGGTTAATTGTCAGGGAAATATTGCAGTCTAAATTTGGGAGGAAGACAGTGAGCTGGCTTGTGGATGTATTTTCTTGTGACTATAGTATAGTAAAAACAAATTTGCTCCAGGGCCCTTTGTTTATTAGGTCCGCAAGTTCATTAGTTTCATATACACGATGAAACAGCTGATTGCCAAATAAAATGATGCAATCCCTGTAAATGAGATTGTAGAAACCAATGACAAATATAAAATAGCAATACATAATAAAACAAATTCTTTATATATCAGCATGGAAACATGAGTCTGACTTGACTCAATGCTGCAACTCACGATACTGCTTATTATTTTGCCCAACTTTACAAACCAATTTTATAGAGTCCAGATTGAACTACAACATGCCTGATTGCTTCATTTTACAATCTCAATAAGGTCGCTTATCTTCCTACCGCCATATCTAAGACTCATTCATATGACATGACAGTAATTATTAATCCCCTTATTTTTTCTTTTACTTGTGTTGCTAAAAGTTTAAAACTAAATTACACTAATAACTAACCCTAAACCCACTAATAATGACCTCTCTTCCCCTGCAATACTAACTAATCAGAATTATAATTAATAAATACATTAAATACAAAACACCATTGCATTCCCCCCCCAAAAAAAAGCTTACCCTCCTCCCAAAAAAAAAATAATTACATCTAGCTATTTTCTATCAATAGCAAATGCTCAGATTCTGATCTTACTCCAAACTTGTCCACTTTAACCAGAACATGCATAAGATGTATTTGCCACATTGTGCTTTCATTCATGTCTGTGAGTAATGTGTTGCAAAGGAGTTAACATTATATTTTATATGTACATTTCCAGCGAATGAGGGTGCACTCCCAAAGGGATTAAACTCCTCAAAGCAAATAATCTAAAGTACAGTTGTGGTGCTCCAGGCCTCGTGTATGCCCCAATCCCTAGTAAAAGGATTCCAACAAATTAAATAAGGCCCAGGCAGTCAGTAAAGTAGATTTAACAGTTTTTTAAGGAAGCATTACACAGGGCAACATTTCAGTCACAATCTGTGACATTTATCAACCATGGCTTAATTTATTAAAAGATGCAATTAGAACAATCTGATAGCTAGCCCTATGGAATGGTGCCCAAATGGTAGCATCAAGCAATGGAATTTATATCAAATGTGCCATTACAGAACACATGTATCCATGATTAAAAGTGCCATTAATTTGTAGGGATGTGCATGGGGAAAAAAAAATTCAGTTTGAATTTCGGTTTGGAGATTTGGGTAAGTATCCTACCTCAATGGCTCGGTGCTTCGGCACTTCCGAACTACTGAACTTCGGCACTTCGGACATTTGTAAGCGTCTGAATGGCATGAAATTCTTACGAATGTACATTCGGAACGAAACGAATTGCACATGTCTATTAATTTGGTTAATTCCACATGTAGACTCATCAACTGCCAATACAATTACAAGACTGTCATGTTAGAAGAGAGTATTATCCTAATATCACTCATATCAACATCCTACAGGTTTAACCCATGTTTACATTGCCAGGTTAAACAAACCTCCAGTGGCTGACACACTGACAGCCACTAGAGGTGCTACCTGCTGCAACTAAGTAAAACTTAGTCACGTGACATGCGTGGAACTCGCTTTCCATGTGCATTAGTTCCCTAATGTTCCTCTAAGAGGAGCATTGGATTGGACCAGCGACAGAGCATGTCATACCTTCTCCATAATGCCGCGGGAGGAGGTAAGGTAAGTAGTGCCGATGGATTCTTGGTACTGGGAAAAGGTGAGTAAAAATATTTTTTTCTTCTTTTTTATGGAGAAGGGGGGGGGGGGACTTTTTAAAACAGGGACAGGGATACTAAATCTGCAGGGAATACACGATTATTGTATTCCTAACACTTTAGTGTTCCTTTAAGTGTAGTGTCTGGAGGTGCAACAAGGAGGCAGAGCTTTTATGGGGATATTTAAAAATACTTTTTGATCTACTGATATGCATTTATATAACTGAGAATGTAATTTAGACCTCATTATCTTATTTATAGTATTTTTTTAATACACATATTCTAGTTTCCATTTATTGCCATTAGCTATGCTGTATTTTCATAAACAACAAATTGAGAAGCTCATAGAAAAAAAGAACATTCAGAAGTGTCTAAAATATGTGCTTTCATCCTAATTAAGGACTCTTGAAGATAAGCAATTAGGCAAGGTTTGGTGTCTGGGTTATATTTTAACCCCTTAAGGACCAAACTTCTGGAATAAAAGGGAATCATGACATGTCACACATGTCATGTGTCCTTAAGGAGTTAAACCAGTGATCTCAAACTCTGCCCCCAAGAGCCTAACTCAAACAATTATTTGAATACAGTAGATGGTTAGAGAATCAGGGTTTGAGATGCCTGATTTAATTGTACAATTGTTTAAATATACAAAAAAAAGCTAGTAGATGAAAGAAATATCTATAATTTAACCGAGGGTTCCTTATTTTTAGTAGTGAAGTCACACAGCTTTTCCTTGACATTGATAAATGTCAGAAGAAGGTGTAAAGGAAAGAGAAAAAAAAGAAACATATCTTCTTTTTCTAATTGTATTGATTTAATAGTATGTAAATCAATCATGGAATGCTTCTAAGATTGTTTACAGTTTGCATACCAGTGCAAAAATGTGCTTAGTGTGCTCCTTTAATAATGAAATGGATAGTTACGTATGAAAGGATTTTTCTATATACACTATAAATTATAGTGCTTAAAGGGTTTTCCAATATTCCAGAGGGACATGGAGTTGGCTATAAAGCAAGGATAGAAGGAACAAGGGTTAAAATGCAGCTTGAAAAACAAAAGTTAGGTAATTTCTCACATCAGCTGTCAGTCCTTGTCTGAATTCTCAGGTGTCTGATTTCTCTTCCTGAAAATTTGGTGAAAGAAAAGCTAAGTCACGGATGAAATGACTAACAGACAGACGTGTTACCTTAAAAAACATCACTTAGACAAATATAGGTCCAGTTTACGCGCAAAAAATATATGAACACAAAAAATAGATGCATGTAAATATATCCAAAATATGACATTTTTATTAGACCCTCCCGTTAATTTAATTGAAATGTTATGTAAATTTGAAAGAATCCAAAATGAAACCAAATTACGGACAACTTTGTCCTATTGGCAAATTTTGCGTTAACCATTGTGTTTACAAAAGGAGGAACGATGGGTGTGGGATCTGATCGCTCATTGTTCAAGTTGGTTTATAGAGGATTTTACCTCATGCAAGAGACTATCTTTAATTAGATATCTACCTTAAACTTCACTACCCTATATTTACTGTCACCCACCTAGCAGGGCAAAATATGCAAAGACACTGAGTTGCTTGGAATAAATTCAGTTTGCTTCAAATTGCTATATTAAAACATTATATTTCCTGATGTATTTTTGCGATATTATTATATTACAGCAGTGGTTTCCAAACCATTTCCAAGACATGCCTACCAGTGAAGGTGTTTTTAGCAAAAAAAGAAAGCAAAAAAAAAAAAGCACCTTGACACACTTGGGTATTCCCTAAATCCTGGACTTGTAGGCATGCCTTAAAGGACCACTATAGTGCCAGGAAAACAATCTGTTTTCCTGGCACTATAGTGTCTTTAGGTTCCCCCCGCCCACAGGGTCCCACTCCCGCTGGGCTCAAGGGTGCTCAAGGGGTTTAAAACTTACCTTTCTCCAGTGCTGGGGAACTCTCCTCCTCCTTCCGACGTCAGCGCTCAATGCTCAATGCTTTCACAGTGAGAATCATGGAAGTGTCAGTGAGACAGCCACTAGAGGCTGGATTAACCCTAGTGTAAACATTGCTATGTTTACAGCTGCAGGGTTAAAACCTGTGGGACCTGGCACCCAGACCACTTCATTGAGCTGAAGTAGTTTGGGTGCCTATAGTGGTCCTTTAATGACTGGTTTGGAAACTACTGCATTGCAGCATTACTAAGTGTTTCAAAAGGAATGTGAATAAGTACAATAACGTTTATCAATTTGCAAATGTTTATTTCCATTCAAATGTATGCTGCATGTTGTATGCTATAATATATCTCTTAATTTTTCAATTCCATAATGATCTGACTTGAATTTTCATTCATAATTAGAAAACCAAATAATAATAGGCATGTGCATGGGGAAAATTTTCGATTCTGGACTTCCGCAATTCAGGACTTCGGAACTTCAGCATTTCGGAATTTCGTGACTTCGACACTTCGGGACTTCTCTTGCAGCCACTTAGTAGATAACTCCCTAATTCCCACGGTATTAGGGAGTTATCTACCAAAAGGCTGAAAGACCTAAATTGGTCTTTCAGCCAAATTTACTAATACTAAGTAAAAATTACTTAGTATTAGTAAATTTTACCCCTACTCGCTGTCTACTGTCGCAGGTGGGGGCTTTTAAACTTATTTAAGACCTGTTGCCCCCCCCCCCCGGCCCAACCCCTGAGCAGCGGGTGGGGGCCCTAAAGTAAAATGATGAGGGGCGACCTATTGTCCTCCCCCCGGCCCCCACCCCTGAGCAGTGGGTGGGGGCCCTAAATACTAATAAAGGGGGGGACCTAATGTTCTCCACCCTGGCCCCCACCCCTGAGCGGCGGGTGGGGGCCCTAAATCAGAATAAGGGGCCTTACGCTGTCTAATTTGACTCATAACACTCTGATTGGTTACTTAATCCACCATTCAGAGTGTTATGAGTCAAATTACACAGCGTTGGAAAAGTCCAAAGAACTTTCCCACGCTGTGTAAAATTACACTGTAGAGACTTACCTGTCAGTCTCTTCATTTACCTGTCAGAGCACTCTGATTGGATGGCTTAAACCCACCAATCAGAGTGCTCTGAGCCTAATTGCAGGGTGGGGCAAGCCTTTATAAGTCTTCCCCTGCCCTGCAGAGCTCAGTCTGCGCGGAGCCCTCCATGGGTGAAGATAGATAATTTTTTTATTTATTTTTTTTGTGCTTGTTTTATTTTTTTAATTTTTTTAAGTGCGTCGGTTATTATGGATTTTTTATTTGGCCTTTTTTGCGGCTAAAAAAGAAGAGTTTAGAAGAAAGAAAACATCAAATGGTAAGTTTTATTTTTTTACAGGTACTTCGTTAATGGCCCACCCTCATCATTTTTAGGGTGAGGGGAGTAGGTAGAGGTTAGTTTTTTGGGTGGAGGTCCAAAAAACCCCCCCTTATTAGTATTTAGGGCCCCCACCCACCGCTCGGGGGCAGGACAATAGGTCCCCCCTTATTCTAATTTAGGGCCCCACCCACCACTCAGGGGTGGGGGCCAGGGGGGAGGACATTAGGTTCCCCCCCTTAGTAGTATTTAGGGCCCCCATCCACCGCTCAGGGATGGGGGCCAGGGGGGAGGACATTAGGCCCCCCCCTTATTAGTATTTACGGCACAACCCACTGCTCAGGGGTGGGGGCTAGGGGGGAGGACATTAGGTCCACCCCCTTATTTTACTGTAGGGCTCCCACCCGCCATTCAGGGGGGGGTGGCAGGGGGGCAATAGGTCCCTCATTCATGTTAGAAGCGCGCGTAGTATTAGTAAAATTGTATTAAAATTAGTCTTTCAGCCTTTTAGTAGATAGCTCCCTAATACCGTGGGAATAAGGGAGTTATCTACTTATTCATTCCTGTCATTCCATTGACAGGCTAAGTAACTTACATTTTATATGAATGTATGTTACTTGATTGTTGTAAGTGTTGCAAATGCTTACAGCTGAATCCTGGCTATGTTTGTATACTTTTTATTTAAAATTGTATACAGTTTAAGATTCTTAATTCTTCCACTGGGTAAGTATTTTAGTTCTTAGGCAATACTGTACTTTGGAAATTGGGTAATTTCGGAACTTCGGGACTTCGACAATTCGGCAATTCATCTATTCGGACATTCGGAAGTACCCAAATGTTTCAATTGCCCGAAATTCGTCCGAATTCACACTCGGACGGAAACAAATTGCACATGCCTAAATTATAATCTTTCATTCAGTCTTTATGTATTTAATATTTTATTTACTCCAGTGCATATTTTATTTTTAACATCCACGATACAAACTATACAGCTACATACAGAAATGTATTCAAACATTTTAACAATACTAGAGATGCACTTGTAGCACCGCCCTTTGGCAAAACTTCAAGGAATTGAAAAACAAGAGTAAATATAAAAAAAAACAAAGCAGCTTAACTATATGGTTAGATGGTGAGACTACATTCTAGAACATTTTCATTTCCCTGTTCATATATGTTATAGGGGGATTATGATGGTGTAATATGTAATCTCCTCTATGTTCTACATAGAAACATAGAAACATAGAATGTGACGGCAGATAAGAACCATTCGGCCCATCTAGTCTGCCCAATTTTCTAAATACTTTCATTAGTCCCTGACTAAGTTAGGATAGCCTTATGCCTATCCCATGCATGCTTAAACTCTACCACTTCAGCTGGAAGGCTATTCCATGCATCCACTACCCTCTCAGTAAAGTAATACTTCCTGATATTATTTTTAAACCTTCGTCCCTCTAATTTAAGACTATGTCCTCTTGTTGTGGTAGTTTTTCTTATTTTAAATATAGTCTCCTCCTTTACTGTGTTGATTCCCTTTATATATTTAAATGTTTCTGTCATATCCCCCCTGTCTCGTCTTTCCTCCAAGCTATACATGTTAAGATCCTTTAACCTTTCCTGGTAAGTTTTATCCCACAATCCATGAACCAGTTTAGTAGCCCTTCTCTGAACCCCCTCTAAGGTATCAATATCCTTCTGAAGATACGGTCTCCAGTACTGTGTACAATACTCCAAGTGAGGTCTCACCAGTGTTCAGTGTTCTAGGGATTTTCAGAAAGGTACTGAAGAAATTAGGAATCTGAATGACTTAATACATACTTGTAATGTCACAATACCTGTCCCTCGTGATGCTGTGCGATCACAGAAATTATGTATTTTCTAAATGTGGTTGCACACCTACTCATCCCTATCTTTCTGGTGCTTCATTGTGACATCATATATGACTTGGAACCCCCCCCATTGTTCTCCTTTTATAGTGTCAGCCTATGTGTCACTTTTTGATGTATACACATTTGTGACATCATGGCCCTCTGTAACCTATCACAACCTTTCTGGTTGTCATTGTTTCTTTGCACTGCCTTGGTTCTAGTTGCATGAGAGTGAGTTTATACAGTGTATATTGGTTATCCTGTTTTCTGGCCTTATCTTGTTTGACCATTCTTGCTCTCTGTTATCCTGTTAGCATAGCTATGTGTGTTTCTGTTATCCTGACCTCGGCCTGTCTCTTGTTAATGCTCTGTCTGCTTGCTGAAATTTAATGTTAATGTCTTTGGTATTAACCCGGCCAGTCTAAGGACCAGTATGGGTACCTTTAATGTTTCCATTAGGTTTGAGTGTTAGGGTATTCCTATACCTGACATGTATTTACTTCTGTAGTATAGTCAAATAAGAATAGAGCAAGAAATAATGCAGTGTTTCCTTGGAAGTCCTCTTTAGGAGGAGTGTAACAAAGCATGCATAGCCAAGTGGGCACTTGGGCTTTTACACCCAATTATTGCATTTTTTACCTATCTTTTAGAATAATTCTTAAATTTGTATAAGCAAAGTGAATTTGCACAAACGGTCTATGTGTGTATGTCTGTCTGTATGTCTGTGTGTGTCTGTATGTGTGTGTATGAGGGAAGCGGGGGGTTAACGTACGGGGTGGTGGGGCAGGGCACTGTAGCCCTGTGGTTTCTAGTTACGCCCCTGGGTCTATGTACAGTTGCTTTGACATTTGTATTGTTACCAATAATTTTTTAATCTAATGACTGAAGTAAATGGTATTTTTTTAAATTTCTTTCAGTGCCCCCATGATTACACCCCAGTATGTGGCTCTAATGGTGTCACATTCCAAAATGAATGCTATTTAAGAGGAGCTGCCTGCAAACAGCAGAGTGAAATTCTCATCATTTCTGAAGGCTCATGTGTTTCAGGTATGTACCACTATTTCTGGAGTTTAACAGAAGTAAAATTGCAATTCTTATTAAACAGTTTTTACTATTATCTATCTTACCACAAGTTCCCTTGATATGTTATCTTCAGCGGGTTTGCTAAATATACGGAAGTAAAATATGTCTCTGTGTACTGGCAAAGAATAAATAAGGATAATATCATAAAATAAAAAATAAAAATATTTATGAAGCTATAAAGTGTGTTTGTGTGTGTGTGTGTGTGTGTGTGTGTGCGTTAGAAATGTTTAATCTGTTCCTTAGCAGGTCTTAAAATTAGGTAAATGTAACTGCAGATGAACAAAAACACATGGCATACTACACAGTGTCATGCTTTATTTTAACAAAAATAAGTCAAAATGGAGAAGTCATCTAAAGGATATAATAGGTATTTGAGACAAGACGTGGCAGGGGGAATTTAGAAGTGATGGCCAGAGGAATTTAACGGAGAGTTGCAGCTACTGGTAAAATGTAAAGAGAATGAGGCGGTAATTGCTTCAGTAGGAACTGGAGTGGGCTAGTGGAAAGTGCTAAGGGAAAATGAAGAGATACAGCATTTTGGATCTGGGTGTGTGAAGAACCAAGAAAAATATAAATTAAACCTAGTTTCTATTTCTCCACTTGCAGTATTTAAGGCCTAAGGAACTAAAATGGAGATTAGATATGAAGGTATTTACAGCTAGGATGGGCAAAGCATGGAGAGAGGGGTCAGGTAGAGCAAACATTTGTTGTATACAATTAAAAAATGTACCAACCAAATTCTATCACCCAAAATATTAATAACTGTGTACATGAAATATTGATGAAATACATTCAGTTTAAAGAGCAATGAAAAACTGCATGCACAGAAAATTACAATGGCAAAGTACAGGTATAATTGGTAACATTGTTATAGTAACATATAATAGGTAGATTAAATTAATTGAAGTATCTTCCAAGCTTCAGACAAAGCAGGAAGGTGAGAAATGAAGATATTCTATATTGTTTGGATCTGGGTGTGTGAAGTGAGGCCAGAAGATTATAAACCAAGAAAAAGATCAATTAAACCTAGTTTCTATTTCTCCAATTGCAATATTTGTCCTGGCGTTGCCTTATGTGAACTGGATTGTGATGTAGTTTGCTAATAATATATACATTTAAACAGAGCATTAAAACTGTTATAGGTGATTTTCAGTGTTTTATTCAATTCCAGAGACAATTCCCCATTAAATTGTATTCGCACCATGAGTAAGTAAAGTGTGAACTATGAAAAGGAAAAGACAAACAGGAAATATCACTTACAGAGGAACACTAAGTCATTATAAGAACATTTTACAGTATCAGGCAAAAAGATTGCTTATCTAAATCATGAGGACAGGGCTCAAAATTTGTTGTAACATACTAGCCAGACTTAAAAGTAATTTGCCACCACAAAAGCATGCAAAGATCGTTTCTGTTTTGATCCAGAAATTTGCCACAACCGTGGTGTGTTAATATGTATGTTAATGCAGTTGTGTACATTTGTGCAAGGCCAAAGCTGGTCTTAGGGGTGTGCGAGTCGTAAGGCTGCACATGGTGCCATGACAGCAGGGGCACCAGTCAGCCAATATGGCTCGCCGTTCCCCATTAATGCACAGCTTTAGTTGTATGTAACATGTTACATGAGGCGACAGAGGCCACACCTCTTACGCTGTAGCACTGCCTGACAGCACTAAGCTGACAGAAGCTCCAGGAGCAGAACCTTTGTCAGAGAATAAAGCAAGCATGGTGCCGCCTGTAGCACTGATTAGGGATTGCTCCATAGATTCGTTCAGAGGGAAAGTGACATCATGTGTCAAAGCACTGCACGAGTCACATAGGTGCCGTCTCGATAAGCATTACAGACTCATGAGGCTCTTAAGAAGGTACAGAGAAAAGCCTCTTCATGAATGGCTGGAATAGGGCTAGACACAGATGTGTGCAAGAAAAATAAAATGTCTATGGTCTTTTATTTAGTTTACAAACAGGTTGCAACAATAACTTTCAAAACAACATAACTTGTAACCAAAAATCTCCAGTCTTTAAAAACCACCCAGAGATTTGACTCAGAACTTAACATAGTTAACTATTTAGCCAGCACATATACATATCAACAGCCAATACCATATAGTCCACCACCTCCTTTGAATAGGCAGTTGACCTTAACCCCAATAAAAGACCACAACAAAATAATAAATAGGGAGAGAGTAAGGGCGAGGCTGCAGCTGAATGAATTAGACTTGATGACGCCCACTTAACTGTTTGATTCTGTTAGTGCCAAGCTGTTACCACAGAAATTCATATATATTAGATTTTCCCGCAAAAATTGTCCTTGTGGACAAGTGCTCCAATTATAGCACTGACCATGCGGACGCTAACAACAACTGCTGTCTGCGAGGGTATCATGCTGCCAGAAGCTGATGCCCTCACAACACTGAATGAGCGCATGCAGCATGGCGCCAAATTAACCCTCCCAACCCTGCAGGGCACATGTGCACATGGTCAATTGAGCGTGTAGAGTTGGAACAACATGAGCACGAGTTACTTTCTCCTGTGCTGGAACTAGCAGGATAATGTTTTCCTGGCTCCTGTAACTCTCACTCCTTGGCACTCTCCAGCAGGTGACAATTGTGGGAGGGAAGACTGAATACATAGCAGAAGAGCTGCTTCCCACCGTGATGCTAGCAAGGTATCCCAACATGGGGTCTGAATAAACAATTACTCCTACAAATTGAGAAGAGTGAACAGAAACATTGAGCCCTGATGATTTAAGGATATTAAATATTGGACATTGTATGTGAGATGTTTGAACACAAAAATATCGCTTCTTTGTTTTTAAACTGTTAAATCTTAGAATTTAGGCATTCAATTAAAATCAGAATATTTCTTTAAGTGTCTGAATAAAATATGTATTCTTGAGTCACATGGTTTTTGAAATACATTTTTCATGTTCTTTAAAACTGTTTTCTCACACATATCAGCTATGTATAAAGAGGCATCACAGTAGGTAGTGATTAATGGTTAATACATAAGTTAGTAGATGAAAAAAATTGTCAAATGCACTGCGTACGGTTGTTAGCTTAAAAATCGAATAACCACAAGGTTCAGTGAAGAGTTTTATTAATCACGCAAAGCAAGTGTGATCACAGTGAGACCTTAGCAAGCAAAGTCTAACATGGGCATAAAAACAAGAATTTTATAAATGGGGAAATTGGGAAACAATGAGCCATCTCCTAACATGGTCGTTGTTCTTACAGTTTAAGTTTACACTACCATTAAAAAAAAAAAAAAGAAATTTCTCCTGGACACGTGTAGGAAGCTACAACTGAACAAGTACGTTTAGAGATTCAACCCATTCATGTCTATTCTGGACTTTTGAACTAAGCAATGCCCAGGTTAGCATGGTCTGCTCATTTTTCATTCCCTTCTGTACTGAGACCAATACTATAGACTCAACTTACATCAAAACCACACAATCTTTACCTAATCCTGCACCCGTCCCTGGGTCTGCTAACACTTCCTGTCTCTCTGGCTAACACTGCAATAAGGAAAAAAACTTTTTGATATAAAATAAGTCAATAGTTCAGCAAAGTTTAGAAAAATAAGTTTTGTTAAAAGTAGAAAATAAAATACAGTTTGTACGCTATTGGTTATTTTCAATAAAGTGGCTAAAAGTAACAAGATGGATTACATCAAAGCAATAGCAGGTTCCACACTTTATCATAGGTATATACAAGCTCCATGATTGCATTATATGTAAGTATATTGCAAATCTATGTAAGATCTCTGATGACTGTTAGAGTACAGTGTGACAATAGTCTCCATCACTGTGTGGGTCCCCAAGATGCTTGTCCCCAGACAAATTATTCACAAAACCATGATTTGTGATCAATGTTAAAATTTATATGACTCAAATAAGACTAAAGTAGCTGATTTGGGTTTGGTTTTGCCCTACTGATTTTTTTATTTGCTACAATGGATAGTTTAATAAATAACTGAAATAATGGAATTTCTCTCCAAATTGAAATATATCCTTGAGCATAAAGGTAAGTAAGGTCATATAGAGCGAATGTCAATTTGCACACATTGCAATGCAGAATAACAGTAACAATGCATACATATAGTATTTTGTTAGTAAAGAGAATAAAATGAAAGTGTTCCCTTTTGGCAGTGGCTTCAGCAGTGCTCTCTTCAAAGACATCACTGGTTGGCTCCTTATCATTCTCACACGATGCCTACTAATAGTGGGATCCTGTTTTGATGTCCAGGCTTTGTTCCTGTCTTTCTTGGTGGGTTCATCTTCTTTGAAGCAGAGACAGTGACACCATACATTCACTGGCCCATCCCACTGGTGTCCTGATTTTCTGGACGCAAGAGTTTTGAAGTATGTCACACTTACTCTTTCTCTATCCATGTCACTTGAATATACACATACTTGCCCACCCTTCTCCTCCTTCCTCTTGACCCAGCATTCACATTGTTATCTTAACATGATTCCATAATAGTGTCCACACGGCCATGGTCTGATTTGAGGAGATATTGAGAGCTTTAAAATTTGCATTAATCAGCCTTGTGTTAGACACAGAAAAAAAAAATTAATAAACATAATACGAATAGGTAATTCTAAAAAAATAATAATTAGTTATCACAAAGTGCATTTTTATCTATAATGACCATTCTTTTTTATACTTTATGAAGGTTAACACATTAATGCTTCGCTAATCTCTTCAGAGAGTGCCCTCTAAATGGCTGTGGCACTGAAATAGTTCCAACAATAAATCAATCTGTAAAAATGTTTCTTGACTGGTTAAAATGTTAATCTATTATTTATTCAGAAACTTGCATTAAACATTTTATAGTTCTCGTTTGCTTTTTAGCATCTTTGGCCACAAACAGTTTTTGTAGCTTTTTATTGCAATTTTCCCATCACTGTATTTCTGTTTTTGACATTTATTTGAATATTAAGTAGACATTTCAGAGAAAGAAAGCTTTGTTTTTTAGATTAAAAAATAATAATAAAAATAAAAATGTGAAAACAAAGAGCAGTGTTGGAGAGACCTATTTAGGGATCTGTGAATTCAAAGACAAATGTAAAAAACATTTCAGAGATGACTATTTGCAAATATGCTGACCAAGCTACATAAAACAACTGAAAATGATGATTGAAACGTCTTGTTAGCCAACATAGTCATCACCATCATCATTATCATCATTGTTCTCATAATCATCATTACCATCAGATATTTGTTTCTGGCAGCCAAGGAGCTAATTTCCTTAGACATCTGTCTAACAGTTTGGATTTGAAGATTATATGATAAATGTACAGTCACTTTACTATGCTTGGAAAATTAGCACCTTAAAAAAATCTATCATTATAGAGATCAGTAAGGAAATGAGCATAGTCTTGATTAGCAATTTAGAGTATTTTTAAATTTTTTGCCAAAATGTCCCTCTGAAAGCTATGAGAGATGGCTGATGATTATGTATGATATTTTCAATCTGATTCTTTGCCTTGTACCCAAACCTTCTTAAAAGTGATCCATAATATCCATTAAATAACAGAAGGCAACGATTAGAGATATGAGTCAAGGCTTGTCTATGAATAAATAATCGTCCCAGGTCCATAAAAGTGTATGTTTAAAATATGTTTACAGGTATACTTTTTTCAACATTTGCATGTTAATTTGTTTTTTAAAAAAGGAATGCAATACATAAAGGAAAAGAGGGAGAAAAAGGAGGGAGGTCAAGTATGATAGTGCAGCATAAGTCAAAGTGCAACCACTGAACATATAGGAATGAAAAAATGTGCCACATAGGGCTCATCGTGTCTCAGTGGATATCACATGGCTAAAAGAATACCTGATTAGAACAACAAAGACTACCTAACATCCATCCCCACACTTTTTGAGCATCTAAGGGATAGTTTTGTGTGATGCAATTAAGGTTGTGAAATGGCGGTGCAAGCCTGTGGCCTACCTCGCAATGATAATCCCGGGACTGGAGGCTCTCCCCAGCGGCCATACCACAATGGGACTATTGGCCTCGCCGCCACACACAACGCCGCCCCAGCCGAATCGCATGTCTGCAATGGGATGCTGCTCCCAGAAACCAAACGCCACGGCTGACGGCAGGGATATAGGAGACTTGCTCCGGAGACCCGCGCAGCCTAAACAGACTCCCGCAGAGGGGCCAACCACTGAGACCCCGGCCCACGAAGTAATGGAGACCCACCCAAGCCAACAGGTAAGCCTACTTCAGTCTCTTGAGACGCAAGACGGGTTAGCCCCCACTACCAGGCATGACCTAAAACTACTGCTGGTTAATATACAGAAGCTGTGGGCGGCAGACCTCACACTCCTGAGAACTGATCACTGACCCGGTACAGTCCTCTGAGGAAGACATTATAGACATCAAGACAGACATCACTGCTATTAAAGAGACAGTACAACAACTACAAACTGATCAGTCCATATTGGCCCTACAACTAATGGCCCTAAAGGACAGGCAATGCTGAAAAAATATAAAGATCCTCGGTATCTCCACTGGGAAGAGCTCCCACATCACACATGGAGACTGCTGGCAACCATCTTGCTACATGCGGTAGCCAAAAAAGTTACCATTGACAGAGTATACCACATATATGGCTCAGCCAGCAGATAACATCACACGAGATGTCATCCTCCTGTGCTTATTCACTCACGACAAAATCCAGATCATGATGGCACTGAGAGGCAAAACACCTCTGATCTTCGAGGAAGCCTCCTTAACCCTTTTCCAGGAAAAAAAACGCTCCTATGGTGCAAGTCACAAGGGACTATCACCTCACAACTGCGATCCGCAGCCATCCCTTACCGATGTGGAATCCATGGAACCCTGGTAGCGACCCACAATGGAACCACCATTGTGCTTGCTTTGATGGAGGGGGCACCCGCGTTCTTGACAGCAGTGGGACTGACTAACCATAACAAAGGACTGTCCTTGGTGACCCCCACAGCAACACTCCATTTACTTCAAGGGCTGAGGGCTCAAGGACTCTCAACTCAAAACACCACAAGGGGACTATGCCACACATCAAGATCGGAAGATCTCTGGGCACTGACTTGGACAAAATGATCCAATACTTATATTCAGGGTTTCCCTGTTTCTTGCATAACCTTTGCAATTTTATTCTTAAGGGTCCCATTTACCCTTTCTACTTTCCCACTACTCTGGGAGTGGTAGGAAGTGTGGAAAGCCTGACTGATCCCTAAAGCTTTCCTGATTTCTTGCATTATTTCCCCAGTGAAATGGCTACCTCTGTCACTTTCAATCACCTCAGGTACCCTGTATCTACATATCAGTTCCTTCAGAAGCTTGCTTGCTGTCACCTTCACTGTGGCTTTCGACACTGGGTAGGTCTCAGGCCAACCCGAAAAGAGATCAATGCACACCAACACATATTCAAACACTCATAGTTGAATACAGTCTATCTGCAGTCTCTGAAACAGGTAAAGTGGCCTTGGTGTATGTTTACTTGGTGTCTTGACAGCCTGTCTGGGATTGTTCCTAGCACAAATCATGCAAGCCTGGGTGTGCTTAGCTGCTATAACAGTAAACCTAGGTGCCATCCAATGGGTGTTCACTATACAGTCCATGTTCATCTTGGATAAATGTGTGGGTCCATGGGCTACTTGGGCCATCATAGGGTACAATACTCATGGTAGACATAGTCTTTTAACTTTTCTCCATATTCTGTCATCATTGGATTTTGCATCATTTTTCCTCCAGAGGTCCTGTTCTTCCTTGCCTTCCTGCTTCTGTAGTCTCAAGAGTAATCAACAGTCTTTTCTGGAAGAACAACCTGTAGAGAGGTATTACCTGAGAGTGGGGAAGGATGAGGTTGAATTGCTGCTTGCTTGGCAGCTTTGTCTGCTTTGTGGTTTCCTCTTGTGATCCTCTCTGTGATCTTCACGTGAGCTTCCACCTTGATGATACCTACTTGAGTGGGTAGCAGGATAGCTTCCATAAGTGCACTCATGGCTTCAGAGTTCTTGATTGAAGTTCCTGCTGTGGTGAGAAAATCACAAGCACGCCAGTATGGCCCAAAATCATGGAAGGCATATAAAGAGTCTGTGTAAATAGTAGCTGTCGTACCAGAGGCCAATTTGCATGCTTCAGTGAGTACCTTCAGCTTAGCCTCCTGTGCAGAGCAGTGAGGGGTGAGCAGTTCAGCTTTAATTACCTCATGTGCAGAGACTATAGTGTATCCAGTGTGGAAATTACCTTTCTCATTAGCATATCTGGAACCGTCTACAAAAAACTCAAAGTCTGGATTTGACAATGGAGAATCAATTACATGCGAAAAACCTGCTGTCTCTTATGCCATTAATGCTGCACAGTCATGGGGTACCTGAGATTCTGCTAACTCATCTGGTGACAGAGATTTACAAAAAGATCAAAACCCCTACTAGTACTACTCCCCTCTTTGAAATCCAGGGGAAGCAATGTAAATGGATTTAACACCATACATCTTTTCAGGGTGACATTAGAAGGCATAAGTAGGGCACATTGAATTCTAAGATGCCTAGCAGTATGTATGTATTTGGGCTGAACTTGTGACAAAACGCTGTTGATGTCCATGCTTGTAATTTGGCCTTGGTAGCTTTGCACCCTGCTTGTGCCAAAATTTTTAATAAAGACGGGGTTTGCTTAGTACATGACTCCTGATCAGGGCAACACAAAAGCAAGTCATCAACATATTGTAACACAACATCATCTGCCCTTGGCCACACTTCGAGAATTTGGCCATTGCCAAACTATACATAATAGGTGAATTCTGGGCACCTTGTGGCAACACTGTCTAGGTGTATTGTTTGTGCTTGTGTGTGAATGCAAAACGGTACTGGCTGTCTGGGTGCAATGGTACAGAAAAGAAAGCATTTGCCAAATCAATGACAGTAAACACAGTAGAGGGGGATGGAATCTGGGATAACAGTGTATAGGGATTGGGAACATTCCGGGTGATTAGTTCAGTAACTGCATTTACTGCCCTGAGATCGTGCACCATAAGGTAAACCACTGCTTTTCCCTTCTCTACTTTCTTTTTGATGGGATACAATGGGGTATTATATGTGGAGGCAGTTGCTACAATAATGCCTGCCTGTAGCAATTCATGTATAGATTGTGAAAATCTTGAGCTGGTCTTAGAGGATACTGTTTCTGACAGGGAGGGGTGGCTCCTGGAAGGAGATTCACTTTGACTGGGGGCACAGAGTGTATGCCTGTATCTGTCTTCCCTGTAGCCCATAGAGAATTAGGGACTGAGGACAAGTCAGTGGTAGGTTCTGGCACATGGCTGGGCATGGTGAGAGTTGCCAGTAAGTGGGCAAGGGGTATTATGCAGTTGTACTCAAGGGGCAGGGACAAGGATACCTCTCCAGACAGACTGAACTGAATGTTGGTGTTAATAGCAGACAAAACATCACTGCCTAGAAAATTAACAGGGGGATTTGGGCTTACAAGTACCGGGTAACTAGAGAAGTGGAGTCGTGGAGCTGAGCTTCATCTGGTGGGTGAGCGGGATATCAGTGGGGGTCCCATCCGCGCCCACACAGGACAATATGTCATCTGATTTTTCATAGGGGAAAATTTATTTTTTCTGCTCCACAGACTGGACTGCCCCACTGTCTAGCACAAAAGGGACTATTCTGTCACCTGGTAATCTGACATTAACAGTAGGAGAGGGTCCAGCTATGTCAGGAATTGTTAAAGCGTGCAGGGACACTGGGTTGTCGATTTCCTATGGGGAAGCAGCAATATCTTGTGAAGGAGGAGTAAGCGGGGGCACTGCTGCTGCATTGTGACAATCTGGCTTGAGGCGAGAAGGACATTTACAGTTTTATTTGATGTGACCCTTTCTGCCACAGTTCCAGCATTCTACTTGCTAGTGGCTATTGGCCTGTCTGGGAGAGTGGGGTTTTTCCTACATGCACTCTGGTAACCCTCTATGCCCATGGCCACCTTGACTAGGTCACTATAAGTGAGACTTCTCCATTCAGGGTGAGCTGTCTGTAGGGCAGAACATAAAGGGGTATGCAGACCATGCATGAAACAGTTAGTTGGCTTCAGTATTTCCCGACGGACAGGGAGTTGGCTTTGGTATTTCCCGAGGGATTCCCACGCAATATGGAGACGTGCAAAGAATTTTTCAACAAAATCAGCTCTACCCTGTACAAGGTCTGTATCTAGTACCTTTACTCTTGCCCATTCTTTAAGGGCAATCACATAAGCCTTTCCTGAACTAGACTTGGTTCTAAACCAACTGACCGGCTTGAGAACACCTGCATCTCTTAAATCCGCTTCTGCCTTGTCTATGTACTTGCCTATAATTTTTGCCATAATAGGACCTGCCTTTAAATCAACAATCTGTTTTAAATCACACTAAGTGCATTGGTAGGTGGTCTGGATGGTTTCTATAGCTTGTGCCAGCCCGAGGGGGTTCTTTTCTACATCAGGCAGTTGTGTAATAATAGCTAGCTGATCGCTAGGTGTCCAGGCCTTATATTCCTCCCATGTGTGCACGGCGGGCAGGGTACTAACTGTCTTCTAGGGGTTCTAGTTGAAGCAGCAACAGCACCTGTATCTGGTTCTATGGTAATGACGCAAGATTGGTCAGGCTCTGGGAGACCAGATGTTTCAGGTTTACACAGAAGATAAAATTAGTTAATGTGGCTACATATTTCATAAGATATAAAATTAGTTTACAAAACAATATGTGGTTACATATTTCATAAGATAGGAAGGTCGCAGATAAAATTAGCTAGCAAACAGTCACACAATGTACAGTTTCTCAAAATAAGTGCTCCGGTGGGGGCTAGAATACACAGAGAACACAACTTATGCTGACACGTATACAGCATTTTACAGAGAAAAAGTTCATTACATCTAAAGAGCATCAGATGTAGGCCCTTAATTACACTGAATATTGGAATCAAGATATATTCCCTCACAGCACCCAACCACAGGTCAAGGTGACATGTATATAATTCTGCTTTTACTCTTGCTTCATTTGTTAAACATGTCTTTTAGTTCAGTTGAAAACTCCACCTTAGCTGAGGGCACACCAAAATATATTTAGTGACACTACTGTTCCCCTCCCGCAGCCCCCCCTCCCGCAGCCCCCTAGGTTAGGGGCAACCCAAACCAAAATCTGAAACATCACTCCTCATGATGGTTCACAAAGAACCCATGTTACTCTCACAACCCCAATAGGCCTCCTACATAACTTCACTCCAAACACCGGGAGACTTATCCAACTGATGCAAATGTTACACCTTCACAGCCCCATGAGTCTGGCTCCTCGAACATTTACCACACACATACTTACCTACAGAATACCGGCCCAGGGCGAATCACATTTAAGTCACTTGCAACACAACTAGAGTCACAGGAATACCCCCATTTTTACTATTCCCTGACAACCGGATACCACTCCCATACCTGCCAACACCCAGCTCGTCAGGACTTCTTTCCTTACACATTATTTAGATTTTTCTAAGTTAGTTGCTAGCACACACACAGAAGTGCAGAGGCTTTGTGGGCAGGGATACACTTAAAACACCCACTATGCACAAGAATGATGCCAGGGCGTATCTCACATACCTGTTATTATGATATAAAATGTGTGCTATGTTTTCTCAATGTCATGACCTTACTACATTATGTTTGAGAATATTATGCTTGTGACTGCTGTCATGGCTTTTTAAGCTTATTTTGTTATCATACGCAGAACAAAAATAAAGAATATAAAAAGAAAAAAAATACTCTGTGAAGGAGTGGTGTTGAGGTAGATTTCCATGCCTGAGCAATCTGCTGTTGCACTGTAAGGATAATGTGTAAAATAAGCCTTATACATTGTCGGGTATTTGTAATGGGAAAAGCTAGGAGTAGCTAATACAGTGGCTACTCCAACATTTTTGACTAGTTCACCAAATGTTACCATATATGGAGTATTGTGTCCTCACTTGCTCCACAGTGCCAATAGATTGCAGAAGAATTTGAGAATATTTCATGGAGCCTTGTAGGCATCATAAACCATTGGTAGATGATTTTCCTATGCTGTTCAAATTGTGTGGATAAGTGAAGCAGCCCCTTCTGAATAGTGTATATGTGGGACCACTGCATGAGATTTATATTACAATTCAAATCAGTCTCCCAGTTGTGAGAAACATGAGAGCTAGAAAAGAGTGTATTAACAGGGATAAGTTGGTAGCACATAGAGATCATTTTACAACCTGGTATACATCAATTAGCAATATTATTACAATTAAATAATGTTAACGAGGGCATCTGGGTGGCTCCAAATCTACCCTGTCTTTTTTACTGGGAGATGCAAAATTAAAGTAGAAGGTATGAGTAATATATCCAGTAACTATGCACATTTAACCACAAATCATGGTATGTATCAGGTTGCAATAATATATATAACCTCATGCGCAACAATAATCTTATACCATTCCAAGAGTTAAAGATATCTATGATTTACCTGAGAATTCAAATTCTCAGGTAAATCATAGATATCTTTAACTCTTGGAATGGTATAAGAATGGTTTGTGGTTAAACATGAGTAACTGGATAGTGCAGCTAGATATAGTGCTCTTTGGTATTTATCCCATGTTCGAAAAAATAGATCAACTTGGAGAGGATGTAAGGCCATTTTCGGACAGTGTTAGGGGGGTAGCCAAAAATACAAGATATGGTATGTGGTTCTAGGTGCTTATTTTCTAAGTAACCCAATTGGGGCTGTCTACAGAGCTCCAATGTTGAAAGTTTAAGCTAAAATTATGGCGTGATAATAGCTTAAAGGGTTGGGATCCCCAAGCCCTTCAAAGGTGAGAGGGACCTGCAAAAGTTTCAGGGATAGCCTTGGATTTTTATCAGCCCAGATACGTCTCAGCGGTTATTGTTTTGAAATAAGAGGATGGCAGCTGCAATAGCAGTATACAAAACAAATTCTGCAGTCATGGTAGAATTGTCATTGAAATAGTTGCTATATGATGGGACAGGGCAGAAATAATGAAGACTAGAACTGCAAGAGTGATCCACAATTTTAATATAGTTTGTTGGAAATAATTCAGAAGGCTTCTAGATAATCATAAGTCCTACATATTTAAGATGATCTCATCTCCATTCAAACAGGAAAGCAAAACTAAGTTCTATTCATCTTGGTAGAGTGTAGCAAAGGTTCCAGAGCTAGCACATACAGCAGGGAGGACAGCAGGCACCCCTGTCATGTGCCATCGATTATAAGAAAAGGTTGGGACAAAAACCCACCCTGTAATATTTGTACTTTGGTGTAGTGTATGACGCCAGTATGGATCATATGAAACAGAAATTGTGAATTATTGCCTCTAGGAATCTACAGATCAGGCTATCAAAAGCTTTTTCTGCATCAAGCTGGACTAAGAGTCTGCCCAAGTTGAAACCCCTTAACTATGGCAGAATCAGAGGCAATTTCCTGGTATATTCCAGTTTCTGTCTATCGTTTACAATTGCTGTCTGTTGTCTATTAACTGTGGGAGTAAAGAGTTTAAAAGGTTTGCAAGCATTTTGGCATAAAGCCTACTATCCATATTTAGAAGGGAGAGTCACAAAAGTGGTCAGTAACCTATCAGAGGGTAAGGTCCCGGTTGTAGCTGCTGCGTGAAATACCCTGAGTAAGTATTATCCAATTTTATTGGCAAATTTCTTATAATATATATTGGTAAAAGCCATCTGGGACAGGCAATTTCCCTATTGGCAGTTATTTAATGACGTGGAGGAGTTCCTCCAATGTCATGGAAGATCTGAGGTCAGCTTGTTGTTGGTATGATAAGCTTGGCAGAACTATTTTAGATAAGTAATTAGAAATATCCAATGCATTTGGTTGCGGAACATGAAGATCTTCACTGAAATTGTACAGCTGGAAGTAAAAGATAGAAAATTGAGCAATTGTTTGTGGGTCAACATATTTGGAACCAATGTGGCCTTCTATACAAGCTATGCAAGTATGTGTTTGTTGAGACCTGAGTCTTTGGGCTAAAAGTTTACCTGCTTTACTGCTGGTTTCATAATACGACTCTTTCAATTCGTTTTCTTAGCTTTTATAGCTAAATTACACTTTTGTAAAGAAATTCAGGTCTCAAGCCAATTCATGGGACAGGTCTACTTTGTCTCAATGCTTGCGTTATTTTACAGTAGCGATCTAAAAGCTCAGTTGGGGATTTCCTTTTTATGTAGAAGGATTGTTGAATAAAACAACCTTTTATAATGGACTTGTGGGTGGAACACAAAGTATTGTTTGTGACATATTTCAGTGTCATTTGTCTGAAAGTAGTGTGTTATAGGCTTATGAAGTAAATTAAGATAGTTCATTCAGGCGTCAGGTACCTTGTCCTTTTAACTGGAAAGCATTTGCCAACTGCAGTGTCAAAGGTGTGTGATTAGAACACGTGATATCACCACTATTACAGGTTTGTATTTGAGCTAAGGTTGCTGTATCTGCAAAGTAGGTATCTATGCGGCCGTAAGAATTGTGAACTGAAGAGAAAAATGTATAGTCCCTCTCCAATGGGTAAAATATCAATCAACAATTGTATGGACCATATAAATCTAATAACCTTGTGATGCCAGCACATGTACTTGTTAATCGGTTTTTCCTGTGATCTTTGGGGGACACTGAGGAGTGTAATAAAGGAGACTGGATGATGTTTTAATGTCCACACACTATCAGATTATTTAACTTAAGCCTATCAAAGTTTTTTTATAAAGATTGGATGTAGCTTGTCTGGTTCATGTTGGGAGAGTAAAGAGTGTGTTGAATATTTTTAAACATTCCTAATTTAATATATCTACCATTAGAAACGATAAGTTGGTTTTGTAACTGAAAGGTGACATCCTTATGGATCAAGATTGATACTCCTTTAGATTTAGTATCTGAGAGTTATATACATTTTATAAAAAGGAGCCGAGCCTCTAATATAGAAAAAAAAGATACACTTCAGGTTACAAAAAAAGGGGGTAACCCCTAAATGGTAGAATTGAACTTTAAAAAATAATAAGAAAAGGAAAACAAATAATCCAATAAGTGTATGTTCTTAATGTAAGAATGATATGTGGAAAGAATAAATAAAACTTAACTTTTATTGTCTTACAAGATAAAAAAGTGTAGTATCTCGAATGAGCAACCAGAGCCCCTAACATGCGTGTTTCGCCACAGTGGCTCATCAGTGGGGAACAGACACAGGTAAGTATCCGTATTTTTAAATCTTGATGTCGTCTGTGATTGGTCAAACAAACTCTTTGTATTGACCAATAGAAGAGAGGGTGGCCGTCTCATTATTGGCACTAGTATGAAGACTGGATTCCAGAACTACTATGTCTGTCTGTGGAAGTAATAGAATGTTTAAAAATAAATGTAATAAACATTATACGAAATTTATAAAAATAGAAAATCTTCGCAAGAGTCACAATATGCCATACTTGCTTGCTCCAAGTCAATGGACACCTCTGCTTCCATGGGCGCTGCACGAATGCTAGCATTGCCCTCACTATGATCAACACGTTACCGGTGTCTCTGAGCTGCTTCTCCTCGCACTAGGACGCCATCCCACCGCTTGCCTCCAAATGTGACGGACCCGCTGGCACTCCGACCGAGTACCTATGCCAATCAATGCTCCTAGTTCTTGCCGAGGACTCCAAGCACTCCAACCGACACCATCAGCACTGCAGACTTATTCCATCCCCCCAAGCATGAGCCAACGCTTCAAGAAAGGGTCAAGCAGGTCTGTTTAATGAGCACACAAAAGCAACAGCACCCATACAGCAAAACAACTCCTCCTCAGAGGAAAACAAAATGACAGTTAAGTTCAGTCAATGTTTAAATATATGACAGTTATTGGAAGTTGCAGAACTGTGCCAGTACCATTTAAAGGGCCAGAACAGTCTTTTAAAACACCAATAAGTCCAAATGGTGTGTCTAACTGGCAAAATCTCCCAGGGACCATAGTCATATGGCAAGAGGCTGGTAATTAGTCCTCTCCAGGCACAAGTGGCGAAGGGCACTTCGTCACACAGTGCACTCCTAATCTGCATTCCAAATCTGTATTCCTAACGTTATTGTGTTCTCTTTATTTAGTTTCATGGGCCCACCTAAATCTAAATAAAAAAAATTTGAAAAAAGGGTATTATTTACCTTTTCTTCTAGTATCGTCATCGACCCCCTGCAGTCAGTAGATCCGCCTTCTGAAATGTCATGCTGAGACTTCTAAACGATCAAAGATGAGCAATGTGCATGCGCAGCAAAGGCTAACACATAGGAAAGTATTATTTCAGTGGCTGTCAATACTCTGACAGCCACTATAATCAGTCTTAACCCTACAATGTAATAAATAACATTGAAGGGTTAAGGGGACAGGAACATTGAAGTCAGACCACTTCAATGTGATGAAGTGGTCTGTGTGCCAAAGTGCCTCTTTAAAGCTTTTTAGATCTTCATTATTGCTTCCTGTAGTATTTTTTATAACATACTCCTTTCAAATGTAAATGTAATATGTTACCTAATTTGTATAATACAGGAAATTTACTATTTATTGACAACATCAAAAGTGCAATGGCAAGATACACACTACACAGTAGTAGCCTTGGCATCTGGGAAAATAAATGCAAACTGTAAGTGTATTCTATGCTTGGGCTGCACACGTAAAATGTGCCTTTCTCATGAAATGAAGATTAAGGTATGCAAAGGAACAAAAACTAAACTGTTTTTATAGTGTTGATTTATTTCAAATGATTGCATAATCCCCCACATGTTAGGCAATATTTAAAGCGGCACTGTCACCCCCACCTTCCCATCCCATGCAAAATGATTATTTCATAAAGATACAAAAACTTTATAAAATACTCATATTGACTGTGATGGACTTGCAGGGACTGTTAGACAGTTACACATGCTGAAACGCTAGGAGCCAAAGATGACCGGTTGGAAGAAGATGGTAGAGCCTGTGAGGGACAGGTTTTAGTAAGACAAACTCACCTGCCCCCCCCACCCGCCCCAGCGGTATGTCACTATCGGGGGTCTTTGCAAATTATGCAAAGTCCCCAGACAGTGACAGTGCCTCTTTAATGTATACAATGTCAAAATATTTACACATTATAGGTGGCACAAGTAAATTAAACAGGCAAGCACTATGTATTATGATATCAAAAGGGTACGTTATTAGAACATTGCTCATATTTATATCTGATTTTATGCCCCCATAATGTTGGAGTTTATTACAAACTTACCTATTTGTTTATTAAATCCAGTAGTAGTGCATCCATTATTTACTGTTTAGTTGTTTTTGTACTTGATTTTCATATATTAGATAGCATTCAGGACGATGGCACAGGTCAAACTATATAACAAAATACAAATATATTTACAAATTCCTATTGCCCAAGACTATTTTATGTTTGCTATTTGGATTTTTTTATTAAACCTAATTTCTTTAGGCTGCAATGCTCTTATGACAAAGCAACTAATTCAAATTAATAGTGGGGAAGTTATGAGCAAGGCGGAGGAATATTAATGATGGGAGATTAGATTGGTTAATGAAGAATAGATATTAAGCTGATTAATTTGCTTTATGAAAAAGCAAGTAATAATACAGATCAGGAGGGCAGATTTAAAATGTGAAGAATTGGACTCTACACCCAGAAATATGTTTTAACTCTGGTAGTTTATTAATAATTTTCTCATTGAAGGTTAATGGAACATTTTAATTCATTTACCTGTGCTAATCTTAATATTGGTCATTGAACCCGGCCCCAGAAATTACACCCCAACATTTTTCGCTACATAAAACATTTTAATTTCTATATAAATTTAATTTTATAAATTAAAATGTTTTATGTAGCAAACTTATATATATATATGTATATGTGTGTATATATATATATATATATATATATATATATATATATATATATATATTATAATATATATTTAGTCATTAAATTGTACACATTACACAAAGTTATCACCCTTGACATAAGCAAATAAGTATTTTGGTAGTATCATTACAAATTTAATCTTAGTATGTTACATAAATAAATAACAATTTATTTAAACAAAATAAAGTGGTAAATGAAGAGAAATCTGAACATATTAGGTGTATTTCTATTTCGAGCGTTTATTTTTGTTTTTACTATTTAAGGCAATCAAATTAGAATATTAAGTAGCAACATTGAATAGTAAATAGGTTGGTACACTTAATATGATACTTCCAAATCAAATAACTCAAATTGTGAGTGATTCTCAAAATGTTTATTTCAGTACATGAATTCACCACTTGTGAAAGAATACACCCATTTTGTTTATCTGTTTATTAACGTATACCTATCGAAATAGTGAGTCGTTTTTCTGTAGCTCACTGTAAAAAGCATGCAAAAAGATTTGGTTGAGAGATTTAACTGCTTTTTTGACCAAACATTATATTTTGTTATCAGGAATGTTAGAAAAGAGACCTTACTAAAGAAACTGCAAAGTGGACTGTATGTTTGTATTGGAACTTCTATTAACATACAGAAATAAGCCCTATGCTTAATCTCCTACTCATACTCTTGAGGGGCAGCAATGGCTATAGCATTCTTGCTATATTCATCAGCTTAAATGTATTAACAAAACAATAGAAACATTACCTGTGCAAATTCTTAAGCACAAATGTTTTTAGTACCGCTGCAATGGTCATTAAAGTGTAAGCTCGGCCATCAATTTCATGCTACTACTTTGCACAAATCCAAGAGGGTTTCCATTTTTATAAACAAACAAGTAGTCTTTTCACTCCATAAACAAATTATTGACCAGGGCAGCAGGTTCCTTTTCCTCCCTCAATACTAACAATGTGAGTTAGGCACATATAGCAAATATTTATGTACTTAATATGGACCAAATTAATTTTCTTCATACCGTTATTCCTACATTATACTCTTTCAAGCAGGCTATCAGTCATATGTGAGGATTTTAATTCTTTAATGAATCCCTGTCTAGATTACACGCTCGCTTCCTCTTGTCTGAGATTCAGAAGTCTCAAAACCCAATTTAAGTAATAGTTCAATTGCTAAACTCTCATAACTTAAATGATGACTGACACATGACTCACCCCGGTTATAAAGAATGCATATATTTTCCCCAAGTCTATAATTCTTACTCCCGAATAGACAGTTTTCTTATGCCTAGCTCAGACGTTAATCAGATGTTAGATTACACTATTGGACTAATAATCATGCCTCAGTTTTCTTGTCTCTTACAGACCAGTATGATTCTAAAGATAAGAGTCCATGTAAATTCAATAAAAACCTCCTACAAGATTCCTCTTTTTCACTACATTTTGAATCGAATATACAGCAACATATTGAGACAAATACTATGTCTGAGATTACGTCTCTCACTTTATTAGTTGGCACATAAACCTGTTATGTGACATTTACTTATTCAAAGGGCATCATATCTGAAATGCCATTCACAGATGCAATTGTTGGCTCGGCAAAATTTACTTTGTGACTTGAACTGTAATCATTTGTCCCCTCCTCCGTGAAAGACCACATTTTAGATCTCACTCATAAAATGTACAAATTGGTAAGAGTGTCTTGCTGCATTAGAAAGCTTTAACTACTCACTATTCCCAGTGTAATTGGTCTGGTAAACTCCTACTACCAAAACCGGGAAAGCTTTCTACTCATTGCTTAAATTTTAGACCAATTTTACTTTTGAAAACTGATGCAAAACTGTTTGCCAAACTGTGTACAACATGCTTGGGTTCTGTACTCCACCATATTACATAGAATGAGTAGGTGAGTTTTGTTAAGACTCGGACAATATTACAGAAGTCTTAAATCTAATACATAGCTTTCAACAGACACATAAAGGTGGCCCATTGATATCTATGATGTGGAGAAGGCCTTGACCACCTAGTGGTTTCTAGAGGCAGTCTTAGGGAAGACCCTGTTTGCTTGTATCCTAAACACTTACTTTTTCAGTGAACCCTTTGGTGTTTTGAACAGAACTCGTCAAAGGTACCCCCTCTCTACTCAATGTGCTTATACTGGAGCCTTTTAATCCTCAATTAGAGCCTATAAATATATTCATGGAGTGGAGGTGAGGGACAAAAGTACAGGTTACATCTTTTTTTCATATAACATTCCCACCCTTACACAACTATTATGATGTCCTTCTCACCCTCAAACAACCATTATCAGAAAGTTTCCTACATTCAGTAGCAATTAATACAATCTATAAATTATAAATAAAAGCGTATGGATGGACACTAGCATCCTTCAAAGACCTGTGGTGGAAAGGGATCTTGGCCTCCCAAATCTTAAGGCTTTTTCTAGAGCGGCCATTATGTGTAATATATTCTCTGCTTATTTGCTAGCCAATTCACTTCAATATGTTGCTATGGGATCATACTGAACAGTATGGAAGGGTTTTTATTATCTTTTTAGGGTTCTGAGGCATATAAGACCTTTGTTGTACATGATGCTACCCTTTACCAGACTAATGTTAACAAATAGGGATCTGGTTATGTCTATCTTCTGTAGCTATTCCCCAGTATCTCTAGCAACACCATTACTCTCTGTTTTCTTGGCTTTGCCAACCATCAACCACAAACCATGGTTAGGAGTTACTCGTGTATATCAGATGTTTCACGAAGAATCCTTGAGACCCCTTCCAAACTTACATGTGCAATTTCAATGAAAACAGTGTGTTTTTCTCTTATTTGCAACTTAAGTCCAGTCTAGCTGGAATTTAGGCTAACCTGCTTCCTCAGTTGTCATACTCACAATTATCTCACTTTGAGAATATTTGTTTATAATTGTGTATCAATAAAAAAGTATTTTCTTAATGTAACCATTTTATAAATGGGGATGTGTTCCTGCTGAATTATGGATTTATTAAAGCCTGGCACACTAGTCTGGGGTTAGTTTTGTAACCTATCCAAAGGGCCCGATCATACATCATTCACAAAGAGTTTACCTCTTGTGTATCAAATTTAGAATGAATGCATAATGTAACATACAAATGGTATATTATCTGTTCTGCTTATATTTTGCTAAACTGCTGCAACGTATGTTGGAGGTATTAGCACAAAGTACTATAAATGGTGAACATGCCAACTTATTGTACCATAATGCTCAGCTATTGTCTTCCCTAATACTTACTAGTTTTGAACCGAGACCAGATATCTGCTTCTTATTTATGTTGCCACACGATTTGCCTAATTGGTACATTGTATGCACCAATTGAATTTACGCTATGCTCTCGTAAACCAAGACTAATCTGTTGTTTTGTAATCTACATTTGGCCTATTTGATTCTCCAGCATATTACCTACCATGCTGAATCTAGCGCTGTTAATTCGTGTACCATGCTAACAAGGCCTGCGCTACCATAAAGCAGTATAGGTGGCCGTCTTATGTGGCAGCGAGGACTTAAAAGATATCCGGGTGACCAGCGGGAGGTGGGAGTACAGATAACCCCTCTCTTGCCAGTCACTCTCTGCAGACATGCATAAGTTACTAATTTAGTCTTTCATATTCTCTGGTGCCGACCACCAGTGTGTGTGTGTATGAGCCAGAGAATGAATGTGTGTGTGTGTGTGTATGAGCCAGTGTGTGTGTGTGTGTGTGTATGAGTAAGAGTGTATATGTATATGTATGTGTATACGTCATATTCCGGCTCCCAGCCTCACTCTGAGGCGCGCGAGGGAGCTGAGCAGACTGCTCAGAGGAAGTGCTCCCTCGCCAGCCGCCCGCCCAGCGCCCAGCAGCCACTGGACTCCCAGGGAGAAAGGGAACCCCCCCAGCATTCCCAAAGGTAAATAAATGTGTTAATGTGAGTGTGTGAGTGTGTCTGTTAGTGTGTGTGAGTGTGTCTGTTAGTGTGTGTGTGTGTGTGTCTGTTATTGTGTCTGTTAGTGTGTGTGTGTGTGTGTGTGAGTGTGTCTGTTAGTGAGTGTGTGTCTGACTGTTAGTGAGTGTGTGTCTGACTGTTAGTGTGTGTGTGTCTGACTGTTAGTGTAAGTGTGTTTACCTGTGAGTGTTTGTGTCAGTGAGTGTTTGTGTCTGCTAGTGTGTGTCTGCTAGTGAGTGTGTGTGTCTGCTAGTGAGTGAGTCTGCTTGCTAGTGAGTGTGTTTGTGTGTGTGTGTCTGACTGTGTGTGTATGTTTGCCTGTGAGTGTGTGTGTCAGTGAGTGTGTGTGTGTCTGTTAGTGTGTGTCTGCTAGTGAGTGAGTGAATGTCTGTGTGTGTCAGTGAGTTTGTGTTTCTGTTAGCTAGTGTATGCATATCTGTCTGTGAGTGTGTTTGTGTGTATTTAGAATGCGGGGCGGGGGGAAGGGATGGGTGGGGGTCGCAGCGCGTGGGGGGTGTTTGGGGGGCGCCTGAGTTTTGTCCTGCATAGGGCAGCACAAAACCAGGATACACCACTGTCCATGAGTCAGTATGTGTAAGGGGATGTGAGTGTGTGTGTATGAGCCAGTGAGTGTGTGTGTGGAAATGTGTGTTTATGAGCCAGTATGTGTATGAGCCAGTGAGTGAGTGTGTGACACAATGGGGTTAAGAGACCACCAAAGGTTGGATAAAGACACAAAAGCATGAAAAGAATGACACAGGATATAATATGAAAAAAGGGAAAAGAAAAACATAAAAGTGGTAAGATGCACAAAATGATGGGTAAGAGGTGCAAAAGGTGGGAATGTATATAGACAGATGAAGACAAATTTTGGGGGCGGTAAAATGCATCTTTGTCTGTTGTTACAAACTGCCATTTGTAACTGTTATTTTATTTGACAAATTGCCCTGCTTCCCTGTGTTATGGAGAAGCCTAATTGCCAGCCTTCTGCCCCATGACTATGGACCTAGTGTGTATGGCGATTTGACTGTATTTGTGGGATCTGAGCGCTGTTTGGATATATTGAGCGCTCAGATCCAAGCCATCTGGGGATAGGTTGAATGTGGGGGTTCTGTTCAGTTCAATAGGAGTTATGTATTTTTGTGTCTTTTTGTGTCTTTTGCTAACATGTGGTTAATGGAGTCTGCCTCTATCCCTGGATAATTGGATTACTTTCCCCATTGTCCAGGATAGAGGCCTCTGTAAAACCGGTTTGGGCCAGAAAACCATGCTGCCAGCCAGGCCCCAAAAGACACTTTTGCTAACTTTTGAACCCCTTGTCTGATTTGTGCCATTTTTTAATATGTTGCTCCCCTTAATGGATTGATTCCAAATATGTAATTTTTATGAAGATTGGATGTGTAGTTTGGAAGTTATAGTACATGTATAAAAACTGTATTTTTACTGTTCTGTTTTAATTATGTTATGTGATTATCTGAGGGATGGGAATTTCCCCGAATGTATATTGTTCCGATTGGTTATACTGCTAATTATGTGGGTGTCTCCCTTGCATGGGCAGAATCTCATAAAAGCAGAGTGTGTGCCATTAAACATCAGATCTTCTTGACCCTCAATACGTAGCCTTGTCTCGTTATTGGAGGGAACTGCTATATCACACTGGGGATTGCTATGCTCTGCATACTCCCCTGAGCTTTTAATCACTTAGCTCTTTTAAGAGCTGTTCCTGTTACGCTCTCCTGGAGGAGAGGTCTTCCCCACACGGTCCTGGAGGACAGAAGCTGATCCAGGGTGGAAGGAAGACGGCGAGACTCCAGTTAAGCTACGGCGGTTGTGGAGTCTGCGGTGGTTGTGGTGTCGGCTGCAGTGTTTGGAGTCCTCAGGAAGCACTAGGAGCATCCATCAACGGAGGGTACTCGGTCGGAGTACAGTGAGCTCCGTTACACCTGTGTAGACAAAAATTCTTGCACCAGCCCTGCATACTAACCTGTTTCAGACCAGAGCTTATCCCCAGACCAGAATATACAAAGGTTGCATGCCACCATTTGTTGCCCCCGCCCTACTTTTTGTCACCCACTTTTTCTCTTCTCCTTCCTTTTTTGGTTCCACACACATTATCTATCTATATTGACTGATTTGATATTGCGTTTAATGAATATGTCTGTAACGGAACGCCTGGCACCCCAACTGGGTACCTTCCGCTGATGGATGCCCCTAATGCTTCCCGAGGGCTCCAAGCACTCCACCAGACACCATAACCACCAAAAACCCCACAAACCGCCGCAGCTTGGTTGGGGTTCCGCCATCCTCCACCCAGCCTGGACCCAAGACCAGCTTCAACCTCTCCTTAGTCCAGAGAGCGAAACAGGAACAGCTCTTGATTATACTCTGGGGAGTATAGTGATTATAGCAATCCCCAGAATGTAGTTCTCCAATCCCCCAAACATGAGCCAAGACTTCATGAAGGGTAGAACAGGTCTGTTTAATGAGCACAAAGTAATTTATTTTATACAAATTTTCCCCACAAGGTTACCACCCACATGGACCTTGTGGAGCACCGGACACAAAGGACACAAACCAATCAAAACAATACAATAATGTCCAACACTCCCACATACAGCACACAAGCCCTCCCATCTGCCTGGGATATAATTAAAACAGCTAATACAATAACCTAATTATCCACAGGCAGAAAACCACAAATTTTCCCCAAAGTCCAGAAAACACCCCAAAACATAACACATCCCCATAATTACACATCCCTGGATAGCCCTGATCTGGGTGAACAACATATCCAAAAATCACCCAGATCAGAGCAGGGGTGCAAAAGTTTTATGGAAGTCACATTTGACCAACCGACCGCAAGCATGGGTTTCATGCCCAAAACAGTTCCACTTATTTAGGCTGTGAGGCCGGTCTAGCTTCTCTTCTATCCTGGAAATAATTGGCTTATGTGGTTGTGGTAACTTAATTATCTCCAGGTACAGGAAATATCTCTAAGTCAGAAACTGTTACAGAAACCACATAAAAATACATAACTCTTATAATACAATGTTTAACTTATATGTCCAATATATCCGCAGATAGCTTGGATCTGAGCGTTTAATATGTCCAATGTTAAAAGTGCCCTATAGTACAAGGAAGGGTGGGGTCAGAAATAGCAAGGGCTGATAGGAGATTGAGGAGGGACAAAGCAGCCAGTTTAAACTGGTCTGGCAGTGTCCCTGGAACAACGCCCTGCGGGAGAAACAATAAGACAGGGAAAAGGGGGAGAGGAAGAAGCACATTTTCTCATGGATTTAAAGGGGCAGAAAAAGTGCTTTAAAATCCAATATGCCCAAATAAAGCTTTTAAAGGGCAATACATCCCAGGGGCCATAGTCACAGGGCAAGAGGCTGGCAAGCAGGCCTTTCGTCACAATGTCAATTACCACTGTAATGGAATGTTACACTCCTTTTATGTATGCATACTGCATTTTGCGGCAAACAATAAAATTGGTCAATTTGTAAAAAAAAAAAAAGTGTAAGTTCACCTGCCAACATCAAGGCAAACCACTTAGGTGAGTCCTGTGCTGACCATTCACCTTGGTCTTTTCAGCTGAAAAATATATATTTTTGGTTCTGCTCTGTTTGTGTATTTGCAAGAACATGCCTTAAACCAAATAAAGAACCAAGAATTTATGGGATTATTAATGCATTTTTAAAACATTTATCTTAGATTTTCACTAGGTATTTTCTTTTTGTTCTAGTGTTTTGTTTGTGTTTATTTTCATTTTACGTGAGTTATATCTTTTGCCTGAGGGAGAGCAGTGGCTGATATTCAAAGAGCTTATTGGTAACAAATTAGTGGTTTGCTAAAGGCTGTGTGGAGTTCTTTCAAACAGGCAGTTAAGTCAATATGGAACAAAAAAAAATAAGCATTTTAAAGTGATGATATCCATCTTGTTTTCAGTATAAACTATATCATATATTTTCAACAAATGGGATGATTCCCTATATGATTACTGTTGAAAATTAAAATTTAATTTCAAACTGAAGGCCAAAACAGCTCAACTGGAAAAAAGTTTACAAGTCATCAATGATTCCAATTCAGCCGCCACTATGGCTTGAAATCATAAATTCACTTTGAATTCAAAGCAATTCTCAGTTTATTAATTAATCGTGTTTGTTTAAAGTATATGCAAAGGCAGTGATGTGATTTAGAATGCATACATCAGACAGTAAGGCTCACCAGTGCTCCAGTTTATTACCTTAAACATTATTTGTTGTACTTAGAACAGTTTGAACACAGAACAAAAGGATAAATGAGCTAACAGTTCTTATATGCGTAAGAAGAACGCCAGGAGTACCTACCAGGGATAGGCAACCTTCGGTACTCTAGATGTTGTGGACTTCATCTCCACAACACAGCTATACAGCTGTAAGGCTAGCAGAGTAGGGATATGTAGTCCACAACATCTGGAGTTCATGAAAATTGCCTATCGCCTTAGGCACACCTACATCTAGGAAGATGTATCTCCCAGGTCCCTATACTGACAAAATATGACTAATTTTCCAATTAAAGAATTGATCACCAAGTTAATGTCATGTACATAAATTAGGTTGCAAAAAAAAAGTAAAGAACAACTACCCCAACGAAACATTCTGTGTACACATTTGCTTTGATTCCTGCATAAACAACAGAAATTTTAAATTTTAAGTATCTTATTTTGATAAAGCATTAACATATTGGGTATTTTCTATCAACGTGGCTGTGCCACTTTCTCTGTATCTATTATACAACATGACCTTGAAAAATGTATTTTTGCATAAGCTGAAACTGTTTGACTGATACTTTGAGACTAAACAATCCAACATTGCCCTCTTGATCAATAAGTATTATGAACAAGAAATTATAAATGATGGTTATTCAGCAATTTGTTCCTAAACTTTTTTTTTTGTTCGTTTTTGTTGCAGAAGGAGGGTCTGGGTCTGGTGATGGAGGTAAGAGATAACATGTTATTACATCCTAGTCAAGATTAGTTGTTTGCTATTGTCAAAGTTTATTTGATTTACTAGATTATATATATTTAAAGGAACCCAGTGATTTATTATAGTGTAGTAAATGTTTAAGGAAGAAAATCTATATAGTCATTGACTGTCCTTTTTAAATGGTATTGCCACCTGAGCCTGATGAACAAGCATTCAACCTGATGGTTTGGTTGAGGTGGAGCATGGGGTTTCAAGCCCAACTCAGGAGTCACTATGAATGCATTGAGTGTACATGTTTCAAATTGCTGTTCACTTGATTATATTTTATAGTATTTCAGAACATCAAGAAATGAATGCTCATCAGCATTTGTCTGAAAAATGCAGTTAACTCAAAACTGTTTCTAAAGCATTATTTCTTCAGTGACCCCATGCATTCAGCTTATTCCATTTAATTTCATTTAAATTCCATATTCAGCCAAAATGCACATTTCTCTTCTCTGTTTTTCTGAATCTTCATGTTCAGATCACAGAATGAAAACTTTCTATATCTCCCTCTTTTAAGGGAACAGCCCTTTTTTAGGGAACAGCCCTTTTAGATAAAATAGAGATGTCAGAATGGTCTTTACAGTTGCTGCGTTTTACAACATTGGACCCAGAATGTGCTCAGGATACTAAATACAAATGTACAAAGCTTCCCTGGGCTACAAGAAAACAAATGTAATGTTATATATGTGTAATATATGTGATATGTGTAAATAAATGAACAGGGTATCATTTCATAATTGTCTCATTTATTGCTAAATTTCCCCTCTTTCATAATATTGTAAAGTGTTGCAGAATAAGTTGGCACTATATAAATAACAATAATAGGAATACATTTACATTATTACGAACTCTAACATTGTTTACTTATAAAATGCTTTTGATCATGGTTCTGTTATATAGTCAATGATCAAGTTATTGATACGTTCGTGCATTGCTTTTACATATGTACAAATCATATGACAACTAGCATACCTCCCAACATTCCCAGATATGGTGAGACAGTCCAGATTTGGGGCTTCTCTCCTACATTCCCAAGTTAAATACTTGATGTTCCACATCTGGGGACACCAGTAAGCCTCATTAAGCAAAGCAATATTTCATCATTAGATGGGCTTGTGCTATGCAAACTAAACTACGGCCATGGAGCACATGTAAAAAGTGCATTGAAAGCTGCATATGAACAGCTTCGATTTGTCCCTTTTTCAGGTGGGCCCACTCACTTAAGCAGTTAATACTGCATGAATATTGAGTAAATGCTGTGGGGTAACTTTAATCTCTTCTCAACAACTGAAACTCACGCCAGCTCTTGGTTGACATTATGGATTGTGCGTATCCTTCTTCAAACTCTAATGGCCCAATTGTAAAATGGAGTCAGCATTTATATGTGTCAATTACCTTGAAACAGAATAAGTATTAAGTGATTAGATTCTGATAGCTACTCTCAGTGTGCCTCTGTAGCACTCAGAATTATTTTTAGTATTTGGTCATGAGCAGGAAGAAAGAATTAAGTGATTTGTAGGCTTCTTCTTCTTAATTTGCAATGCAGTAAGACTTGTGTAAATCAACCCTTCTGGGATTTTAATTATGTATGCAATTTTGGTGATTGCTTACATAAACTTGTGAAGAAGTCTTACGTAAACTGTTTTTAAATGTAACCTAGACTTTTTAATGCTGGTAGTTGTATTTTATACACGCTACATAGGAACAAGAGGTTGATTGTTAGTCAGATTAATTTCTCGAACCCTTTCTGCACGGAATTTACTTTATGCTACATTAATTTCTCTGCAATGCACAGGATATTGCTATTAAATGAGGAATTTTAAATTGGGCCCAAGAGTATAGATGGAAGTCGATGAGTAAAATGTATATACTAACAGAAAAGGCAAATAATTTATTTGATTTAACTTAATTAATAACTGATGTATTCTTAGCTGCTTCACTACCAAGTATGTATTTATTTATAAATAAAAGATCAGTAGATTCTGAGTTTTATGCTGTAATTGATATATACAAAAGTTATAGACAAAGAAGTGTTTTATGTGTGTGTGTGTGTGTGTGTGTGTGTGTATATATATATATTATTATAATTATTATTATTATTATTTTTTATCATTTAACAGATGGCTTCACCATTGTTGTATCCAAGTAGCTAGATTATATGTATGTGAGTAGAACATGTTTTAAATCACTGCTCTTAATACATGTTAATTCTATATCACATGCAGTTTGTCATGGACTAACTATAGGATCGGGCATCTGAAGGCAGAGCAGCCCACTTCTAAATGATCAGATACTTTTATAAAATAAAATAAAATAGGAATAAGTTTATTCACACAAATCTGTCCACAAATCTGTCCACTAACTCTGAGACTAAACCTGACACATTGATCATCTGCCCTTTTACCTAGTGATCTTGAAGATATGTCCATCTTCTTTTGCTCCTCAGCTCCCAATCCAACACACATTTCTCCATCACAGCTCCTCTTGTCATATCATGTCTGTGGACATTCTTATTTTTTCTATCCTCCTGTCATAGCAAACCCCTCTTTTCATTACAGCACTACTCAACATTCATATTCCCTTTGAATTTGTGGGGCTTCCCACAAATTACAAAGCGTAAAGTTACACTTGTTATCAATTTTTACACTCTTTATAACACAACATTTTCAATGGTAAACCGTATAAACAGAACAAGATTAAAATAGCTAGAGTCAAATGAAATTGGTAACTGGAGAGGACAGTGAACATTATTTAATGATGAACACGATGTTGAGAAGAAGTGTTGGGGCAGCAATATAGGTAGGTCATCATATGAATTTTGTTTAACATAGTCCATTAGTAGGTGTATATGCAGCAAATGCTTGTTTGCAATTTACTATTTTTCCAAGTTTTCTTTATGACTGACGGTTAACTGACACACTTAGGTTTTCATTGATACTCTTTTTTAATGTTTACAGCATGTCATATTATTCTCTATTCATTCTATGTTTATTCTTATCCCAGTAAAGTGTATTAGAGCCTTTGCATTTACAGTATGTAAGTTCAGGTTTACATTTACAATACTCTATGTTTACAGCCCTGGAGAGGATATTAAATTAATTTAAAAGAAAAAAAAGCTTAAGCTTAATCTTGTTATGTATTCAGATATTATTTATTCACTACTTACAAAGTATAACTTATCTATACAGTAAATTAAAAGACACACAAATGGAAACACTAACAACCCCTGAAATGTTTTATACATAATATTTGTTCTCACCTCTTTTGTAATGTAGCAACTGATGTAAAGCTATTAATTATACAATTTTAAGCATTACCACTGACATATATGAGCACAGCATTATATTTATCTATTTTTATATGGAGTATATTAGTTTATCAACATAGCATTATAGGGTATGTTTGAAAACAGTCCTGCATCATCAAACGCATTAGCATTTTTTACTGTGAAGTCATTTTTGTTCTGTATTTCAAAAGTTCCATTGTTGGAATTTAATTGAAAAAAAAAAAAAAATATATATATATATATATATATATATTTATATATTATTTTTTTTTATACACAATCCTATTTTTTATTTATCTAGCAGCTAACATTATGGACTAATTTGTCTACAGCCTATAAACTAATTGGATCATCCTTAATGGATTCTCTATCTTTAGCGGGCTATGCATGCCGTGGTGATTAATCTCTCAAGTATATTTCTACTATTATTTGTTAGATTTTTAGACGATTTGAAAGAGAAGAAACAAAAGTGTTTCTAAACTTTCTTTTACATTGTTTGAACTGAATGCTGTGCTATTGAAAGGGACTTCCTTGCTAGTTCAAGGATGTTGGGTTCCTGTTTTATCGCTTTTGTATTTTGAGAGAAGGAGAGATAATTGAAACATTGTATAAAATGACCCTTGGGGCATTTGTTTACCAAAATCTGACTTTTTAACTGGGTTTTGCTCGAGTGTCAGTTGAAAAAATGTTGTTTCAGGTTGGTTCATGATCTGTTGGTTCAAGATGGCCATTTTTACACTATTTCCTAATAATTGCGTATCACAACAAATGAAGGTAACTGTATATTCACAGGTCTATTTTAATTTTTTTGTGTAAGTAATTAAAATTACATTTAAAAATCCACACAATGGCCTGTAAGTACAGGCGGTAATACAGAGAAAGCACACTGACAGCTCGCTTACTAAGCAGCTGCTTCAATCTATGCTGGATGCAGCAGTGACTAAAATGCAGACCACGGTTACAGAAGCTGTTGCTGAGATTAAAAGAGACCTCACTGACTTGGGCACTCGAAACTTCCAGGTGGAGGAAAGATTGGAAGGCCTCACTACCACGCACAATGCCATGGAGGAAAAGCTGATAGTCTATGAATCTAAACTCATGGACATGGAGGACAGGTCCCGCCGCAACAATCTCTGACTGTGGGGAGTACCGGAAGATGTGGGCCTACCAGACCTGACAGCTTACACTATCGAGTTGTTCTGGGCACTACTACCTGATGTTCCTCTTATCGTCCTCGACACCACGTGATGTGCTTATGAGAATACACTACTACCCAGGCCCGGACTGGCCATCGGGGTCCGCGGTGACCATGGGCTGAGGCCGGCAAGGGAGATCACAGGATCTCCCCTGACGGTCTATGCAGGGCCAGCACTATCCGAGCGCTGGCCCTGCTGCATTCCACATACAGTGTATTGCGGTCGCCGGCAGGGGAGAGAGGGAGGGAGACAGGAGAGGAACTCGGAGGAGCTTTAACTTGCAGCTCCGCCTGGTTCCTCTCGTGAGGGTATCGCAAAAGTGAACTCTAGCCCAACAAGCAGAGTTCACTCACCACTAGGACCACCAGGGATGGCAGCAGCACGATCCCCTCTCCCTGGCTAAAGGTAAGAAGGGAGGGGGGAGATACTCAGACACACTCACACTGCATGTTTACACTCACAACACCCTCACTCACACACACACTGCACCCCTGACAATCACAGCACCCTCCCTCACTCACACACACACACACACACTGCACCTCTGACACTCACAGCACCTTCACTCACACACACACACACACACACACACACTGCACCCCTAAAACTCGCAGCACCCTCACTCACACGCACACTGCACCCCTGACACTCACAGCACCCTTACACACACACACTGCATCCCTGACACTCACAGCACCTTCACACACACACACACACATACACACACACTGCACCCCTGACACTTACAGCACCCTCACTCACACACACTGTGCCCCTGGCACTCACAGCACCCTCATGCACACACACTGCACCCCTGACACTAACAGCACCCTCACTCTCACTCTCACACACACACACACACTGCACCCTCACATGCACATAGCACCCTCAAACACAGCACTCATTGCTCAGATACAGCACACACACACTGCACCCCTCACACACAGCACCCTCATACACACACACTGTACTCCTCTTGCACACACACTACACCCCTAACACACACACACATCACCCTAACACACATACACACTGCACCCCTGACACTCACAGCACCCTTACTCACACACAAACACATTGCACCACTGGCACTCACAGCACCCTCACACACACACACATACTGCACCCCTGACACTCGCAGCACCCTCACACACACACACACTGCACCCCAGACACTCACATCACCCTCACTCTCACACACACACACACACACACACACACACACTGCACCCATGACACTCACAGCCCCCTCACACACACTGCACCCTCATACACAGCTTCCTCGCATGCACATAGCATCCTCACGCAAACACAGCACCCATCACTCACACACAGCACACACACACTGCACCCCTCACACACTGTACCCTTACACACACACACATTACCCTCATACACACACTGCACAATACTCTTTCCTGGCATTTTTTTCTCCTGGTATCCCATCTATGGAGACACCAGAGACAAACTTCAAGCAAACACAGTGTAAGCATAGAAACATAGAATGTGATGGCAGATAAGAACCATCTAGTCTTCCCAATTTTTAAAAATACTTTCATTAGTTCCTAGCCTTATCATATAGTTAGGATAGCCTTATGCATATCCCATGCATGCTTAAACTTCTTTACTGTGTTGACCTCTACCACTTCAGCTGGATCAGGAAAGAGTTACCTGAAAAATTCAAGGACATTCTCATGTTCATGGACTTCCGCAGAAACGCTACGGCGTAGGCGGTCATATAAAGTAATCACCGAAGCGCTGAGGCAACATAAAATCCCATACATGGGATCCAGCCAAGCTCCTGATCACAAAAGGAGTATAGCTGATGATGGCTGCTTCGATAGACGAAGGCATAGAACTGCTAAGCAAGTGGGGCATGCCCCTGAACCAACCGGCCAAAAGTCCGAGTACAAGTCAGAAGCTGAGTACAGAATGGCGGCTGCCTAGACTCAGGCGCACTTCCCTGAAAGAAGACTGACACAGACCTCCAGCACGAACGCAAGTTCTCTAATTGTTTAACCTCACTTCTCATATATTGAGATATTATATGAAAATGTTATTAGACAGTGGCATAGTTAACATGAAACAGAACATAAATGATGCGATATGCCCCATAGTTCACACCTATAGTTGAGGAACATGGCGCCGTAATCGGACCCATGTGTATTTCACTCCAGACACCTGCATACCACGTCAATGTATATCTGTTAGTTACTTCCTTCCCAATGTTTTTAATTGTGTACAGAATTGTGGACCATGCAGCGCCAGGGTATACCCTTGATACTGAATATAAATGTATGTAAACCAAGACTACTGTAAACGAGACCTGTGGGCGACAGGACCCGCCCACATGGGAAAGGGACAACTACAGCTCTAGCTGAATAATCACTACCCGTGCACACTTGACCCCGAGACGGCCATACTATGAGTCTTTGGCTGCTTGACCCATACACAGTACCCCCCACTTAAGAGGTGCCACAATAGGCACTTGATCTTGACATTAACCACTGTATTATACTTTGTTTCCAAAAAAATTTATATTGCATATTTTATGCTATACCCAAGTTTGTATTACCTTTCCAAGCAATGGGGAAAACCATGCCCTCTGACTACTTCAAACAGACACACAGGGACTAGTAGGATGGATTGATTATTGCGACACCACAAGGACAACATAGACTTTCCTCAGACACACACAGACTTAGAGACAATCAACTTCAAGGGATAAAAATACAAATCACATCATAGGTGACAACCCCATCACATGGCACCAGACGAAGGTCTTACTCTGTACTACACTACTAACGCAAGTATTTCAGCTTATCCCCTCACTAATACAACATGAAAATTTACACCCACAACGTTAGGGGATTAAATATGCCCCACAAAAGATACACCCTCCTATAAGAGTTGCAGAGCTCCCAAGCCGATGTTATCCATTTTAAACACAATTCTAAGCCAATTCTAGTCCTCAAAATTTCCTTCACCAATTCCACGGCACTTCCCCAACCAAGAACAAAGGAGTGTCCATCTTACTGAGCCACCGATTGGCCTTTGACCAAATTGCAGCGCGTTTAGACTCACAAGGTAGATACATAATACTGGCTTGTGTACTCAACAAAACCACATATATAATAGTAAACACTTATTTCCCAAATGAGAACCAGAGAAGCTTCATGCATACCCTTCTGAACCAACTGACAAAGCTTCAAACAGTCACCACGATTATTTGCAGAGATTTCAACCACATGCTGGACCCCAATGTGGACTCCACGGCTCAACACACTTAAAAGTCCCTTCATAAGAATTGCAACTCCCTAATCAAAACGTTAACATCATTTGACCTCTACGATATCTGGAGAACCCTTCACCCCAATGTCAGAGAGTACACCCTTTATTACCAAGTTCATAATACATATTCCTGAATAGATGGCTTCCTCATGTACAGTGCGCACACCAACCAAGTCAGAACCTGTGAAATTGGCACACCTACATGGTCAGACCATAATCCGGTACTGCTGACGCTACCCATTTCTTTAATGAGGGAACCCTGGCGGGGACCTTCCCTAACGATTTCCTCTAAACACATGTTATCACTATCCCTAAACCGGGAAACCCCTGACAATATGTCAGAATTTTAGACGATCTCCCTACTTAATGCTGATGCTAAGCTATATGCAAAAACCTATGAGGAATGACTTAAAACCATATTACCGACCGTAGTACACACAGACTAAGTTGGATTTATATCAAGCAGACAAGGCCCAGACAACACGACAAAGGTGCTAGACATATACAAATACTTAAAGAAAACTAGACAGGAGAGTATTATGCTTTCCCTTGACGCTGAAAAAGCTTTTGATTGACTAAACTGGCAGTTCCTACATGAAGCCCTAACAGCATATGGATACTTAAGGCCCTGTACAGTATTCCCACGACCACAGTAAAGAGTTCGGGATTCTGTTCACAACCATTTCTGATTACCAACGGGACCTATCAGGGCTGTCTTCTGTCCCCCCTCCTTTATATTCTGGCCTTAGAGCCATTGGCCATAGCCATCCGAAACAATAATGACATACACGGAGTAACAATAGGCCAAACTGAGTACAAACTTAGTCTCTTCGCAGATGACATCTTACTAACACTCACACAACTACTCATTACGCTCCCCTCTCTACACAGGGAACTCTATGCATACAGCCAACAGTCTGCCTTTAGATTTGATTGGAGGGAGGACTACTTGGTGTACCTTGGTATTAAAATTACAAAAAAGGAAAATGATCTCTTTTCCGCAAACTACCTTAAACTGCTGAAGGAGATAGAAAGACAGCTACAGACTTGGAATTCCACATTCCTGTCCTGGTTGGGGAAAACCGCAGCGATCAAGATGTCAATCCTGCCCAAGATTCTCTACCTCTTTAGATCCCTGCAAATCAAGTTCCCGCAGACATATCGCCTACAAACGATCCTCCTCTGATTCAGCTGGGGTTGGAAGCATCCTCAAGTCCCTAAAGGGCTACTTTTGAGGCCCGTAGCAAAAGGGGGCATGCGATTTCCAAACTTGAAAGTGTACTATCACTCAGCCTACCTTACCAATGTAATCAGTGCACACTCAACCAGCTACACCCCCCAGTGGGTAGAAATAGAAAGACACTGCTATGGAATCAAAGATCTACCATCCATGATATGGACACCCCATCATCTGAGAACAATAGGTCACTGCCTACGAGCTTGAGCACACGCCAAAGAGGATCCTACTCAAAGCCTTACCAGAAGGCATACCTAAACCCATTCAAACAATTATATACCTCCTGTTAAGCACAGTGCCCACATTAATCACCAGGTATTGGAAGATCCCAAACCCGCCATCCTCCCATGAAATTTCAACACTAATGTCCTCAACCGTAGACTACGAGCTTATTATGTGGAACCAAACGAAGATAGGCAAAATTAGTCCCACCATAGCTACAATGTGGAGGACCTACTTGCAATCTACTAGCAACAACCTTCACCTGAGTTAACCTAGCCCTGAATAGACAAGGAGCTTACACTACAACTACCCGCATAAAACAGCTACCATATGGCTCACAAGATTTGAGACTCCAACATACAAACCTTGCAGGCCAGTCACGCCCGGGAAAGTTCCCCAAAGTAGAATACACAATATTAAGACTGACCCCAATGTGAAAATACCCTGTTCCCTGTGTTTATCACACCTCCCAACATGTCCTTCCAGGTTACTCCTTCCCAACACCCGAAGCACATCAAAGCTCTTGTTCCAACCATACAGAGGAGTAAACATGGCACCAGGAGAGCTAGAGCATCAGACCTGCCATGTGTTGAAACAGTAAACAAGGGTTTAGATCCAACTGTTAGATTGACCCATTAGGCACTGCACTGTACTGTTAGAAGTGTTAACTGAAATGTGAAAAGGTCACTATGGGTACGGTCCATGCACGACATGAAAAACCACCCCAGCACCACAAAGGTTTCAGGTACTGTGGGGCAAACAGCCTAAGACAAATGTTGTTGCAATGTCTATATGCCAGTAATGCCTAACATATTAAGAACCATTCAATAGAACTTGTACTGTAACAATGCTTTGTCAAGCATAACATCTGTGTATTTGGTGTTGACCCCCCTTCTTCCTTTCTGTATCCCAGAAGTTACTTGAAAACAATAAAGAACAAATATAAAAAAAGAGCATCTCCATCTAGGTTTCCTATAATTATTGTTAAAAGATCTGCCCGTTGAATTTGTCAGAGGCATGATGGCAGGGCAAACAGACACAATGAGATCGATTTATGAAAATGTTTTGTATGAAAAAATTGTCTAAAGTACTAAAAGTGGGTTAATCATAAGGTAAATGTAATGTAGTGGTAGCAACATTTTTGAAATGCTTGATTTTGCTGAGAAACATCTATACACTAAAACTGCTTCATTAAGCTCAAGTTGTTTTGATTCCTTTAGTATTCCTTTTATTGCTTGCAGACAGGGCCGTCTTTAACGCGGGGCAAACGGGGCAGCTGCCCCGGGCCCAGTTTCTCTTGGGGGGCCCGAGGCACCTGCCCCGTGGGCCCCGCTGACCCCGGCGGGCGGGTGGCCGGTTGGGCAGGAAGGCGGGCGCGCGAGGGAGCACTCACTGCTTCCTCTTCAGCTCCCTCACGCACCGCACTGATGCCGGAGCCGGAAGATGACGTCATCTT
>OW240918.1:82148393-82237442 GCA_933207985.1 Pelobates cultripes
GTGTGTGTGTTTGTGTGTTAGTGTATGTGTGTGTTAGTGTATCTGTGTGTTAGTGTATGTGTGTGTGTCAGCATGTCTGTGTGTGTGTCAGTATGTCTGTGTGTGTGTCAGTATGTCTGTCTGTCTGTGTGTCAGTATATATGTGTGTGTATATCTGTGTGTGTCAGTATGTGTATGTGTCAGTATGTCTGTCAGTGCGTCAGTATGTCTGTTAGTGCATGTGTATGCATGTGTCAGTATATCTGTCTGTGTGCCAGTATGTCTGTGTGTGTGTGTGTCAGTATATCAGTCTGTGTGTGTCAGTGTATGTGCCTGTGTGTGTGTGTCAGTATTTCTCAGTGTATGTGGGTGTCAGTAGTTCTGTCAGTGTATGTGTGTCAGTATGTTGATCAGTGTATGTGTCTGTGTGTGTGTGTCAGTATGTCGGTATATGTGTCTGTGTGTCAGTATGTCTGTATATGTGCCTGTGTCAGTATGTCTGTCAGTACGTCTACCAGTGTATGTGTCTGTGTGTGTGTCAATATATGTACCTGTGTCAGTGTGTCTGTCAGTGTATGTGCCTGTTTATCTGTATGTAGTCAGTGTATGTATCTGTGTATCTGCTTGTGCGTCAGAGTGTGTACCTGTGCATCTGAGCCGCAACTTTAAATACAAATACACCCCTCCATTCAAACTTCAACACTACATATAAAACACACTCCTGCATTGAAACGTCAACACTACATACAAGCACACTCCTACATTCAAAAACAAACACTACACATAAATGCACACTTGCATTCAAACTCCAGTACCACATACAAACACATTCACACAAACATACTCCATACAAACACATGCTTACATTCAAACATACTAACATGGCTCAGTGCTAAATACAACCCTGCAAGCATGGGAAATTGGTAGAGTCCCAGCTGTCAAAGCATTGTTGGAGTTGCACGACAGATGGGGTTCTACCTTTAGTCCAACCTTGCAATTGGGGGTCCCAATAAAATTTATTCTACTTTAGTACCGCCACTGCGTTGGGATGGATGCCGTGATTGCATACCAGGGAGTGAGGGGCGAGAGCGGCAGGGCACAGGGGGCCCAAGCAAACACTTGCCCATGGTCCATTCGTTATTAAAGACGGCCCTGCTTGCAGATGATGCAAAATGTTTGACTTTACTGAGGAAAATGAGGGTGTAGGTCTGGCTCATGTTGATGATGTTGCAACATTTTCAAAATGTTTGATTTTGCTGACGAAAAATAGGGTGTAAGTCTATTCCCCTACTTTAACCCTTTGTGTCACTATACCCCACTCCCTCTAGCATGTAAGCTCATCGAGCAGGGCCCTCAACCCCCTCTGTTCCTGTACGTCAGTGGTCTGATCTCAATTATGTGTCTGTTAGTCCACCCATTGTACAGCGCTACGGAATTTGTTGGCGCTATATAAATAATAAAATAATAATAATAATAATAAGCTTAATCAATCCTGATTGGCTGAGCTTTGTAGAGTTGGATGAAGACTTTATTGAGTACTAGGCAGGTTACCTGTTTATACCACTCATATACTCTCCTAGATACACTCTGATCTAATTTCACAGTGCCATACCTAATCCCTGTAAAAATAGCTAATCTCCTATATTGATTGTTCACATACGCATTATTTTAATTAATAAGCAGTGAACTATTATGAACAGATGCATATTGTATAGAAAAAAAAAACTCAGCAAAGTTGGAAAAATCTCAAATCAAATAATGCTCACACCCAAGTCAAGCGACTTTGTTGTCAATTCACAAAAGTATTTAATCTGTTTCGCACATGTGTTTTCTTGATAGTTATAGTTAACCCTTTGAATCCCTGTAATGAACATGTTATTGCTGTGTGCAAACCTGGCTTTCAAGGGGTTAATGAAATTAATGTAAATTCAAAAACTGTAGAAAATGCTTCCCTAGTTTTCAAAATGTACTATGAAGACAATAAATTAGAGCTACAGTTATGTGCATATAAAAAAAAGCTTACATCTCATAATCACTTCTTCTAAAACATCCACTGTAGTCTGGGTTTCTAAAGCAAACAAATCTGTAATCACTTTATTTTTTTCCTTTTAATGTGGATCCATTTACTGTAAGTGTGTGCCTTCTCTATAACACAGCTTTGAAACAGCTGACTAAATCTTGAGTTTGCAAAACAATCTATATACATTGAAATGAAACGCATCCAAAAACTTACTGCAGGCAATTTGTCATATAAGTCAGATTAATTTTTTTTTGCTTCCCTAGCCCTCTATCTGTTCTTGCTTGTACATGGCAAAAGTGGTAGGCTTTCATGCCGCTAACGGCAACATCTTCCAAATTGGACAGTCAAGAAAAACTGCCAGTAAAAAAAGATAGCCCATGCAATGATGCTTTACCCTTACTTTCTTATATATATATAAACATAAAAAGCCTTTTTAAAGGTTCGGATAGCATAGCGTGAAGCAAGGAACTGATTAGACTAAGTAAAGGTATAAAATGCTTGCAAATGACCTTCAAAACAGCTATTGGATAAAATATGTATAAACAACCAAAATTATAGTTGGAAACAGAAGTGCAATGAAAGTGTTTTCATTAAAGGGACACTATAGTCACCAGAACAACTACAGCTTAATATAATTGTTCTGTGTGTATAGTCAGTCGCTGCAGGATTTTTGCTGTAAACACTTCAGAGAAAAAGCAGTGTTTACATTATAGCCTAGGGACACCTCCAGTGGCCACTCCTCAGATAGCTGCTAAATGTGCTTTCTGGGGCAATGCTGCACAATTTGCAGCACAGACATTCTGTGTCTCCACCCTGTGCATGAAGATACTGAACTTTCCTCATAGAGATGCATTCAGTCACTGCAGCTCTATAAGGAGATGCTAATTGGGCAGGTAGGTTTCTTATGAGAAAGCATTGTTTTGGGCTGAGTCTGCACAGGTAGATCATGGCCAGATCCAGCACCAGCAGACTGGAAAGGTAAGATTGTACTATATTTATAGGGGCACAGAGTGTTTTTAACACTATGGAGTCAGAATTACATGTTTGTGTTCCTGACCCTATAAGAAATGTAACATTTGTGGAACAGGGATTTTGAGTATAGATTGTTGCTCAGGGATGACTTATCAGATATCATGTCCATTTACACAATTTTAAGTTGTAATTTGTTTCATTCATTGACTACATATTGTCAGGGGTACATACCTTACATTACTCCAGCCTAGTGCTAAAAAATAATTATGCCACATTAAGAGGGTGTGGCATATAAATGATCAAAGAACCTGCTAAGAGGCATTTCCTACAAAAAGGACACAAGAATTTAAAAATAATGTTTATATATCAACATATGATCCAACCATATACAGTTGTTTGGCTAGAATAAGGCATCTGTGCTTTACAGGACATTTGAAGCATTTACACATAAAATGAAATGTACAGAGAGCCCTTTCTCCATCCACCTTGACGTCTATTAAACAGCCCTGTGTGATAGTGGGAGGGAATATAAGTGAGACTTTTATTCAATAGATTTTGTTTTGCATTGCAAAGCTAAATAAAGTCAGTATGAATACACAAGGTTGGAAGTGGAAGAAAATGGGTCCATTAGAAGGCCACTTTTTGTGTTTTCAAGGTAGCTCATAAATGAATGATTACATGTTATATTTCACCCATAGAGTAACTGAGTCCAATGCTAATGGAATAACTGAACAACAACACAATAGGATGATTCTGAATGAAGTTTAAATATTCACTTGTGTACCATATATACTCGTGTATAAGTCGATCTTGTGTACAAGTCGAGTGCAGTTTTTTGACCAACAATTGTGAAATATGCTATGACCCGTGGATAAGTCGAGGGTAAAATATGGGGCTATGAAATTCTGTGATTTTTTATAATTTTGTCAGATTTTATCTAGGTAAAGATCCTGGAACAAGCAAACATGTCAGGTAAAAACTGGAATAAAAAATTAGCAATCATGAACAGGAACATTTTATTTGTTATATGTAACTCCCTCTGTGTGTCTCTCTTCCCCCTCTGTTTTTCCCCCATCTTTGTCTACCCCCTCTGTCTCTTTCTCCCCCTCCCCTATCTCTCTATTCTCTCTTTTTCTCCTTGTGTCTCTCTCTTCCCCTCTGTCTCTTTCTCCTCCCTCCCCTTGTGTCTCTCTATTCCCCCTCTGTCTCTTTCTCCTCCCTCCCCTTGTGTCTCTCTATTCCCCCTCTGTCTCTTTCTCCCCTTCACTGCCCCCTGAGGCTGACCTTGTCTGGAGCCTGGAAATAACAGAAATGGACTGTTCTCTCTCTGTCTCTCTATCATGCTCCCTCGTGGTTCCCACAATTCCCAGCACGGAAACATCATAGAGTAATCACTACTCTATGATGTGGCTGTGCTTGGAATTGTGAGACCCGTGAAGGAGCATGATAGTCAGCTCTGCCCTCTCCCTCAGTCCTGTGCTTTCTGACAGCTGCACGACTGTCAGTATTCGTGAGTGTGCTGCAGGACTGGCCGCCAGGTAACTATGGAAAGTGGCCGGCCCCCTTAGAGTGTACCACTGGACTGGCCACCCGGCGGCACCTACCATTCATGCGGCTGGTGGCCGCGATGTTACTGAAGCTGGCCGCATGGCTCCCTCTCTATAGGAGGGAAAAATTAGAGTATTGCGCAGCCCCCCTGGTGCCACAGCCCACTGGGAATTCTATTGAAACTCGCACTGACCCATGTATAAGTCGACTCTTCATTTTTACATGAAGTTTACAACTACAGTTTCTCGACTTATACACGAGTATATATGGTATACAATTTTGAATGCCAATGTCATTCTTCAGCATATATTTCATTTTAACAATTTTACATTCATATAATATTTACCTAATTTCTGTTTTTCTCATAATTTTGTGTCTTATAAAAATAATGTGGGGTTCTGTTAAAAAAGTACACCCATCAATACTCAGCGAGTATGGCACACACTACTGAGTTATGTTTTAGATTTGGTGTGCTGCTATTGTCTTCTTTTGTTCTAGCTATATTTTATTCATAAAAATTGTATAAAAGTGTTGCTCTTTATAACTATAGACATGTATCTCTATGATGTGGTGTGGGTGCAGTGGCCCTTTAGTTTGAATCCTGCAATGTAAAACACCTTCCCTGCAGGGCCCAGACACCTAAGCAGTTAGTAGAAGACTAAAGCGCTAGGAATAAACGTTTGCATTCCAAACATTATAGTGCTCCATTAAAGGTTTATTTTCTTTAATTAAAGGATTATGTTTAATTTGCATTCCTAAAAGTAACTGCTTCTATAGGTGTAGCCAGAAATATATTTCAGCCTTGCACGGTTGGGTTAGTCTTCTTGAATCTAAAAGATTTCTTAGGTGGTTCACACTCGCCTTGGACACACTCGCCACCCCCTAGGTGGTCTGCCTTGACGTTGGCAGGTGGGCTCATCCTCTCATGGCCATTGGAGGTAACAAAAAAACCTCCATTTGTTTAAAAATACATAGGGATTAAGGAGAGAGCGCAGGTAACTTGTTTTTCTTTGGTTTTTACCAGGCTCAATGGGCTCTTAATCTGGCCCTGGAACTGTCACTTCTCTGAACTACATATTATGCCTACTTGTCCTTATATTTAACAAATGTGTATTTGTGAGGTGTAACAAAATGTAACTTTTTTTTAATTAAATGTAGAAGTCAATAGTGTTTTCCTGTAACTTTATAAACTCTGTCCTCTGCTTTTTGAACCTGACATTCAGCATTAATTCTAGATCATACAGAGAAGGAGGGACATTAAACAACGTTTATATTTCTCCTCTTTGTTTGCAATATTTGATCTTGTTTTGCATTTTCTAAAATGGATTCTGATGTAATTTGCTAAATCTTTAATACGATTTTAAAAGAAAACAAAACACCTCATTAAAAAGGTTAAGATGCATGGTGTAGGTAATTTCTAGTGTTTTATTCAATGTTGAATATTCCAGAGAAGAGGCTGTTCAGGTTAAAATATGAGCGTGCCTTGTATGTGAGCATGTGTGTGTTTTATAAGCGTGTGTCTGTCAGAGTGTGTTAGTGAGCATGCATGAGTTTTAGTGTGTACATGTGCATCGGTGTGTGTTTGTTTATGTATGCCTGTATGTTTTGCTTACAGACTATGCATTTCCAAACAAAACATATTAATGCATGCATGCATGTTTGGTATGTGTTTGGCTGTTTACACATATGTATATATGTATGTTTTATATTGTTATATAATTATGTGAGAGGCTATTTTTTAATAGTCGTCATGCTTTCTTATAGAATGTTGCAATGTTTTGAGCAGGATCCTTATAAACCTATTGTTCCTGTAACATTTTGTAATTGTCTCATTTATTGTTAAATTTCCCCCTTTATAATATTGTAAAGTGGTTTGGAATATGTTGGCGCTATACAAATGGCAATAATAATTTTAATAATACGTTGATTGTGAGAGTGTGATAGAAAGAGTGTTGTTAATAAAAACAAACACTAGAGCATATTTAACGTAAAATACTGGGTGTCGCTCCAGACTTAGAAAACTTGCAATATTCAGACCTGACTGAATTTTATTCAGTTGACAAAAATACTCTTAAATTTGATTTTATTTATAATGACGACCTTGAAGAAAAATCTCATGAACAAATTAAATATATTAAAATTGACACATATTCCTGAAACTAATTGGAAATTATAATTAGTACTCTATTTCTTTATCATGTACTTTCCAATTCATTCCATTTTATGTTTCTCTTCTTGCCTGCTGTTAGTCTGCTAGCATTGTTTTTAATAAACAGACATGCAATTCACCATATATAATGCAGAAATGATAGCATGTGTCTTACTAAATAATAGTATGTTAATTAACTTAGAGTGCCATCTTTTTTCATTAGCTGTTGACCAGTAACTTAATTAGATCTGTTTATACGCCTGTGCATTTTTGTTTAAATGTTAAATGCAGACAACAGCTGTCAGTTTTCCAGTGCATTTCCACTCCACTTTATTAGAAAATTGATTGATAGGCTGGTCTTCAGAAGCAAGCCGCAGTCGAACAGAATACCGTCCTTGCTCATTTTCAGGCCATATCACTGCGAAAACAGACTAAAATGGATTGTAAAATCTTACTTCTCTGTACCAGCAATTATAATTAAAATAACTAAAACCTGTAACGATGGATGATTTAACATGCATACTGAAAATCTCTATCGTTAATGGTACAGAGCGGATTACAAGAGACCAAAATAGAATGCATTTCTCTCAGTAGCATGGCAGCGACGAGCTTTCTATCAATTCCTGTATTAAGCTTTTCATTCTGCTTTATTCATTCTTAATATCATAAAACCTATGACTCACAAGCCTCCGTCCCTTGGTTCATGAAATCTATGTTAAGAAAAAAAAAAAATGTACCAAACCATTTATAGCATATTAAAAGACTGGATTGGACTAAGCTCTGTAAACTGTTTCAAAAGTCATACTTTAGGGTGAGGATGCACGTGTCAGTAAATTTTAAGTTTGACTTAAATGAAGACTGTTTTTTTTTATCAAATGCCAACCAATATTTAAAAATATATATTTTTAATATATGGGTAGGAACCAACTCATAAAGTCACTTACAATTTAATCTGCTTCCTTGGATATTCTGTCAGATAGAACAGTGTGTATTATCCAGTTAAAGGACGACTGTAGGTACCACTATGGGGTTACATAGTTACATAGTTATATAGCTGAAAAGAGACTTGCGTCCATCAAGTTCAGCCTTCCTCACATATGTTGTTGCTGTTGATCCAAAAGAAGGCAAAAAACCTAGTCTGAAGCGCTTCCAATTTTGCCACAAACTAGGAAAAAATTCCTACTTGACCCCAAAATAGCAGTCAGATGTCTCCTTGGCTCAAGCAGCTATTACCCCACTAATTAGAAATTATATCCCTGTATGTTATGTTTTTGTAAGTATTTATCCAATTGCAGTTTAAACCTCTGTAGTGACTCTGACAAAACCACCGCAGAGAATTCCATATCCTTGTTGCTCTTACTGTAAAAAAAACCTTTGAGATCTGGGGAATTTGGAGGCCAAGGCAACACCTTTAACTATTTGTCATGTTCTTCAAACCATTCATGAGTAATTTTTTTAGTGTGTCATTATACTACTGCCATCAAGGAACACCACTGTCATAAAGGTGTGCTCATAGTTTGGAACAATCTCTAGGTTTGTGGTAAGTGTCAAAGTAACATCCACATGAATTCCGGGACCCAAGGTTTCCAAGTATAACATTGTCCAGTGCATAACACTGATTCCACCAGCCTGCCTTCTTCCCATAGTGCATCCTGCTGCCATCACTTCCCCAAGTAAATAACGCACATAGACCTGGACATCCACCTGATCTAAAAGAAAAAGTGAGTAATCAGACCAGGTAACCATCTTCCATTGCACCATAATCCAGTTCTAATACTCATGTACTCATTGAATGTGCTTTTGGTGGTGGACAGGGGTCCTCATGGGCACTCTGACACCATTTTATCATGGTCAGCAATTAGTTTTTCAGAAATCTGAGCTACAGTAGCTCTTTGTGTGATTAGACCAAACGGGTTAGCCTTCGCTCCCCATGTGCATTTTTAAGACTTGGGCACCCATGATCCTGATACCAGTCCACAAGACTTGCCATTTTGGAGATGCTCTGACCCAGTCACTATTTTGCCCCTTGTCAAAGTCAGATCTTTTAGCTTGCCCATTTTGTTTGCTTCCAACACAAAATTCAAGAACTGACTATTCACTTGCTGCCTTGACAGATGCCATTGTAACAATATAATCAATGTTATTCACTTCACCTGTCAGGGGTTTTAATGTTGTGACTGATCAGTGTACATGTTAAATATAAACTGCAGAATGGATTGTCAAGAATAAAGTAAATTATTGTTGCCTAGGACGCTAACTAAGCATTTGGATTTTATAAAAAAAAAAAAAAAAGAATTTAGGAAAATGTTGACATATTTACAAGTTATGTTATTGTTTTGGTTTGTTTGTTCAGGGGTAATAACAAAATCCAATATCCTTCTGAGAGCGAAATATATCTTAACATTGAGTGCATCCTGTAATTAAAAAGCCATCAATGAACATCTTATTGTAGTTTATTGTTTAATAGCTCACCAGGTATTCTAGAATTGCAATATATAGGCCTGACATTTCCAAAAAGGGAATGGAACAATTAAGTTTCATGACTTCTTTTCTCTTTTTTTGCCACTGGGGATGGAAGTGAATGATATAGCTGGTTTGTGCTTCGTTGTCTTCAAATGAATATCTTTACCTGTTTTGTCTTCTGAATTTTATGAAGAAAACCATATAGGGAATTGCAGAGCTATATGGAAAATGATATGTCATATATATAAACCTTGATGTCAAATTATTTGAATCTTTTTGATTTGTACTAGACACATGGGCGTCCGCAGGAATTTTTCCAGGGGGGGGCATAATTGTGATGACATCCATGCTTGGTACCTTTTTGACAGTGTCATGAAAGGGAAGGGGCATAGCCATTATCACATAAAGCCAGGGTGAATAGCGTTTTCCCAACTATGGTGTCAGGAATATATGTTTGTATTCCTGACACTATAGTGTTCCTTTAAGCAAATTAAAGAACCATTCTGGACTCCATAACAACTTCACCTAAATGAAAATGCTATGATGCCAGGAAGCCCCTGGGTGCTCGCTTTCCTTTAAGGGGTTAAATCACTCTCAAATGGTTTAACCTCAAAGGCTTCCTCCAGCTCCAGGTCGCTCAGTGGTATTTGGCTTTTGAAACAGAGTGTCAGGAAGTGCAGACTGACGTCAGGCATGAGTGCCGCTGATTGGCTAGAGTGGACAGTTGACGCTCTAAGCCAATCGCTAGTTCCCGGTTCATAAAATATTTTTACTTTTTTATGAATGGGGAGCTACTGATTGGCTTAGAGTGCCAGCTGACAGCTCTAGCCAATCAGCAACACCCCTACCCAACGGCACTCTGTGCTTCCTGACACTCAGTAAATAAAAGTGAACACATTAATACTGATATTTTTTTACCTTTGGAGATAAGAAGGTCCAGCGTTTCCCTGCCTGGCCCAGGTACCAAAGCCTTATGATGTGGTGTCCAGAATAAAGTGGAGGTTCACTTCATTTGTCCTTCCTGCTCCAATCTCCTTTTCCTCTCCTTCATTTGACAGTCTATTTTTTCTTCTGACACTGTTTTCTATCCTTGGCCCCTTCTGCTCTTTTACCTTTCTGCTACTTTCTGCTTATTTAGCGCCCTTCTGCTCCCTTTTCTATTTTACCTTTGTGCTCCTTGTGCTCCTTGTGATTTTTTCTGCTCCTTTACCTTTGTGCTCATTCCTGCTCCTTGCAGGCCCTTCCTGCTCATTCTCCTATTTTACCTTTGTGCTCCTTATGCCCCTTCCAGCTCATTTCTGACCCTTTCTGCTCCTTCTACTTTACCTTAGTGCTGCTTTACCTTCCAGCTCCTTGCTGACCCTTCCTGTTCATTTCTGATCCTTTGTGCTCCTTCTCCTACTTTACCTTTTATGCTCCTTGCTGTCCCTTCCAGCTCATTGCTGCCCCTTTCTGCTCCTTGATGTCCCTTCCTGCTCATTTATATTCCTTCTCCTTTTCTTACTTTACCTTCCTGCTCCTTGCTGACTCTTCATGTAGGCTGTCTCCCCCATCCCTCACTTCCATAGGCGTGCGCACAGGGTGTGTCGGGTGTGCCTGGGCACACCCTAATCCCTGCGGCACACCAATGGATTGAGACCGGCAGGGGAGATCTCTGGGTCTCCCCGGTCGGCTCATGCAGAGCCGACGCTATCCGAGCGGCGGCTCTGGTCTAAGCCTCCTTGGGCCGGTGGGGAGATCAAAGTTCTACCTCACCAGTCCACAGCAGCATGGAGGGAGGCAGCAGAGAACCCGGGCTAGAGTTCACTCTCCACTGAACCACCAGGGAAGGCAGCAGGACTGGGATATTAACTAATCTGCCCCCACCTCCACCCAAACATACAGCACACACACACACACACACACACAGCACCTACACACAACCCACAAACAGAAACCACACACATACATCACCCTCGCACACACAGCACTCACACACATACAACACCCACACACACCCAGCACACTAACAGCATCCTCACAAACACACAAAACCCACACACAACACCCACACACAAACAGCACCCTGACAAACACACAACACCCATAGGATGCCCCCCCTCACTCTCCTAATCTATAGGATGCCCCCCTCACTCTCCTAATCTATAGGCTGCTGCCCCCCTCACTCTCCTAATCTATAGGATGCCCCCCTCACTCTCCTAATCTATAGGCTGCTGCCCCCTCACTCCCCTAATCTATGGGATGCCCCTCACTCTCCTAATCCTATAGGCTGCTGCCCCTCACTCCCCTAATCTAGGATGCCCCCCTCACTCCCTAATCTATATAATGCTGCCCCCCCCTCCCTTCCCTAATCTATAGGATGCCCCCCCCCCACTCTCCTAATCTACAGGCTGAACCCCCTCTTCCCCCACTTACCTGATCTGTAGGCTGTCTCTGGCTGCATGTGTAGTTCCCCTGCGGTTTCAATCAGTAGAGAGAAGCAGGGATAGATGCAGCTTCCCATCCCTGTCTCTCTCCATACACAGCGCCACCTACTGGCCGGCGCCGGTATTGCAGTTCATTTTCAATCACATGAAAAATAGCAGAACAAGCTGAAAAATCCAGGGGGGGGCAAGTGCCCCCCCTTGCCCCCCCCTGCGGACGCCCATGACTAGACAGTTCCCTTTTATTGACTTATTAAAGCATTGATGTATTTCCATTTCCATTATGCTTTAATTTAGATATAATATATACACCTTTTCAGAAATATTTTTGAGATTGATGTATGTTTATCAAGTGTACCTATTCTTAGATACTCTTAGATTCATGCTGCTTAGACAATAATCAGTTTAAATTATTTAATGTATGAAACCCAAAATATCCAAGCAAAGATAAGAGTCTGACAGTGGGCACACAAATATATCCCAAAAACACAGAACAACATATCTTTTGGTAGCTGCGTGCTAATTCTTGTAGATGGAGTCTGTAACAAAGCACAAGAGAATAATACAATGTCTACATGTCCACTCAACAACTCAGCAACAAAATCATAGGATCAGTGTTGAATATTAAAATATTTAAATATTTTTAAAACATTAAATAATTTTAAAAAATGTAACTAAACATTTTAAATCATTTGAAAAGCTTACTCAAAAATATTAAATCAAGGCCCATATTTAATCTAAAAATTGATTCAACCTTCTTTGGGTTAAGAAATATTTTTTCAGTGGGGCTTAAGGCCAAAAACATATGGTACATATAACCTCTTTACTTGGAACCTCAGTAGATAACATGAAACCAGAAAAAAACTGAAAACATTTTAATTAACTTTCTACAGACATTAAAACATTGTGCATATTGTTCTACAACACAGCTATGCAGTTCTCCTGAATACCCTATTCAACAAATGCTGTCTAAATACAAATGAGGTCTTATCACAACTTGAAGTTAACTTTATTAAAACTAGCACTGGAGCTATAGAATATTTTATAATAGGAATAAAGTGTAGCAAAAGTTAAATGGTGACTTTTTCATAATCCTTGTGATTTAGTTGCAGTCATAGCTGTAAGATCAGAAGAACAAAAAAAAATGGTTTTCTATATTTTCCATTTTTGGAATTCTTTAATAAGAAATCTGAATGCATGAGGCTAGAAATCCTGATTACTATGAGTTTGCAGAACAAGTGTTCTGTGTGTCGATAAAAGGGTTTATTAGAATGTCACTGTTAATCATGTGGCACAGAATGAACTCCCATAGGATTTTATTATTGAATCGACTTTAGGTAATCGGATTACTGAAAAAAGTCTACCCAAGGTGTTTGTAGATACAAAGAGGACGCTGAATATACCTCTATATAAAGCAGTTAAGCCATCAAATCTAATTTATCACTTATATTTTCTGTGTCATATAAATCAAATCGATACGCTCACAGATAGTGGAGCCTGTTTATTAAATGAAGGTGGTACAAAATATATCATTTACCACTGTATAACATATAGCCATTTCTCTAGACACCTTTATAGAAGAGAATGTTTATATATTGACTGTAGACTCTGTTAGTTTTATTAGAATCACGTTGGATTTAGTGGAAATGATCAAATACATGTGGTATGTTTTAAATATTTGCCTTACCAGTCGTGTTACTAATAGTATTGGAGGGGGGTCCTCTACCCCCTATAAAAAAAAAAAAAAAGCAAACAGAAGCATACTTTGACAATAGCATAACTGGGGACTTTTCTTTAATAATTCTTTTTTATTTTTACGTTTTAAACAGTTTTACAGTTTAGAATTGAATTCACTACAATTACGTATTTAGTGTGAAGTATCTTAGACTTAATTCAGTGGTTGGATATTGTTATCCTTTGTTTTTCCATTCTTTTTACTGTTTCAGTTCAGTAATTTGCTAAAGCAGTGTTTCTTAAACCCTGCGCCTGGACCCCAAATTGGGTACTCATGTTATTTTTTTAGTTAGTTCCTATTTAATTGGGCAGACAAATCATCAGGGTCCAGGCAACTGCATACACAATATCCTAGATAGCTTGCTACTTAATTAATGTACCTAACCAATAAATGTGACTCGTTCTTCCTGATTTATATTGACAGAAATAATGAACGCAGCAGTACTTTGTCGCTCAACCTTCCCATTTAATGAAGGATTAACCAGATCTATATGGTGTGAAAGGTCCATATGTACAGTTATGCTATGCTGAGAACCTTCGTAGACAGTCATAATTAAATTCCAAGGTGGTGCAATGGGAAGTTCATGTAAAAATGATATGTTAAGACGAAGGCATACTGCCCAGAAGTTGGATCTATTAACTTAAAGTTTAGGCAAACAAAATAAAGGCAGAGAAAACTGTCACGATTAAAGGTCATAACAACAGATTTAAAACGTAAAGATTCAAGTAAGTCCTCAGGTCACAAAGACAATGTCATATGCATCAGCACTGGGCAATGTGAGCATCATAGTACACTCTGCCTTCCCTTGGTTAACCTCTTTGAAATAGATGATATGATGGAACTGTTGTGATTTAATGAGATTCACCTAACACCTTGTCATTAAGTAATTAATATTGTATGTCCTTTAGCACTCAAAAGCTTTACAAAGCCAATGCTTTTTTGAATAAAAGTTAGTGTATGAATAGTGCAATAAGGAAAACATCTGCATTTTAATAGAAAAATTGGTAAAAATGTTTATTTAGTAGGTACTATAGGAAGTCTTTCTAATTAGACCTCAAACTGTAAATAGTATATTTGGCAATTGTCTGAGATTATATGTTAATGTTTTTGTGAATTTTAATCAAATATTTGATCAAGTAAAATAGCTGTTGGTAAGGAGAAGTGGGGGTGGCGCCTTCGAATCGGATTAAAGACAAGTATAAACTGAGGAGTGGTTTAGTTGATGGGGAGTTTCCTTCATGCACATCTCAACAGGTAGTTAACTAATCCACCTTGATCAGCGGGTTTGATCACTATGCTTTTTTAATTTTTTCATATTTTTCATGGCCTCTTTCTTGTTTTGTAAAACTACCCTTGTTATATTAAAGGACCACTCTAGGCATCCAGACCACTTCAGCTTAATGAAGTGGTCTGGGTGCCAGGTCCAGCTAGGGTTAACCCATTTTTTCATAAACATAGCAGTTTCAGAGAAACTGCTATGTTTATGAATGGGTTAAGCCTTCCCCTATTTCCTCTAGTGGCTGTCTCATTGACAGCCGCTAGAGGCACTTGCGTGCTTCTCACTGTGATTTTCACAGTGAGAGCACACCAGTGTCCATAGGAAAGCATTATGAATGCTTTCCTATGTGACCGGCTGAATACGCGCGCAGCTTTTGCCGCGCGTGCGCATTCAGCTGACGGGGAGGAGAAGAGGAGGATCGGAGGAGGAGAGCTCTCCGCCCAGCGCTGGAAAAAGGTAAGTTTAAACCCCTTTCCTCCTTCCAGAGCCGGGCGGGAGGGGGACCCTGAGGGTGGGGCACCCTCAGGGCACTATAGTGCCAGGAAAACGAGTATGTTTTCCTGGCACTATAGTGGTCCTTTAATTGTTTTAATTTTCTGAAACAATTCTTAAATCTCTTGACACCTATTATTCAAATGTATCAAGGCAGCTTGATTTATAAGAAGAAGGATAGAATGTAGATCTGGATTTTAGGTCACTATGTTTAAATTATCGGGGCTCATGAGTGTTGGTAGAGGTAGTGTTTTCAGGATAGGTGGTATTACAAGTATAGAATCTTTTTATTGTAGCCTTTATGACAAATGTATTTATGTCTATGTATGCTTTAACCCCTTAGTGATCAGACCGCTTTTCAATTATCTTACCGTTTGGGACAAGGGCTGTTTTTACATTTCTGCAGTGTTTGCGTTTAGCTGTCATTTTCCTATTACTCATTTACTGTACCCACACATATTATATACAGTTTTTCTCGCCATTAAATGGTCTTTCTAAAGATACCATTATTTTCATCATATAATTTACTATAAAAAATAAAAATAAAATATGATGAACAAATGTAAAAAAACACACTTTTTCTAAATTTAACCCCCAAAATCTGTTACGCATCTACAACTGCCAAAAAACAACCATGCTAAATAGTTTCTAAATTTTGTCCTGAGTTTAGAAATACCCAATGTTAACATGTACTTATTTTTTTTCTGAATGTTATAGGGCTGCTATAGGGCTATAAGTACAAGTAGCACTTTGCTATTTCCAAATCATTTTTTTTTTCAAAATTAACACAAGTTACATTGTAACACTGATATCTGTCAGGAATCCCTGAATAACCCTTCTCAGGTATATATATTTTTTTAAAGAAGACAACCTAAGGTATTAAACTTGGGGTATTTTGACTCTTTTCATGTAACCATTTTACCACCAATCTATGCCAAATTAAAAAATAATAATAATAATAAGTGATTTATTTGACACACATAACAATTTAAGAATACATGTACTGAGAACTTTAAGGGTTACTGCCAAGAACACCGCAATATGTGTTCAGCAACATCTCCTGAGTACAGTAATACCCCCCATGTATAGGTGTGTCGGGTTGTTTGGGATAAAAAACCTTATTTGGAGGGTGCGCATTCAAGTTTTCCAACTTGGAATTTTCACAGCTGGTCATCATGCACCCATGTGCTATTTGGGACATTTTTGAAGCCGGGCAATGTAATTTACCCCCTTTAAACCATAATTTTTTGAAAAGAAAACAACCCAGGGTTTTCAATATAGGGAATATCCAGTATTTTTTAGTAGCCACTTAGTCATAAACACTAGTCAAAGTTAACATTTAAATTTTTCTGTGTATTAAAAATGCAAAAACAGTTATATAAAAAATATTTATTATATTATTTATATATATATATATATATATATATATATATATACACGTGTGTAATTTTTCTCTAAGTGTATTTTTATATTAATATATGTATATATTAATACAAAATACACTTAGTATGACATTATATATATATAATATATATATATATATCATATACATATATATATATATATATTTATATATCATATATACATACATATATATATATATATATATATATATATATATATATATATATATATATATTATTTAAAAAAAAATGTTTATGAACTTTATTTTATTTATTTATTCATTTATTTTAGCTTTTTTCACCAGTCTGTCTGTCAGTTCAGGAAGTCCACCTGCTGGCAGAACAATGGACACCTATGTCAGCTATGTGGTCAGATGGCCCCTGTGGGTCTTAATTTGCAGAGGGGGACTGTCTGACAGGCCCCCCATAGAAGAACAACACCGATTGCCGACGGGGGAACGGCAGCTATCGGGTAAGTACATATTGAGGGAGGGAGAGGGAGGGAAGGGGTTAATTTTAAAAAAAAATAATAATTTAAATTGACCCTTCGAGGCACTCAGCCCAGGCAGAGTGTGCTAAACCCGGCGGCCTGGCAGTGATGGGGGTATTGCACGATGCCTTGACATCGAGGCATCACTGCAATACCATTAGAGTGGCTGGAAGCGATCGGGATCGCTTCCAGCGTTCTATTTTGCCACGGACGTACCTTAAGGACTGTTTTTTGTCAGACGTACCTGATACGTCAGCCGTCCTTAAGAGGTTAAAATGGTAAAAATTCTGGGTAAAGGCATATTTCAAGCCTTTGCTCAAGACGACTATCTCAGTGGCATTTAACAAACGCTGGGATAAATTGAAGATTTCAAATTTAGAAGTGGAAAGATTTTTTCCTCGATATTGCATGGTATTTGGGAGGTTTCAGAGATTTCTCCTTTTGATGGTTGAGTTGTTTCTTTCTTTGTTATTCCTATCTTCCCTTTTTGTTGTCTTTTACCTCCTCTACTTCCTCTGTGCTTAAATTCAGTTTCTTCATTTTTTCTTCTGTGTGATAAAAACTGTATTGGGTACTCCCTATATCTAAAAAAACATCATCTAGATCTGTTTTGAAATGGCATGACAAAACGTGGAGTCAATTTCTTTTTATCATTTCATTGTGGATATTGAGGTTCCTAATCTTTGTCTGTTTCAACCTTTACTTATAAGGGTGTAGGTTATAGTAGTTCTTTTTTCTCTTTGTGGTTTGGGGAATATGTATTGTGTTGTAGTGTTGTGAATAGTTTCAATATATGTTTATTTTTCTTTTGGTACGCTTGAATTTGTGATGTGTCTCTATGCGGTGTCGTATAAATTCTATATGAGGGAAGTTTGTAGGTGTTTAGGGGACATTCTTGTGTATTTGTGTGTTTTTTACAAGTCAAACAGAAGCATTACGTATTTTCTGAAAATATAAAGAGATAATTATTTTGATGGACAGCATACTGTTACACATATACAAAAACGCAGGTACACATATATATGTATACATTAATGCAAACACACACACACAGGCTTAGAATAAATTGTGAAAACGTTTAATGAGTTATTCATAGGCAGAATAATGCAAGCCAGGATTTTCATCAAGCTAAAAATAACAGCAAAGTGTTCCTCCATTTAAAAACATTTTCTTTGTGTGTAGACCACTATAGAATAGCAAAGCTTCTGAATTAACTGCTTCATTGCATTGAAGTGGTTTTAGTGTCTAGAGTCCCCTGGGCTCAACCTTCTTTTCAGAGTTAAACTATTTTAAGTATTAACTCTAAATTAAAGTCTCTATCAATTCCTTCTGTGTGTGTTTAGAATAATGGGAAAGCATTAGTCTGATCAGCAATTGGTGGAGGTGATTGGCTGAGCATTATAGCTGACCGATTTTAGCCTATCACAATCACCCATTGCTGGTATGATGATATGACTAAGAAAATTTATAATCTCTGCATAGCCATACCTTCAGTGTTAAAATGCTAGAAGACTTCAGGCAGTACACCAATTGAATTAAATGGCATGGCTCTAGTGCCTGGAGTTTCCCTTTAAAAGACCCAATTGTATACTAAAACAAGAAAGTAAAAAAGAAAAAGTGAAAGATTGAATAGGCCAAAAGTGAAGAAATGGCATTGGGGCCATGGTATCCTTCATTATCTACCTTCTTTACTTGTGTTGAATTTGTACACAAAAAAAGGCTTTTAATTGATCTCAGATTGAAAAAAAATGACAATTAATTGTTTCAAGATTCAATTAAATCTAATTATTTGAATATTCAGAATTAATTCTGTGCTTTATAATGTTCACAATTATAAATAATATTAAACTACTAGTAAAGTAATTATTTTTCTTTTTTATGTTCATATGCTCAATGATGTGGTAAATCATGGATCCTGCATAGGAATATGAACTGACAAATTTTAAGATGTATTCTGATAATGTTATATTGTTGTTCTTTAGTATGCACGCCCTACGCTTTAAGGTGATAAATGCATGTGGCACAAAGGGAGAGTTTCATTTTTCAAGCTTAATAAATATGCATGTCATCCACAAGTATATTTGTGAAACAGTTTTTGGTTTGCTCTTATAAATATTCTCATCTGTGTTCAGTATGTTGACATTGTGTTAACCCTCATGTATATAGAACAATCCATGTAATCATTTTAAATGTACTGTCACTTTTCTTTTATATGTTTTTATATAAGCTGTTTTGTGTAATGTACCTGGAATTTTTTAATTTATTTTATTTGGTATTATAAAAACACTCTAGTTTTAAATATGTATTTGTTTTAATTTAAAGGAAACCTCCAAACACCATAACCATTAGAGCTGATTATCTCAGCTGATGATCTCAGTCAATAAGCTGAGCCCTGCACTGCTGAGTTTAACTCAGGAGAGCAAAGGGAAGTTCTTGCTTATGAGTTTCCAACTATTCTGCATTAGTCGTGGAGGTAGAGAGTGGCACCTGGTAGATGCCATTAACAAGGCAAACTGTTCAAAAAGGTTTGACTACTTACAATGGCTGGGCACCACTCCTGGCACCACAATGAGGACACTTCCTTCCATTGTGCACAGTGCCACGTGGGAGGCAGAGAGAGGAGGAGGACACAGAGAGAGATAAAGCCTGGGCAAATACTCCCATCAATCTCAAGCCATGCCTGCAGTAGCGAGAAGACCCCAGTGAAGCCACCTTCCTGCACCCAAAAGGTATGGAAACAGGAGGGTGTCTAAAAATATGTAAAATATGCCTACAATAGGTGTGTGTAGGTGTGCATGTGTATCTGTATGTCAATATGTGTATCTGTGTTTGTGTGACAACGTGCATGTGTATCTATGTGTATATATGCACATCACAATATACAAATACACTCATGCATTCAAACACCAGCATGACATACAAACACATCCCTGCATTTAAATGCCAACATGTCCCTGCATTCATTTGTCAACAGTGCACAGAAATACACACATACATTCACGCACATATTCCATACAAAATAATTCAAAAACACAAACTCTGCTCATAAATGCACGCTGCAAGGATGGGCAAATAATAGATCCCTGGCAGTGTGTGAGTTGAAAGATAGTTTAGTTTAGGATCTATCTTTTGGCAATCCTTGTGCTACAAAATTCTCTTCACCAGGGCCCTCTTTGCATTTGTTCCGCCACTTGCAGCACAACAACTTCAAATCAATTATGTGGTTATGGTGCATGAAGTGACCCTTTAAAAAAAGTCTGATAAACTCATCTTTATTACAGCACCAGAAGAGTCTCCTTACTGCTGCCTCCTATGAAATGATCATTACTCGTGACTTGCGTCTAATCAGATACTTTCTGAAATCCTATTGCATCCATTTTTATTTTACTTGCAAATCAACTGATTTTAGTATTGTTTTATGCATGATATATGATATCAGTGTTACATTAGGTAATTACATTGCACTAACTTGCTAATATACGTTAATTTTTTTTTTTTTATCTTGTTCCAATTAACAAACTCTGATCTCTTCAGTCACATGTACAGTACGTTTTTATTACTTTTAAGTCAATTTTAATGGGCTTCTCTTTAACACTGGAGGGCATAAGTGACTAAATGTCATCTGCTTGTATTTTGTCATCACAACTAGAGACAAAAGAATGCTTGCTGACCTAGCTAATGATCAATAAGACTCACAATAACTACTGGCAGCAATTACTTTGATCTATTGAACTATTTTTAACATAAACTATACAAACTTCATGATCAATAGTCATTAAAACAGATTCATTCATACACAATGATTACTGTATACTTAGAAATTGTGTAAATCTTCAGCAGAGCTGTTTAGAAAAAATGTCCACTTTTAGAAATGTGTCAACTACTTTTTAATACTTCATTTGTGAGCTGTATTCAGACTTTTAAATCATTTTAAGTTATTTTATATTACAGTCAACTTATACTTTCTAGTTTTAGGCTCGAGAAAGATCTTGAAAATCGATTTTGATCATTTGTAAAGAACTTATTCACTAAACACCAAATATATGAACCTAAATCCAAATTCCATTTTTTTTTATAAAAAAAAAAAAAACATAAACACAATTCAACTATAGTCACAACTTGACTCTTTTAGCATTATATCAGCCATTTGATAAAATGAATCTTCCGTATCGCTTCCTTTCACATTTTCCAATTGTATCAGCAATTTCTCCACAGATTTTTCTCACTTAAGATGAGAAGTGTTGCAGGAAACAAACAAACAAAATATTGACTATTCTTATATAACTAAAAATTTTTAACATTTACAGCGTTATTCAACAAAGTGAGGATTCAAAGTGAATTTCAAAATTAAGGCCCAAGTAGCCAAACTGGAAACCTTGATAAATTGCCTAGATAAATATCACAAATTTTTTTTTACATCATAGTCATAATCAATAATGATTAGTAAGGTGCATTAAGAACACCGTCTGCTAGTCTGGCACATATTTTCTATTGCTATCATAGTTACTGTAATCCTTTTTAATTATTTCATAATTTCATATCTGTACGAGAGCTATTATATTTTCTGTCTTTTGCACAGCAGAATAATCTTTCATGAGTCACTATAGAACTGTACTGCAGAAGCTCTTTGCAGAGTCCTGAATAGAGGGCTAATTAATGCAGATAAAGGTTAGACTTGGGTATGTGGGCAGATAGGTGTGCTGTTCAACTCTGCCCACTCCCATCTGCCCATCTGTGTAATATAAATTCGCCCACAGTATGGATCAACTTTTACATTTTATATTTGTTTTTGCCGCTTCAGAGGAGAATCACTCAGTTTTATCCTAGATTACAGCTTTCCTGCCCACTGAACTATACAAGGTGCCAGTTATGGAAGAACATGTCTCTTAAATTGTACATGCCATAAAATAATGTGTGGTCCTTTTCCTTGCTATACATCTACCTCTAGAACATAATGTTACCCATATTTGATCTTAACATGTATAGTTTGGAGGAAAGACAAGACAAGGATGATATGATAGAAACATTTAAATACATAAAGGGTATCAACACAGTAAAGGAGGAGACTATATTTAAAAGGAAAAAAAAAACACCACAATAAGAGGACATAGTCTAAAATTAGAGGGGCAAAGGTTTAAAAATAATATCAGGAAGTATTACTTTACAGAGAGGGTAGTGGGCGAATGGAACAGCCTTCCAGCTGAAGTGGTAGAGGTTAACACAGTGAGTGAGTTTAAGCATGCATGGAACAGGCATAAGGCTATCCTAGACTTAACATAAGGCCAGGGACTAATAAAAGGATTCGAAAATTGGGCAGAATAGATGGGCCGAATGGTTCTTATCTGCCATCACATTCTATGTGTCTGTATTTTAAGCACTGTAGGTCTTAGCCCTTTTCCACTTTTAAACATTTAGTTATTTACATTTATTTACTTAACACAAATATATAATCGTTACCATGTGAGGGTAGCGTGCATGAATATTATTCAGGTTTTTTTTTTCCTTCTAATTTACAGAAAAATATAGAAATCATTTAACCTCCTACCTTTCGCAAGCTGAATATTTGTAATATAGAGTATGTAATTCCCCTGGCAGCATCAAGGGCCAAATGTTGTTCTGCAAGTGGTTTTGCTGCAATCCATGATTCATCAGAAAGGTTAAACACATGCTAGAGGATTAGCTGTAGAAATAAGTACTGTAGACATGTTGTTCAATTATCATGGTAAAGCTGACATCGTCTATTTCAAGGATCTGGAAAGGGAAATATACATAATCCAAGCTGACTTTCAAAAATCTGTCTTGATGCTCAAGTAAATGAGAAAAAGGGAAGCTATTTTAAGCCTTTCTTTTCAAGTTAGTATGGATTGGAACAATGTAAAACCTTTGCGAAGATGTGTTATAGAATTATCATGCATTGCAACAGTAGATTAAGAAAATGTAGCCAGTAAGAGATTACATAAGAAAATTGTCAAAGTAAATTGTCCATTTTTAGACAGATTTATTTTGCATCCCTTACAGTCAATTTATGAATTCAGCTCCAGGTATAACTGTTATAAACTTAAAGACAGAGAGGTCAGCACACAGCAATGTGGTATAATGGTGTTTCTATTCAGAGTCAAACACATGTGCCACATTCTGTTTGATGGCTGTATAAAACCAACATTATTTCATATTGTTGTGTGCTGAGGTCTATTGGAATTTGGTCCACTGAGCAAGGCCCTTCCCTTCGGCACAGGCACCAAACAATTGGAGTTTAATTGTGTGTTACGAGCACCTTTTTTTTTACTTTAAAGGAGAACTGTCAGTTCTCTGGAATTCACATCACTGAATAAAACATTGAAAATCACCTAAAACTTGTGTTGAGCTTTTTTTCATGAGATGCTCTGTTTTCTTTTCAATTTATATTACAGATTGAGAATTCTGATGAAGTCAGCAGATCAATAGACACTCTATTGTGTTTTTCAGGATCTGTATCAAGCTTTATTCTGCAACATGAAAAGTCTGTATAGCAAAGAACATAGCAACTAAGTGTTCTTAGATGTTCATGATGTTTCTTCTTGGTTAGAGAGCATGCTTGTTTAGGTGGTATGTGCTTTTACATGGTTAAAAAATGGACTTCTTTACTATATATACATTCTGTACCCTTGTGCGTTCATACTGCCCATTTTACTGCGTAACGTCAAGGGCATTGTTCTTTTCTGGTGTCTCCTGTTATCCCGATAACCTTAGGGCGATCAAATAGGTTGTTATCAGAATATATTACTACATGTTTGTTGACACTCTAATAGATACCTCTAATAAAACTAGTAGATACCAATGATGAATATACATTCATCAAAATTCTAGAGAGGCACTGAGATTGTCATCAGAATGTATATCACCGTACAATTGGTCTGTTGCCTCTTTAAATGTTTTCCTCTAATTACCCAGTGATGCCACATACATCAACGTGGCAATGTGCATTCATTAATACAAACATATTAAACATTTGAAATTATAGTCTAGATCATTTCATTACCACATTACTCTAAATCAGTTTAGATGGCACACTTGTTATTTGTTTAGACAACATGGCAACTAAGTACTCTAAATGTAAAATAATAATGAGCAAATGTACATTTTTTTTTATTATTGAAGCACATGCATAGTGTAAATTGTTCACAGTTATTATTGAACCTTGGTCTCTGTTTTATTTGTCATTAAATAGGTGTGAATTTGTAGCCCCGCTAACATAAAATTCACCCATGATTAAACTTCCCCTCTTCCCTTGAATGGAAGACTGTGGGTAGAGCTGAAAGTTCTTCTCCTGGGACCCCCCTCTAAACATAGCAATCAAGTTTGAAAAAAGGCTCAAGTTCATCAAAACTTTAAAATGCATGTTTTTAACCTGTTGATCTAAAAGACAGCAAAAAAAGCCCAAATTTGCAGTGATGGGCAATTGTGCCACAAAAAAGGGGAAAATAATTTCTGCTTGACTCTATAATGGCAATCACAGTTCTCCTTAACAACATTGGATCAACAACTCACATACATGTTAATTATATCCTTGAATATTTTGGTTTTCCAAAAACATATCTAGGGCTTTTTAAAAAAAAATAACTACATAATTTGATAAGAAAATCTCTGGCTAGAGAGTTCAACATCTTTATTATTCTTTCTATACCTTTCCTTTCCTATAGCTATCATGTCTTTCTTCTCATCCAGTATACAGTAATTACGTATTAAGCACATATTAAGCACTTGGTATTTTTTTGTCACTTGTCACTTTAAGATTATATATCTTCACTCTTGTGATATAGAAATTGGAGTTGTATTCAGGTATATGGCAAATTTCTGCTAATAAATCTTTATATTTTCTTCATGTTGAGTGCAGTATTTTTGTATTTTAGATATGTCTTTCTTCTAGTCTGAATGGATTACCTCTTATCTGTTGTATATTCCTGCTAATGAACAGGTTAGCACATAACATTATGTTCTGACCCTGTATATATTTGTATAAGGTATCATATCCTCTCTTTTACTAAAGAATACAAATGCAGTTTTTGTAGCCTTTCTAACTAATCCATCCAATCCCCCTGATTAATTTTGTAGCTAATTTTTCTAGTTATGCTATATCCTTCTCTAATATCTTTATCTGAAACTGGTTTCCAAAATTACATATTCAAGGTGGGGTCTTACCTTTGATCTATAAAGAGGGAAAATTATATTTTGATCCTGTGAACCAATACCTCTGTTTATACTGACGGCACCTTACCAGCCATTGAAATGGCAGACCAGCATTCTATAAACCTCTAACTTACAATTACTAAGCCGTAATTTTAATTATAGATCAATACAAAGGAAAAAAGTGAATACCGCATCAACCTTACTGTACTCTCCCAACAAAGAAGATGTACAAGGATCCTCAATACCCCTAAGTGCAATTTAAATATAAATGCAGTAAATATCCCAAACCAATGTAAAAAAATAGTACCACCTATAGAAATACAGGGCCACTATATTTAATGATATCCAGCAGCAATGGAACATATAGAACATAGGAATAAAAATCTCTCACAAATAAATATGCACATGGTAGTAGAAAGTGTGCTAAAAGCACTTTGCCAATTGCAGGCCAGTAAACCTACAGTATGGTCCAGATACAGTTTTCCATGTGTTCATGAAACCACTCTTGAAGAATATCATGAGCATCATGACAGAACAGTTTCTGTATTATATGGCAAACATGGCCCATTAAAATGGTATTTAAATAACCACGTAGGGCAATCATCTGACCTAATGCCTCCATCCATGTTAGATTTACCTATACCTTTACAAGTCCCTCACACCATGCTTAATAGTTAAAAGCAACAAATATCGGGTGTTGAGATTATCTTTGTCCAAAATAAAGCCAACTGTGTGTCAGTATACATTGTCCTTATATGCAGAAGGATTTCAAATGGCAGCTCTACCAAAAATTAAAGGACCACTCTAGGCACCCAGACCACTTCAGCTTAATGAAGTGGTCTGGGTGCCAGGTCCCTCTAGGATTAACCCTTTTTTTATAAACATAGCAGTTTCAGAGAAACTGCTATGTTTATAAATGGGTTAATCCAGTCTCTAAAGCCTCTAGTGGCTGTCTCATTGACAGCCGTTAGAGGCGTTTGTGTGCTTCTCACTGTGAAAATCACAGTGAGAAGACGCAAGCCTCCATAGGAAAGCATTGTGAATGCTTTCCTATGAGACTGGCTGAATGCGCGCGCAGCTCCTGCCGCGCATGCGCATTCAGCCGAAGAGGAGGATCGGAGGCGGAGAGGAGGAGGAGAGCTCCCCGCCCAGCGCTGGAAATAAGGTAAGTTTAACCCCTTTACTTGCCATGCAGCCCGGCAGGAGTGGGACCCTGAGGGTGGGGGCACCCTCAGGGCACTATAGTGCCAGGAAAACGAGTATGTCTTCCTGGCACTATAGTGGTCCTTTAAAGTGAGTTGGAGCTCACAGGTATCAACGTTTGGAGTGAATAAGTCACTGTATATATGTTTCCACTCTGAAATAATACATAAAAATATTACTTTGTGGTATTAAGTAGCTGTGCTAGGGAGTGTCTATCCTGTTCCTCTATGCAAATGGGTTCTTGCAGGGGCCTGCTTGCCAGCCTTCTGCCAGAAGACTATGGGCCCTTCAAAAAAGTATGTGAATACACTTGGTTCGTGGGATTTATTATTTGGTTCGGGAACCGAACAGGCGCACGAACCAGAGACCACCCAGGAGATTGTTAAGCCTAATTGACAGTTTGTAGCACTTTCCACTGCAGTGTTCTAAGTGTTTGTCTGATTGGCCGCTGTCCACATGAATGACCACGATGTGGCTGCCATCTTGTTCCTGCGAACGCAGACAGCGGTGTTTGGTCTTTGAGTTCATGGAACTGTTTTCGGACACTGGTACTCCCGAACACCACTGGACTTCCAGGATAATCTGCATTTGGTTCTACACGACTTAGAAGGGCACTGTTCGGTGGAAACGTTCCCACAAACAAGGTGAACAAGCTCCAGGGTTAGACTTTTGAATATGTTCGGTAGTTTGTTTGGTTTTTAAAACTACTGAACATGACCGATCGCAAGCCCTGATTCTCTGGAATTGTTTTGGACAGGAGCCTCATGTGCGGTAGGTCAAATTATGACTTCCATGGAAATGAAGTCTAGGCTCATGTTTTGGGGGATTGGAGAGCTATATTCAATCTGGGGATTGCTATAACCACTATACTCCATTGGATTACAACACTTGCTCTTGTAAGAGCAGCCTGGTTCGCTCTCTGGACTAGGAGAGTTCTACCCACTGGAAGCTGGATCCTGGTCTTTGGTCCACGGTGGGTAGAGGACAGCAAGACCCCAACCAAGCTGTGGTGGTTTGTGGGGTTTACAGTGCTTATGGTGCCCAGTGTGGTGCTTATGGTATTCCAGGATTACTAGGAAGCAGCGATTGGCAGAGGTACCCAGTTGGGGTGCCAGGCGGTCTGTCACAGGCATATTCAGTCATTTTGTGAGACTGTAACTTTTTACAAGATGGGAAATGCTTAATAAAGCAGATAATGTAACATTTTAATTGGGCTTTTCATGGGAAGAAAAATCAGATATTTTTCTCATCTTGAGCAAGACATTTGCCCATCCCTACTTAAAATTGACACCCTGCGTACATTTGAAGGATAATTGTACTGTTTAGTTTGTTCTGGGTTTACCGACTAAATAATGAGTCATGGTGACCTTAAACTGACATGCAAAATCAAGGCTAAATTAACAGAGCTGGAAAATTATCCAGCTGAATGAGAAATGAATTGTATCAACAGTTAAAGTTAGTATTCACATGATTTAAGCAGATTTGACCCACCCATCACACATATGTCTGGAGGGGTCAATAATATTACCAGGGGATACAATTGACTATAACCTTTAAACACAAGGAGTCAATTATTTTAATCAAGTGATTTCAGGGGATCTTTATGGAGTTACATCTAAAATTCAAACAGTTTCTCAAATCAGCCAGCGAGAAAATAATGCACAGAATAAATCATTATTCGAATGACAAATTACCTCTTAACATTCCTTCCACATATTTCAGATACTTTGTGACCTCCATGAGACCTTTCCAAGAATATCTTTGATTTTAGCACTGAATACAAAGTGAGATTAGTGTATGAGAAAACAAAACTTCCTAGTTTTGATACTACATTAAAAGGGAACATTCTCATCTCTCGAAATCATGGTTTTGAATAAAACAATTTAAAATCACCTACGACATGAGTCAACCTTTTTTCAAGTGATGTTCTATTTTTGTAAATACATACTAAAAATTCTCAAATCATCCAGTTTTAGTACAGGCAGAGAACAGATTGCAAATTAGGAGAAACAATTTAATCTTCTCATCCTCTCTGAATAATTTCTTGATGCTGATTGCCAGATGCAGAGTTGCCATCAGAAATTATTGTGCCCCTAACAAAGCCCAAGGCCTGGACTTCCTCCGAGTCTGCCGAGTTTACTTACAGGGCCAGCTCGAGTGTGCCTACAGTGTCTGCCTTCCTTTCCACCACCATCTTGCAGGTACTTAGACCTGTGTGTAGATGTAGTGTGTGTTTGTAAGGGATGTAATGTGTGTGGCTGTAGTGGCTGTATTGTGTGTATGTATATGGGATGTGGTGTGTGTAAAGGATGCAGTGTGTATAGTGGGTGCATTGTTTGTATAGTGGACATAGTATGTGTGTTTGTAATGTATTATGTGTGTGCATAGAGGATGAAGTGTGTGTGGCTTTCTGAGGTGGAATAGGGGCTCTAATTTGTCTTAATTTTATGATTTTTTTCACCCACTTCCTGCCTTTTAGAAACAGTAGTTAAAGGTCAGCGTTGATAGAATAAACTGGGATAAGTGAATTTAAGGCAGCTTTCCTCCAAAAGGAAGGGAATCACTCTATCCCTATAGTAGTGAAGCAAGTACAAAATATAAAAAGGTGTAGAGTATTAGCGCCACTCTAAAAAGACACTGGTGAGAATATTATAACCAACATAAGATGCCTTAAATAGGTCTACAATAGATAGATACACTGAAAAAATGGGATAGAATAAGAGACCTAAAATACAAATAAATATAACATAAGATAAAAAGAGTAATAAAAAATAAAATGTAAATTATTAAATATATGTCCAAGATAGAGACTCTCTATCTTGGACATATATTCAATAATCTATATTTTATTTTTTATTATACTAGTGTTATATTGTTATGTTCTATGTGGAGATGGCGAGTGAGGGACAGAAGAGGGAAGGGATGGATAGCAGTTGTGAATCAATATCATCTGACAGCTGCTAGAGGTCAATAGAATTAAGGTTCCTCCTGAGTTGAGGGGGGTTAGGCTGAGGTTGTTGGGTGAGGGGTAGTTTGAGAACTCTCTGGTGGTATAAATTTGCAGGGAATAAAAATGTTTTGCTCTTAATTAAAAATGCAGAAAAAGCCATGTGAGACACAATCTGGCACAAAACTTTACTGAGGCAAAAACAAAATTGTGTTTTTAATATATCAGTAACTCTATGCATTTGTTTCTGTGACGCAAATAAAATGATCAAATGATACAATAACAGTCATTTAATAGTAATGTTATTTTTTTACTTCATTCAATATATCCAGTCATATTTAAAATGATAGTATTACAAAAAGTGCACAATTAGAAGTACCGTATTTTTCGCTCCATAAGACGCACCTCACCATAACACGCACCTAGTTTTTAGAGGAGGAAACCCAGAAAAAAAATATTCTGAACAAACTGTTCCATAGTGTTTCTTACTATGGGACAGTTTGTTCAGAATATTTTTTTTTCTCCCCTGTCCCATAATGATCTTTAACCCCCTTTCCTCTGTCCCATAGTGATTGTTAACCCCTCCTCCCCAGTCCCATAGTGTTCTTTAACCCCTCCTACCCTGTCCCATAGTGTTCTTTAACCCCTCCTCCCCTTGTCCATTAGTGTTCTGATCCCATAGTGTCCCCCCCTCCCATTGTCCCATAGTGCACTTTCCCTCCCATAGTGTCCCCCCCTGCCCTTGTCCCATAGTGTCTCCCCCTCCCCTTGTCCCATAGTGTCCCCCCTCCCCTTGTCCCATAGTGTCCCCCCTCCCCTTCTCCCATAGTGTCTCCCCTCCCTTTCTCCCATAGTGTCCCCTCCCCATTGTCCCATAGTGTCTCCCCCTCCCCTTCTCCCATAGTGTCTCCCCTCCCTTTCTCCCATAGTGTCTCCCCTCCCTTTCTCCCATAGTGTCTCCCCCTCCCCTTGTCCCATAATTACTTACCTGTCTTGGAGCGTGGGCCGGCTTCACAGCGCGCTCCGCGGTCCAGGAACTTCTATTTCAGGTTCCGGTTTCCGGCGGGACTGAAAAAGTGAAGTGTGCACACTTCCTTTCAGTCCCGCCGGAAACCGGAACCTGAAATAGAAGTTCCTGGACCGCGGAGCGCGCTGTGAAGCCGGCCCACGCTCCAAGACAGGTAAGTAAATCTTCACATTCGCTCCATAAGACGCACAGACATTTCCCCTCACTTTTGAGGGGAAAAAAAGTGCGTCTTATGGAGCGAAAAATACGGTAATTAAAAATGAGAAAGCTCAAAACCTGAGTGGTATCCCCTAAACAACCGCTATAAAATACACAAAATATACATAGAAAAGGTGAAGCTGATTGGAATAAAATATGCAATGAATATGGGAAGATAAAAAATGGCAGGAAATAGTGCAATATTGTCTGAACAAAATAATGTTATGGTCATTAGGGTCAAGAGTATCATTTACAAGTGGGGAGCCATTCACGTCATATGGCTCGGATGGTAAGTGCAAATGGACACTTTAAAGATGTCCAACTTCTTTCTCCTCCCGATCCTCTGTTCCTTCCAAGGATTCCTTTATTGAATAGTAAAATCAAACTGGTAAGCAAAATAATAATAAAAAAATATGTATCCCAAAAGGATTGTGGATAGTCCTATTAGTCCAGGTAGTCCAAGCAATCCAAAACGGTTTCGCCCCCCCTGCAATGGGGCTTCCCTAGTTGGTTATCCAGTTTGATTGTACAATATTGCACTATATCCTGCCATTTTTTTATCTTCACAGATTCATTGCATATTTTTGTTCCAGTCAGCTCCACCTTTTGTATGTATATTTTGTATATTTAAAATTATAATATAGTTAACAATTCTAAGCCCACATGCATTATTATTACTATTACTTAATAATTAATATATACACTTTCTTGTTATATTTTAAACCCCCAAAATTTAAATAATAACATTCTGGTACCTGCTTGATATTTGTTCTTCCTTGGTGCTGAAAAGGTTAATACAATTAAGCTGGGTAGCAGACGAGTAAAAAATTGGGAACTCCATAGTGCATAAGCATCTGTTAAGTGATTATTTTTTCTTCTGATCTGTTAAGTGATAACATATGCAAAGCAGACTGACAAGCTTGGCAAATAATATATATATCATATGTGATTTTTGCTGTTGTAGAAAATAATTATAAACTGCTATATTGCTTTCTTATATAATGTTATTAACAATATATCAGTAGTCTGTTTATACCACCAATAATATAGTCATTTATGGAAAAGGGAATAAAGTAACTCCAATAGGTTCAAAGGAACACTGCAGTGTCAGGAATACAAACATGTTCCTCACACTATGTAAGTGGCTGCTTAGGTGACTGGTCCCCCTCCAATCTCTTAAAAAGGTGATTTTACATTTTCTCCCATGCCACTGGCCCCGTATGGCACTGCTTCCATGGCTGAGATCATCAATCTTGATGAAATCAGCCAATCCAATACTTTCCCATTGGAAAGTGTTGAGAGGCTATTGCACATGCGCAGGCAGGAAAACGCCCTGATACACCAATTAGCATCTTTTCATAGAGATGCATTGAATCAATACATCTCTATGGGGAACGTTCAAACTGTGCAGCACAGGACCAGGAACCACCTGTAATGGCCATCTGAGTATCTTCCACTAGAGGTGTTATGAATCCCCAATGTAAACACCAGCCTTTACACTGAAATGCCCACAGGGGCAGATTAAGCTGTAGTGGTTCTGATGGCTGTAGTGTCCCTTTAAGCAATTTGTCCACTGAAAAGACTGATTATAGTAAAACATCCACATTACACTCAAGGTCAAGATTTTAGCTGAGATGGTTTGTTAATTAGGATATCTCAGAGTATATTTAGCAAGTTGTGGTTAATATTGATTTCCTTCATTGTTATATTAAATAAGAAAAAATAATCTTGATTGCTGAAGGATCACATATTGGGTACAAATTAAAGGATTAAACTTGTATGATTAATCCATATCACTGTATCATTTAATTAAACAATATTCATATTATAGTCTACTGTGCTAAAATCAGATGCTAGGATGAGGTTTAATTGTACATTAATTTACCTTCAAATAGCTCATCACCAATTAAAACAATGCACAGCAGGATACTTTGTTCCACTAGGTTATATATTTTGAAAAGGGGAGCCCCAGAGGAAAATAATATCATGAATCAGGAAGATCTAATCATTGTATCAGTATATTAACAAATAAATCATAAGGTAAAAACGCTATTTGTAACATGATGTGAACTAGGGATAACCACACACGAGAAGGATTTTGGAATTGTTATAGACAACAAATTAGGCAGCAATATGCAATGTCAATCTGCAGTTGCTAAGGCCAGTAAGGTTTTGTCATGTATAAATAAGGGCATAAATTCTCAGGATGAAAATATAAATCACTGGTAAGACCACACCTTGAATATGCTGTGCAATTTTGTCACCTGTTCTAAAGAAAGATATCATGGCACTAGGAAAAGTGCAGAGACGAGCTGCAAAATTGATAAAAGGAATGGAGCATTTTAGTTATGAAGAAAGGTTAAAACATTTAAATCTCTTTAGTTTGGAAAAAACGGCGCCTGAGAGGGGATATGATAACATTATACAAATATATTCGGGGCCAGTACAAACCATTATCTGGAAATCTATTCATAAACAGGCCTATACATAGGACACAAGGTCACACATTTAGGCTGGAAGAAAGGAGATTTTATCTAAGGCAAAGAAAAGTTTTTTTTTACAGTAAGAGTAATAAGGATATGGAATTCTCTGCCTGAAGAGGTGGTTTCGTCAGAGTCTATACAGATGTTTAAACTGCAATTGGATAAATATTTGCAAAAACATAACATACAGGGATATAATTTCTAATTAGTGGGGTAATATCTACTTGATCCAAGGAGACATCTGACTGCTATTTTGGGGTCAAGAAGGAATTTTTTCCTAGTTTGATGCAAAATTGGAAGCGCTTCAGACTAGGTTTTTTGCCTTCTTTTGGATCAACAGCAAAAACATATGTGAGGAAGGCTGAACTTGATGGACGCAAGTCTCTTTTCAGCTATGTTACTATGTAACTATGTTACATGGAAAAACACTTTAGCATATGAAATCACTAAAATAAATAATACTTGGTGCTTAATTCTATTACCAGAGATAAACATAACTTGTTGGTTAATGGTTTTCTAAAGTGATTCTGCACCTCTTCTAATGATTCATGCTTAATTTTCCCTGATTCGTCTTCTATCCACACACAACATGCCTTGCTTCCTATTCTTTTGCACACTCCTCCTTCTGCTGCAAGCAGGTAATCTAAGGCTATTCTGTTCTGTAAAGCTACCTATCTAATCTGTTCCTGTTCATAGTTAAGTAGGCTAATTGTGGTTCCTGTGCCATTGAAGGCATCCTCAAGGGTGTCAATTAAAAGATTTACATTTGTTCTCATCACTGACATACACAAGTTTACTACACACAAGCTCACTGATACAAACAAGATCACAGCTCACCAAAGACAGCTCACAGCTCACAAAGACGCAATGTCACTACAGACACATTCACAAGATCACTCACAAACACACAAGTTCACTACTGAAAAATCAGTGCACACAGCTTACTACAGAAAGCTCACTACACACAAGTTCACACATGGACATTCAGGCTCACTTTAGAAAAATCACTACACACATGCTAAGCTCACTTCATAAAGGTCATTGACACACACACACACAAGCTCACTACACACATCTTGCTACAGAAAGCTCACTGACACACACACACAAGCTCACTGACATACACAAGCTCACTACACACGAGCTTACTGACATATACACGCGCACACACACTAGATCACAAGCTCACACAGCTCATTACACACAAGATCATTGTCACACACACTCAATGACACACATAAACACACGAAACACACACAAGCTCACAAACACAAGCTCATTAAATGCAAGCTCACTGATACACACACAAGCACATTACAAGCTTACTGCACATACAGAAGCTCACTGAAACACACACAAGCTCACTAAACTCACACACACAAGCTCAATGACACACAAACACAAGTTAACTGACACACACAGGAAGTCACTAGTACACAAGATCACACTGTCACTCACCCTTTGCATGGAGAGCTGGAACTCATGCTGTTCCTTTCAGCATGGTTGGCTGGCTGAAGCTGGGGGCAGAGATTAGATGCTGCTGGCCCCTGCAGCTTGTTCTGCTCTAGGATGAAATTGACAGGGGCCCATAGGGGATTAACTTTAACCCCACAGAGGGGAGTAGCTGAGGGAGGAGGGAATTTCCACTCCTCTTATCTAACATAGAGCTCTCCCGCTGGGGCACTGAATAGGGGATAGGCAAGTAGAGCTTCCTGCTCATCTCACAAATTGTTTCATAAATTTATGCTGAGCTGGTTGGGGAGATCTTCTGATCTCCCCAGCCCAGACACAGCAGCTCCGGGCCTCTGACAGCCACTTGACCAATGTACCCAAGTGACCAGTTTGCCCCAGGTGTTTAAATACTCTAAAACACTCTACAATATTGAAAGAAGTCTGTGCCTCTCTCACATTCCCAAGATATACCCCCCTCCTGTGTCCTTAACATCCCCCTCAAGACCTAATTTGATCACTCACTTCTATTAATAATTTGAGCCCCCGCATATCCCACATACATCTAATTTTGGAGCAGACTTGCCTTTTTGGATTGATAATATGCATTGACATGAATTTACGCAGTAGTATCTGAAAAGGAAGGGTGGAAGGTGGGCATGGAAAAGTTAAATTTAGCAATGCCTACAGAGGACACCAAAGGCAAACTTGCTCTCGAGTGTCACAAATACTTGACTGAACTCTTACTAAGGAAGACATACTCTAGAGAATCCTGATGGAAAAAATAGAGCCTAACACTAACCACATGTGCCTCTCTATGTGCTACTGTTGTTTTAAATGTGTTTCTGCACCTGCTGCTCTGATTCTACTGTATTTTGCCAATGAATATTGCTACATTATCCTGCCACCTTGAATAAACGTTCATTGTTTACCTGGTGACCACTACATTACTTTTTCCTATTTTTTTCTAAAGCTCTGGACTAATTTTTTATCAGGCCTGCTTGCTGTCACATACAATAGATGATAGCACATGAAAAGAAGAAAAAAGTAAAAGAAAAGACTTCATTGTAGGTGAAAATCTTGAGACGAGCATGAATCGGAGAACAAAGATAATGCTAAAGCTTCCGCTACAAATCTTTAGGTTAAGGTAATTTATCCAATGATTCTTGTGACAGGGTTTATGGTGCATTGCAAAATTAAATCAAAATAGCACAATACTGCACTATGTCATAAAGGAACAACACACCAGAGTAAATTAATTCCTCTATTTATTAACAATTGTGTTGAAAAATATTTTCAAAACACTAAAACAGTGGTAGATAAATATCACCAAAAATATTTTTTAAATAAAATGCTAACAGTAAATGGGCGGTGGGGAGGGGTAGGGGAGAGACACGCTATGCAAGCTGGACATGTTTCTTACCTGAAGGGCACCTTATTAACAATGCATTGCAGTCTAAGGTAGTGGTTGTATAGAAGATGGCTCATACACTTTTGTTAAAATAAAAAATAAAATCCTTAAATGGAGTACTTACTAACAGTGTATTTACTAATGTGTGTGTGTGTTATGTAGACAGACAGACAGAGACAGATAGATATAAATAGATAGATAGACACAGACAGATCTATTTATCTCAGTGCACCTCAGGTCCTTTGATATTTCTGTGACTAAGTAAATACACACAAATGAATTAACAACTATAGTTTATCAGCTATTTTATTGCCAAGGATAACAGAAGTGGGGTACTTTCTGCACATGTGTACAGTGCACAAATGTAAACTACACCTTTGCACATTTGTATGAAAATTCATACCAAAATAGCAAAGTTAAAAATAAATAATTTTATCTTGATCTAAATGTTGCAGGTTGGAAGTCAAGTCAGTACAATTCCTTATGTATTGAAAAGATATCCATGCAGTAGATCAGGAGAAACACTGTATAGCATGTTATAGAGAGCTGAACAAATCTCTCCCTTTAATGAACATTTCTGAAGAAGAAAAACAATCTAAAGATCATTTATAATGAATAACTTTAGATCAATCTGCTGCTGATTATGTTTCCTTCAATTTCTTTTTTGCATGCCTGTTTAAACCTATATTACAGTCTAATTCTACCTTCATTACAGTTTCTTTTAGTCCCATTCTGACATCACAACTGTGCTTTAATGAGGATGCTGTGCATAGCTGATTGCATTTGCATTGCAGTTTACTCATGTATTATGATAAAAGTATTACTAATAATTACTATTATAATGCATGAGTTCACTACCATGCATTTATAATCCGTATTGCATATTTCACAAACTGCAGGAATATCTGAACTATGAAAATAAGAATGGACATACCTCTGCAGATTATCTGTGGAAAGAACACTTCAATGCACTGTGGTGCATATTGTTTTAGGATCGCCCTGGTGGGTCCTCATCCCCCCATCCCTCCATCCCCAATGTAATAAGTTAAATCGTTTTAGTACAATTTGACTTCTTACCTGCATCTGCAAAGTGCCGCCTCACTACAGCCTACTGGAGTGCTAGAAACTCTTTATCTGAGCTAAGCTTGGTGGTGTCGGGCTTAGCTTATTGGTGATCATCTTATCTTCTCAATCAATGAGCTAGTCCTGCACACACACACACTGATATGCATACACAGATATACACCCACTGAAACACATACAGATACACAGACACACAGATACAAACACTGATACACATACAAACACTGACATGCATACAGATACAAAAACACAGATATACACACACTGACACACATACAGACACAAAGATACACACACTGATGTGCATGCAGATACACGGACACACAGATACACAGAGACACACACAATGACACATGCAGATACACAGACACAAACACTAATTCAGATACACAGACATACATGCTGGTCAACATTTAAACATTTTTAGCCATCTTTTTGTTTTCAACCTCTTAGATGCTTGGGATTACCATTGATGGCTGTGGGGAAAGAGTCTGAATTTGCTGTTCACGCGCCTCCCCCTTCAGACTCTGCTTTCAATTCTCCCTCCCACATGGCTCGTGTTTGCAACAGGGAGTTAATTTCAGGCTCTCACTTCCTCCCACCAGTGGATGCTGTTATTAGTGGGGTTGAGTTGTTAAAATGTTTCAGTACACAACCGGGCCTCTGATGACACATGCCACCAGGTGGGCCATCCGATGAGCCCGGTAGCTAATAGCAATGACTGCATTGGTGGCAGTTCTGCCGCTGCTTGGGAGGTAATATAGAAAAACTAGAAAAAGTGCAGAGGCGGGCTACAAAATTAATAAAAGGAATGGAACATATCAGCTATGAAGAAAGGTTAACAAATGTAAACCTATTTAGTCTAGAAAAACGTCGCCTGAGAGAGGATATGATAACATTATACAAATATATTCGGTTCCAATACAAACCATAGTGTGGAAATCTATTCACAAACCGGACTTTACATAGGACACAAGGTCATGCGTTTAGACTAGAAGAAGGTAGATTTTGTCTAAGGCAAAGGAAAAGTTTTTTTACTGTAAGAACAATCAGGATGTGGAATTCTCTACCTGAAGAAGTGGTTTTATCAGAGTCCATACAGATGTTCAAACAGCTACTAAATGCATACTTGCAAAAACAGAATATTCAAGGATATCATTTTTTAATGTAGGGTAATAACTGCTTGATCCAAGGATAAATCTAACTGCCATTCTGGGGTCAAGAAGGAATTTATTTTCATAGTTTGTTGCAAAATTGGAAGTCCTTCAAACTGGATTTTTTTTGGCTTCTTTTGGATCAACAACAAAAAACAAATGTGAGAAATGCGGAACTTGATGGACGTAATCTCTTTTCAGCTATGTAACTATCTAATATGATTTATTTAAACATATTACATTTCTATAATCCTATTTATTAATAATACTAATAGTGATACGATTACTATAGGTTAGCAGCATGATTAGAAAATTTAAAGGGTCTAAGTTTTCTTTTTCTTTTCTGCTCAATGCATTAAAAATAGGTTTTATTTCTTTCATCACAAATATTGAATTATTGAATATGAAAACCAAATATAAAATCAATTTTTTTTGATAATATATTCTCAGTTGGTGTAAATAATTTGCTACTAAATTCAGTTTGTTATTTTAGTAGAAGGTATATGTCAAATATTATAATTTCAACTACTTTGAGCCTTGAACCAAACCTTGGTAAGTTCACCCATTTCTATTTAATAGAGATCAGGGAAGAGCTGAATGTGAGACAATTATGGGTAATTACTAGAAATGAGTGATAAACCTTAACGATCTAAACATGAATTGAGGCATGCAAATGTCTTCTTGGAGCACTGGGCATATCTGACTATGACTTTCCACTTTGACCTGAAATAATGAAAGCCCAGTGGGACAATAAATAAGCAAGAAGCGTTTGTTTTTCTTTTAAATTAAGCAAATGTGCTGAAAACTTACTCTACCAAGATGAATTTAGAAGAGAGAAGCAACCTAGAATTCTGTACATGCAACATTAGTAGTGTCATTAAGACTGTTTAATATTGTTCACTTCTGTTTCAATGCTAATTGTACTGAAATACTAATGTTACATATTACCATAATGGTCAAACATATGCTTTAATTACAAACTAGTCATCTAAAAATAATCTGTGATGTATTTTACTCCGCTACCCTGCACTTGTGATGGTCTTCTTGACATTTGTAGCAGGATTAACCATAAGGCAATCCAGTAGCAGAATGAATATTGAATAAAGGACCCCGGTGCAAGATTATCATTTCTTTGGGTACCAATCTCCCCACTTGCCATATAAGCAACTCTATACTCACGACACCCTACATCACCTTGCCAGTTCACCCTCTCCTTCTGCTGTTTAAACTGTCACATTTCCCTGAAAAATAACCCACTCCATGTCCAAATATGGAGGTCCAAATTTGGAAATGAGAGGGTGAACTGGCATGCGCTCTATTCCCAAATTGTTTTTTTTTTAAGTTTGTTTTTAAAAATTCTTTATTTTTGTTGTGCAAGTGGTAATAAACAAATTTGCAGTGCCACAACAGCTTTAGCAGTCTCTTAATGTCTTACAGGATTATACATAGGAATGGCATAGAGATTGCGCAAATGTAAAAAAAAAGATCTATAGTCTGGCTAGTCATCTGTGTTTCAACGTTAGACATTATAAAAGCTTGTGAATGGTTAATGCTTTTTAGACACAGAGGTTAGAAATGTAACTCATTAGAAAAATCATGGTAAAGACAACACAATGATTCCCCTAGGGGGCCATCTGTTTTTTTAAAAGGGATGGTATAGAGGGAATTGTCAAGACGGGATAAAAAAAAAAAATGGATGAAAAACTGTGAAAATTAACAAGTACAGATGTACCTATGTAGGCTGAGAGGATGACTGAGGGCATAATTACACAGCTCAGTCCTAATCTCAGGCTATGCCCTCCAAGGGTTGGGTACAGTCCTGCTTTAAGAAGGCATACAGCATGTCTTGGAGCACAGAGGAAAAATGGTTATCATATCTTCAGCCAGACTGGGAATTCCCCAGGGTACCTCAGACTTCCGATGTGTTCCTGAATGGGTCTGCTTGGTTACATGCTTCTGTTTTGGCTTGCGCTTATGTGAGGCGCTTTGCTTGTTTTGTTGCCATGATGGGGCCTTCACCACCTCCGGCAACCTGGTACACCTAGCCTCCACCTGCATCTGTTCCGATATTTGCGCCATCGTGGGCACAGGCAGACCGTGACTTCTGAAGCCCTCAAACCCAGTGCGAGTAAGTGATGGGGTCAGGATTCCCCTTGGATCTTCGCTCATTTCTCTAGCTACAGCATGGCACAGTGAAGCTGCATTTTCTCTTCTCTGCCATATTGGAGCCTTGTGGGCAGCCCGGGGAAGAGCTTTCCAATGGGAGCGCTGTAGTGTTTCCTGGAGGGGGAGATTTTTTTTAATTTTTTTTATTTAATACACAGATTGTACATGTTTATTTTTTTTAAATTTCTCTTTTATTGACATACCTAAATATATTTTTTGCATTCATTAGGAAATGTATTCTTGTTCTAATGCAAACCTAGTTTTTGATTATCACTGCTTTTGCGTTAGTAATGCACGTTGCATTCTGTAAGGTAAAACTTTAAAATACATATTTGAAATAAAATATCCACAGGTTTATATTATCTGTGAATCTTCAGAAGATACTTCTCACATTGAAATAATTCATGTCTGCAGATCAAACTAGATGTACAGTATTGTGAGTGAAAGTTCATCTTGTTTACAAAAGGAAAAGACTGGAGATATTTTCTGGAATATAGCTAGTTGTTCATTGTACAAAATGTTTGTATGTTATTATACCCTCTGTCCCCTGTATCGTATTTCATGTCTGAAGAAATAGGATGGAGACTATTGGCTGAATATTCTCAGAAAGAAAAACCTTTTGTCTTCACCTGTAACTAGGTAGAACACAAGTTGTTGCTCTCCAGAAAATTCTACATTTCAGAAAATAATCAATATCAAACATTTAAAATAATTTAATGAAGTTTTGTTTGTCTACACATAGACAAAACATATAGTCTAATCTTTATGCATTGTGCAGTTAGTGCATTGAAAGAACAATAAAATAGAATCAGACATATTCAGTTACATTACAAATAATCCATATGCACTTATTTAACCAATCTTTCAAAGTTTTTTGTTTTTTTTACAAAACAGAGAAAGAAAAAAATAAATTTGTGCACATATCAACAATATACATTTACTTAATTTTTTTATATCTATTGAACCTTCATTATGATATGAGAAACACATAAATGAAAAATGAAATAATAGAGTAGGCAAGGAGAGAACAATGGTCGTTGGGGTCCTAGAAAAACCTATACATTCTTCGCTAGATTACTAAAATAGATGTAACTATATATCTGGTACGCATCATTATGTCTGAGGTCTATTGTTAGCGAAACACCAATATGATAACAACCCCAAACACACCTCCAAGATGACCACTGCCTTACTGAAGAAGCTAAAGCTAAAGGTGATGGACTGGCCAAGCCTGTCTCTAGACACAAACCCTATTGAGCATCTGTGGGGCATCCTCAAATGGAAGGTGGGGGCGTGCATGGTCTCTAAAATCCACCAGCTATGTGATGTCGTCATGGAGGAGTGGAAGAGGACTCCAGTGGCAACCTGTGAAGCTCTGGTGAACTCAATGCCCATGAGGGTTAAGAGAGTGCTGGAAAATAATGTCAAAATAATATTGACACTTTGGGCCCAATTTGGACACTTACTACTTTACATTGTAGCAGAGTGTCATTTCTTCAGTGTTGTCACATGAAAAGATGTAATAAAATATTAACAAAAATATGAGGGGTGTACTCACTTTTGTTAGATACTGTGTATGTGTGTATATATATATATATATATATATTGATACTGATTGCATAACTATTTAGGCTCCTAATTCAGCATTCAGTAGAAAGCAATGTAAATTGTATAGGTTCTCTTTGTAATGGCACAAGTGAGCAAACACCTTTTTAAGACCTGAGGAGGGATTAACTGAAGTACTAGCTATTGAGTGTCTCTGAGATGTTGCCCATTACAAACATTTTCAAATAAAATATTTTTACTTGAGTGCATTTGCTCAGGGTCTCTCCAAGTTAAAAGAGTAATCCAGACATAAAATGATCATCAGGGTTTGCAGTAACTCTTGTGCAGAGGGAACTTGCCAGCATTTCGGATATGGACTGTTTTTATGGGTGGGATCAGGCTGATATGCAATTTTTGCCTATTCTCAGAGTTATATTATCTGTTCTTCATTCAGTAGAAAACATTTTCTTTTAATTAAATGGTCCCTTTAATGAAAATAAAATGACAGCATGATACTGTACAGAGAATAGATGTCCAGCTATCTATTGTTCTTGCTACAATTCATTGAAAATGTGTAGGAAAAAAAATGAATGATATTAGGTAAAGGGGATGATTACAATGTGAAGTTCGAAGGCTTTGAAAGACATCAGACTACTCATTTGAAAGCCTTTTAATAGATATAAAAAGGAAATTCTCATTTTGGTTTGTCTTGGTATCTCCCTCTAAGGGGACTAGGAAAATGTGATGAAAGGAAATAAAGTATGACTGATGGGAAATTGTGTCTGTTCTACAAATGGGCAAGATTATTTGTTTTGTGGGTGCAGCCAACCTGGGTGGATGATATCCTATCCTCCAATGCTAAGTAGCATCTAAGACGTATGTGAGGTACCACATAATGAAAGGGTTGATGATCTCTGCAAAGCCATCAGTAAATATTGGAAATAGATCATTTTTGTTAGCTCTGCAACTGATGTCTCCTAGTTCACACAAAGTTGTGTGCAGTCTCCTGCCGCAATACAAAGGAACAAATAAGAAAACATTTGGCTCGTATCCAATAGTGATAGCAAAAGCTGCCCAGCCACTAGTTTGTGATTACAGTGAGCGGCCAGAGGGATGTGGGTTAGTGCCACCAGCTGGCAAACAGTTAGTTAAAACAAACAAAATAGCTCATCTGTTAAACATTTTGTGGTGAATTAATAAGTTTGCCAATTTGATGATGACACAAAATCTAAATAAATCATGATTCTTCTGAAAACTAATATCCAATCTAATAGGTAGATGCATAGAGAGATGGACAGACACATATATACATAGATGTGCAAGCATGCATGCATAGTTAGGTTAAATAGAGATTTATATTGAAATAGGTACTTTGCAATTAGTCAACAAACACCTTCAATTCAAGAAATTTAAAAGTAGCCTATTTATATACACTGAACCAAATTATAAAGGCAACCCTTTTGTTTTTGTCCCCATTTTTCATGAGCTGAACTCAATGATCTAATACTTTTTCTAAGTACACAAAAGGCCTATTCTCTCAAATATTGTTCACAAATCTGTCTAAATCTGTGTTAGTGAGCACTTTTCCTTTTCCGAGATAATCCATCCACCTCACAGGCATGGCACATCAAGGTGCTGATTAAACATCAGGCTGATATGCACAGGTGTGTCTTAGGCTGGTCACAATAAAAGGCCACTCAAAAATGTGCAGTTTTACTGTATTGGTGGGCTCTGGGGGTGGGGGGTGAAAACCAGTCAGTATCTGGTGTGACCACCATTTGCCTCACGCAGTGCAACACACCTCCTTCACATACAGTTGATCAGGTTGTGGAATGTTGGTCCACTCCTCTTCAATAGCTGTGCGAAGTTGCTGGATATTGGCAGGACCTGGAACATGCTGTCGTATATGCTGATTGAGAGCATCCCAAACATGCTCAATGGGTGACATGTCCGGTGAGTATGCTGAGCATGCAAGAACTTGGATGTATTCAGCTTTCAGGAATTGTGTACAGATCCTTGCAACATGGGGCCGTGCATTATTATGCTGCAACATGAGGTGATGGTCGGGGATGAATGGCACAACAATGGGCCTCAGGATCTCGTCACAGTATCTCTGTGCATTCAAAATGCCATCAATAAAATGCATGTGTATTCGTTGTCCATAACATATGCCTGCCCATACCATAACCCCACCACCACCATGGGCCACTCAATCCACAATGTTGACACCGGCAAACCGCTCACGCACACAACGCCATACACGCTGTCTGCCATCTGCCCTGTACAGTGAAATCCAGGATTAATCCATGAAGAGAACACCTCTCCAAAGTGCCAGACGCCATCCAATGTGAGCATTTGCTTACTTAAGTCAATTATGACCAACTGCAGTCAGGTCGAGACCCCGATGAGGACGACGAGCATGCAGATGAGCATTTCTGAGATGGTTTCTAACAGTTTGTGCAGAAATTCTTATCCAAACCAGCAGCTGTCCAGGTGCCTGGTCTCAGACAATCTTGGAGGTGAAGATGCTGGATGTGGAGGTCCTGGGCTGGTGTTGTTACACGTGGTCTGCGGTTGTGAGGCCGATTGGATGTACTGCCAAATTCTCTAAATGCCTTTGGAGATGGCTTATGGTAGAGAAGTTAACATTCAATTCACAGGCAACAGCTCTGGACATTCCTGCATTCGGCATGTCAATTGCACACTCCCTCAAAATTTGCGACATCTGTGGCATTGTACTGTGTGATAAAACTGCAGCTTTCAGAGTGGCCTTTTATTGTGGCCCGCCAAAGGCACACCTTTGCAATAATCATCCTTTCTAATCAGCATCTTGATATGCCATACCTGTGAGGTGGATGGATTATCTCGGCAATGGAGAATTGCTCACTAACACAGATTTAGACAGATTTGGGAACAATATTTGATAGAAATAGGTCTTTTGTGTACATAGAAAAAGTCTTAGATCTTTGCGTTCAGCTCATGAAAAATGGGGGCAAAATTTAAGTGTTGCATTTTAAATTTTATTCAGTGTAGATAAATGTACCATTATAGCATGCTATTTATATAATCTCTGAAACACACATACTAATTATGAGCATCAGCGACAGTAAAACCTCAGGTTTAAAAAAAAAAAAACAGTGTTAGTTCTGCCTATGCATTAGGCTTCCTAACTCAAGGAATTATTGGATCTTGTACACTGTTCCATATGTGTTGTATGTAAAGCAGTGTATATATATAAGTACATAGATCAGCATAGCAGCAGCTATTGAAATGTAATTTATAAATTAGCAAAATGGGAATACCATAGAAAACAAGTGCTGATGGGCTAATTGAAAAGTTATTTGAAGTGTAAGTCACTGTATGTTTCCAAGGCAACATTTGCCAAGTCTGACATTCCAGGAAGGTATGGCAAATGAGCAGACATGCAATGCAGGAAAATAATTTTGGAATATGTCACAGGTGTCTTTGAGAAAAATGTACATATAAGTAACAAAACAAGATATCGGCCCTTACATGAGACTTCAAGTTCTTCCTTAGATATTACTTCATCTTGGGTACATGCTCCGCGGACTCAGTATGCATGAAGCCTACAGAGTGTGAGGTATATCTTTTGTCCAGCGTCCTCCTCACATGGTTTGCTTGCTTCATGCTGGACACTTGTGTCCCCAACTATATTTTTGACACAAGCTGAGGGCGCTGAGCAGTGCGAACCTAATTTTTGCCAAACAGCGCTCAGGGACTAGAGAGGTTTCACCGCCCAATCAGGAGGAAGAGCACAAAACCATGTTTGAACGGGCGCTCCTGCTCTGATTGGTCGCAGGTTCACGTTTCAGAGCTCCCAACCAGAATGGCGCGAATCCAGTTTGAATAAGCGCTCCCTCTCCCATTGGTCGGCACCGGCTTCTACGCGGCCCCGGGACTCTGTGGCCGTGAGACTGACTCACAGCTCCAGGGATTCCCTGTTGGCATGCGTTTCTCTCTCCAGTGGATACCCCATGTTGGTATCCACCTGAGTGAGCGCTTTCTGGGGCAGCCACGAGCCTCGCCTCGTAGCTACCAGGTAGGGGTGGGAGAAGTGATTATAGCTCCGTTTGGGGCAGGTATGATTATCCCAGGGATCGACGACAGTGTGCATAGGCTGGTTCGTGATGCGAATGCTCCCTCTGTTGGGCGTTCAGTGATATTCACTGGCGGCCACCCAAGGGGGGCACGCGCCGATTGTTTCCCTTCCAGTCTTCACTTTTCACACCTCATTAGCGAGGTGCAAACGTTCTAACCAAACGTTCTAAATGGAGTATCGGCTCCGCTGTGTGGTTGAAGCTGGTAGCTAAACATTCTAAATGGGGTATTGGGGTGGTCCAGTGCGCAGGGATATCGTGCACTGGAGCGCTCCTGTGTGGTTAAAAGGTAATTTGCATGATTTAATGTGAGAATTACCAAAAGGGGGACAATTAAAAAGGGAACCATACATTCTAGAAGAGCACATCCACACATAGGAAAGGACAATGTACAGTTAGGCAGCGGTCCCGCCACAATAGCGATTTTGCCTGTGTGTGTATGTGTGCGTAAAGAACAGAAGAGGGTGTATCTAATATATGATGCAAAATATAAGCATCAATGAAAAAATTCAAGATAGCCAACAAATAGCCTACTATATAGGCCAGACAAAAACACTGGAATAAAAGAACAAAAATAATAAAGATTTATTAAACAAACAAAAATATAACCCAAATAAGTGCTACCATATAGACACCAAAAATTAATAATAATAATAAAATCTAGAATGATTACAGGACGAATCTGTAAAAATAAATGCAGATTGTCTGAATATGATAAAAATAAAATATAATTGCAGATCAAAAATATGACAAAACGTTACTGTCGGTAGTGGCTGGTGGTATGCCAGGCTAAAAAAGCGGAATACCGATCTAATAAATCAATAATCAATTATGGAGTCTGACACTTTGGATATCAATAATAAGCTTATGGACCATATAGGTCCTATAAAAAAGTGAGTGTAAAGCAATATAAAAAGCTGTCACTATTCATAGTGGCTGGTAATATGCCACAAATGCAAAAACCAACCTAATGGTTCAACAATTGATTATAAGGTCTGTCAGAATACCAATCTCACAGATCAATAATCAACTATGGACACTTAGGATATCAATAATAAGCTTATGGACCATATAGATCCTCTCAAAAAATGAATGTAAAGCAATATACAGAACTGTTACTATCCATAGTGGCTAATAATATGCCACAAATAGTGGCTCGACAATTGATTATGAAGTCTATCACTTAAAATATCAATAGTGTGCTATTGGACTATATAGGTCCTCTAAATATCTGTGACATTTATATTAGTAGATGAATAAAGCCATAGATATCAGTAAAGAAAAAAATAATAATTGAATGAACATAAAGCTGATATCCAAACAAATGTTGGAGTGGCTAAAGTAGTAATCTAAATAAAAAGATTTCACTAATTAACTGGATATAAAGAATATATGTATAAATCGGCATCAGCCTTAGAATAACTGCATCGACAGTAAAGCACACGTAAGAATATCTAGGAGGGAGAGGGTAGAAAAAAGGAGGAAACACGTGTGAATCAAGTTGCAATGGACGGTGCTACAAAGTATCATGTAACACATCCAATGATAACAAAAGCTGTTAACCAAGTGAGGAAAGGTAACACCCTCTATATAAATATGTGTACCGTGCCTTCGAGGGCACAAAGCTCCAACCCCCCAGATATCTATTAGTCAGTATGAAACAAAAAAAGGGGTAGAGTCTGCAAAAATAACATACGCTATATATTTAAATAAAAAGTGAAGTATAAGCGGCGCAGTCGCTAGTCTGTGTGTTGCACTAAAGATCCAAAGAGTGCAGCACACCACAGTCCTCTGACGCGCGCGTTTCGCTACACCTAGCTCGTCAGAGAGGATTTAGGTTGGTTTTTGCATTTGTGGCATATTACCAGCCACTATGAATAGTGACAGCTTTTTATATTGCTTTACACTCACTTTTTTATAGGACCTATATGGTCCATAAGCTTATTATTGATATCCAAAGTGTCAGACTCCATAATTGATTATTGATTTATTAGATCGGTATTCTGCTTTTTTAGCCTGGCATACCACCAGCCACTACCGACAGTAACGTTTTTTCATATTTTTGATCTGCAATTATATTTTATTTTTATCATATTCAGACAATCTGCATTTATTTTTACAGATTCGTCCTGTAATCATTCTAGATTTTATTATTATTATTAATTTTTGGTGTCTATATGGTAGCACTTATTTGGGTTATATTTTTGTTTGTTTAATAAATCTTTATTATTTTTGTTAATAAATCTTTTATTCCAGTGTTTTTGTCTGGCCTATATAGTAGGCTATTTGTTGGCTATCTTGAATTTTTTCATTGATGCTTATATTTTGCATCATATATTAGATACACCCTCTTCTGTTCTTCTCATTTTCCACTAGGGGTTACCCCCCCACCTGTGCTGTGTATCTAGTTTGGCTCCATCTACTTACTGTTCTGTATGTGTGCGTATTACAAACTGGACACATGGTATTTAGTTTTCCCTGATTTTCATTCTCTTTATTATTTCTGCAATTATAATTTGTTTTTATTTTAACTAAGTGTCTGTATTAACCAGTCAATTATAATGCCGTGCATTCTTTTAAAACTCGCCAATATTCTTTCAGCAAGCATTACTTACATTTTCTATGTATACTATCATGTGTATAATATTTTAATAATATATTGCTTTTCAACAATACATTGTGAGCCAAGGATATTATATTGATGCATAGCACATGCTGTATTTCTGTCAGCCAAATGTGGGAATGAGTATTTTTAAGAATGGTTCATGCAAGGATACGGTTAATCCTTTTCAGTGAGAACACTTTCTGAAAGGAACCATGTTCATTTCTAAAAAAAAAAAACTTTTTTGTTTTGTTTTGTTTTGTTTCAGAAAGTTAATATCAATATAATAAAGCCGTTCTCTGCATATTCTTAATATTAATAATATACCAATATATTTTCAGTTAACAGGGCCAGACTGGCCCACTGGCATACCGGGCAATTTCCCGGTGGGCCGCGGCACCTGGGGGCTGCGCTGCACATATAGGAGCCACCGGGTGGCATGTCCAGTGGCACACTCAGAGGGGGCTGGCCACGTTCCAGGCTGGAGCCCTTCTGTCACTGATGATGCTGAGGGCTGAAGGAGGAGGAGCATGTCTCTCTACCATGCTCCCTCGCGGTTCCCACAATCCCCAGCACATTATGCTGTATCAGTATGATGCTGTGCTGGGGATTGTGGGAACCGCAAGGGTTCATGGTAGAGAGACATGCTCCTCCTCCTTCAGCCCTCAGCATCATCAGTGACAGAAGTGCCGCCAGACCGGCGAAGATGACTCAGCCCGGCGGCTCCAGCCTGGAACGTGGCCAGCCCCCTCTGAGTGTGCCACCGGACAGGCCACCCAGTGGCTTCTATATGCGCAGCACAGCCCCCAGGTGCCGCGGCCCACCGGGAAATTTCCCGGTATCCCGGTGGGCCAGCCCGGCCCTGTTAATTAAAAACATATTGGTATATTATTATTATAGCTAGTACATAAATGTATACTACGACAGTAATACGATTTTTTTTATAAATATTGCTTTTCAGACAAACTTAAAGGGTTGCTCCAAACTTAAAGGGTTATAAACATAAAAGATTGCTCCTGCTATAGTTGTTATGATGTTTGAAGGAGCAAGGCACCCTTTCCTGATACTGGGGCAAATTGTTTTGCAAAAGTTTGCTCTCTTACCTGTATCCCACCAGTATGCCAAGGGTCCCACGATGGTGGTTTAACTATATTTGGCTTCTGCGGAGCTGCAGAAGCCAGATGCCCATCCTCCCATCCATTCATTAAATGAGAGAGCTGGTGGAGTGCTTTCAGCCAATGAATGAACATCTGTTCATAAAAAATATTTAATGTCTTAATTGACATAAACCAGCCTGGAGTTTTTGTTCCAGCTTGGCCAACGGCACCTTTATGCTACTGCCAGAGGAAGAGTTACAGTTCCGGCAGCAATATAAAACAACTGAAACATTTCACATACAGACTCCATGTATCATGATCACAACAAACATGGAAGTGGTCATGGTTCTTGGAGTTATCTATTAACATTTTAAATGTAGAAACATTTTATTTTTAAATTATTTGTTTATCCTTCAAAACATTTTTTGGAGAATGAACAGCTTTAAACTATATACATCATCCCCTTTTTTTTTTGCAATACTTTACATAACATCTGAAATATCAGTAGAAAGAGAAAATTAAATGTTTCTCAAATATAGAAGATGTGACAAATATAGATAAATAAAAATGGTCAAATCATGCTTGTTTTTGTAAGGACATGGCATTACTTAAAGCACAGTTGACTAAAATGGTAGCAGCATGTAAACAGAATGTCTGGATTTGAGCATAGTGTCCATATACAGTAAGTACAATTCAATAATATATTTCTAAAATAAAGGTATATAAAACTGCTAAATCAATCTTTATCACTCCCTGGAATGCTTTGATGCCTTAAGACTTTCTTTGCTTTTTGCAAGGCGGGAAGCAGTTGTCATTTTCAGAATATCTGCAGACATTAAATTAGTGAAATGGATTCCCAGCAGAGGAATTCATTCTCTCCAGACTAGTAATTTCAGGAGTATAAATAAGTGAGGCTTAGAAGACTAATCATTTCATTGCTGGGCGCAGAAGCAGTGTTTACCTTAAATGGACACTATAGGCACCAGAAAAACTGGAGCATAATGTAGGAGTTCTTAATCAAATAGTCTCAGCAATATCAAAGCTGCCTTTACTGATAAACGGCAGTGTTTACATTGCTGCCTAACACCACCAGCCACTAGAGGGACTGCTTTGGTTTGATTCTGCAAAGATTGCAGTAACAACGATCAGCATTTCACGTTCTGAATAGAGATGCTGAATTATCCCCATGTATTGAGTCAGTGCATCTCTATGAGGAGATGACAATTGACGCAATTTGCCACGCACTCGCTCACCTCTCCAAACGCTTCCTTATTGGGAGCAATGGATTGGTTGAGTCCTTCAGGATCAGGAGACTGGTCCACCGGGGAATAGAAGGTAAGTGAAACTACTTTTCTTAATGCATACATGGGGGCAATAATCTGAATAGCTAATGTGACACTCTGGTGTTAAGAATACATCTTTGTATTCCTAACGCTGTAGTGTTCCTCTAACTGCAGCACTCCAAAATGGTTCATTTATAATTTGCAAACCCCAAGGAATAATATTAAAATGTATTTTGCCTTTGTCATTCAGATGTCATGTAGAACTATTATGGCTTTAAAAAAAAAATCTGATTTTGTAATATATCTTTGCAGGTGAAAATCAATTTGTTTATACAAAACTAATCCTATCACTTTGTTCCTAAATTAAACTGCACCTTGAAATAATCATTTTTGATAATCTGCTGTGCACACATTTGTATTGCATTTGCCAAGAGATCTAGCAAAGCTTTCATTTTATGGCTGAAACATTAATTCATAAAACTTATTTCTCATTTCCTTTGCCTGCATAATGTTTACATTTTGCAGGAAATGTGTATTTGTACTTGAAATGTATGGCTAATTTCATTCATGATCCCACATTTTTACTCCTCAAGGTGACCTTAACAGAAGCATGTTTGCAAACCAGGGTAAATTGAGCAAGAATCTTCAATCTTTAAAGGGGCAGTGAAGGATAATAGAAAGGTGTAGAGCAGAGTCCATAAATTGTATCTCATAAATGCTGCTAAGTAAAATTTTCAATAATGTACGAGACACATTCTTAAGTAATGCTTCCATGAAATATTTTTATTTTTTATTTTGAAATGTGTCCTAAGCAAATGGAAAAAAACATCTTGCCTTAAAAAAAACAATACATCCAGCCCATCATTTGGCATGGCCAAGACAATAACTTAAATGATAGTGATAGGAGGTTCTTGTGAACTTTTGAAACCAAGAAAGGATCTTATCCTCTCATTCCACTGTACTAGCAATGTAGAGATTTTTAGCAGGGCTTATGCACCCTGTAATGTATCTAACTGAGGCTATAATAGGTGGTAGATTGTGTTCTTGACTACTTAGAATACATCATTAGCAACTTTGGCTAGCTGAGATTCAGGTAAGTGGAGCTCAAACACTGGCATGTATCAAAACTATTTTTGCACATATACATAGGTTGTTTTCTAATTATTTTATACTTGGTGAAGTGATGTGGTGAAAAAAACTAGGAGTGTTACCATCCTGATAGCACCTGTTTGCCAGATATTATTCTCAAACAAGATACTTCTCATTCCCATGCCCCAGTGAATCATCACTTTCTAGCTGACAATGTATCTCCAAAAAGTGCAGTGGTGTATACTGGATGACTGACACTGATGAAGATTAATCACATTACATCAAAGGAAATGGCATACTACTCTGTAGAAGGTCTGTATCGCTGATTAATAATAAGTGTAGAAAAAGATGGGAAGGTTGAAACAGTGGGTTAGAATTCTAGACACTGTAGAGGGAGAACGATATTGTCAGCTAAGACACACCTCAGTTGGCAATGCTCACACTGCCTGACTCAGAAAATTTCAGCTCCATGGGTTACTGGAGTGTATTGGCTAAAGGCGCCAAGAAACTAGTCAAAGCTCTAGAGGTGAGATATAGTGTTGAGTCCCAACTGATTGTACATGTGTTCAGAATCTTGAAAGACATGAATGCTCAACAGAGGCCCCTTAGGGGCATAGTAGTGGCCACAAGTGACCTGGTGCTTAAGGCTACCATTTTCCCCTCTTCAAGAAGTCTGGAGATTCAAAGTTATTTGAGGTATTTTTGCTGAGAGATGCTGAATGGTACCAGTAACCAAAATGTTGCAAGATCCAAATGTTACAAGATATTAAGTATTAGTGGGGGAATGTGGAATTCCTAATGGTTATCTCACACCTTTTAGTAATGTTGTCACCCTCAGATGATCTTGCTTACTTTCAAGGACTGAGTTTAATGGATGTGTCACCATCCTCTCCAATGGTCATCTATGATCCTGTGTCAGACAATACTGATGAAAAACATGTGGAAAAACAACTACTTTCAGTTACACGGATAAGAATATTACCCATCTGATATCTCTTATGTACAGTTGTTATGGAATATGCATTTTATTGGCTTGGAATTTTTACTCACCCCAGTTATTGCTCAGTGGGCATCCCTTATTAGACATTAAAATCACTGTTGAACAATTTCTGGTTCCTAGTCACTCAGGTGTGTTAAAAAAAAATTAAATCAAAGGGACTATATTTCAAATATTTATTTCTCATATGAATTTGTAGGTTTGCCAATAATTGTGCAACACATATATATTTAACAAAAAATTTTTTGTAAACCTGTGTTGTGTTTGCAATTGTTTGCTATCTGTGAGAGCAGAGTATTTCTGTATATTCTTTTGAACAAAAGATCAAAAAGCTAAACATTAAAGACAATTTTGCACAGCCTTCTTTGTTCATTTTTATCAAGGGTGCCAATATTAGTGGAGGGTGCTGTATGTAAAACTGATTAACAATTCATTATAACTCAATCATCCTTAAATGCATTGCTTTTAAAGACCTCCATTTACTGAAACTCATTGTTGGATGGTAATTTCTCAGAATGTGCATAATAAACTAGAATAAATAACTTTTTAAGCTATAAAATTACAACAAACCAAATTATGTTTATTTGACAAATGACATTCATACTGAAGTGACTGAATTTGGCAATATACAAAAATCTTTTGCTTTACCCAGATTCTAGTGGGCGCATGTTGTATTGAGGGATTATAATCTAAATCCATTGCAATCATGCCTGATGTGAGTCTACAATATTTAAATCAAATAAATAAGCCCTGTTGCTACATTAATCAATAAAGCATAACTGTTATGTTAACATTTTTATCTAGCAATAATTTAAATATGTTCCTTAAAAGCTGCAAGCATAATGAGTTCTCTGGCAGGTAGATTGCATTTTAAATTATCAATAAAAGTTACTGTAAAACTGCTGAATGGTTTTAAAAAATATTCATCTAAATCATAGACATTTGTTTAATGTTCTATTAAAGAAACACCAAAACAACTTTAGCTTAATGAAGTAGTTTGGGTGTATAGATCATGCCTCTGAAATCACACTGCTTAATTCTCTGCCATTTAGGAGTTAAATCACTTTGATCAATCCTCACCTGGCTGTGGCTCGCACAGACAGTATGAAAAAAAAAAATGGTTTCACTTTTAATCAGATAGTAACTTACTTAAATTTTTTTTTTATGTCCTGCTCTGTAATTTTAACTTTAATCACATACAGGGTCAAGCAAGCTATTAACAGAGCAGGAGATAAGACATTCTAAATGAAACATAATTTGCAATAAAGAAAGTGTAAACATTAGATGACTCTTTACAGGAAGTGCTAGGAAAGCTGTGTAAGTCACACGCAGGGAGGTGTGGTTATGGCTGCATAAACAAAGTAATTTAAAGGGACACTATAGTCACCCAGACCACTTCAGCTCAATGAAGTGATCTGGGTGTCAGGTCCCTCTAGGGTTAACCCTGCCTGATGTAAACATAGCAGTTTCTGAGAAACTGCTATGTTTACATCTGGGGTTAAGCCAGCCTCTAGTGGCTGTCTTCCGGACAGCCACTAGAGGCGCATTGGCAATGATTGAGGCATATTATGCATCAATCATGCAGAGCGTCCATAGGAAAGCATTGAAAAATGCTTTCCTATGGACACTTTGAATTTGCTCGCGGCAGTGCCACGCATGCGCATTAGGCACTGGTGACGTCAGACAAGGATGCTGACGTCGGCGGGGGAGGAGAGGTAAGGGAGCCCAGCGTGGGAAAAGGGTGAGTAGCTGAGGGGGTTTTAACCAAGTGGTTTTCCTGACACTATAGTGTCCCTTTAACTCCTAAATGGCAGATAATTGAGCAGTGAGACTGTAGGTGCTATGCACCCAAACCACTTCATTATGCTAAAGTTTTTTTGGTGACTATAGTGTCTTTAGGGGAAAAGCCACAATAGAACAGAAGCACAAACCCTGTAATAAAAGATATAACCCACAAAAACTACGACACTTACTTGGATAAAAGATTAATACTTTATTATCCATATACAGATTCCTTAAAATTACTAATAATATATATATAGGGCAATATTGTTTGTGACAAAGCGCACATGAATGCCCTTTAAATAAAATAAACTCACATTTAATAGCTCATATTGAAACCTAGAGTCTCGGTATTAATGTATATATAATAAATAAATCAGCACACATTTAATATCCACTGCACCACCAGCGTCCACACTTCCCCTATCCCCATCGGATGCCAATTCAGGAGCTACACACTCCCATTTCCCACCTGGCTGTCAAAGGATACTTCCATGTATAGTTATAACATACTATGTAATCTGTTTTTTTTTTCTTCTTTATTTTGTTTATATAAAAATGATAATATATATGAGAGTAATGGTATTTTACCAGTAGTATTTTAACACTACCAGCACTTTAATATGGTTGACACTTTAAATTCAAATATAGTTCAAACGTATGTATATTTGAATGTTGGTACTACTATATTTTAAGTATATTATAAGGTAGTTTGATTTTTGATATTTAGTAATGCTTTATTTAAAAAAAAAAAAAGATTATTGAAGGTGCTTTTTAAATATATATAACTGAGTCTATATGTTCGCTTTGTGTTTTTTTAACCTTTTTTTAAGGTATTTAATAATGTTTTTTACTGAAGTTTGATTTGGAGTAGTAATATTACACTCAAAGTGTTTGAGATAGAGTATATGGACATTTATCCCTGGAATCTCTATAGCTCTGAAGAAGTGAAGATTACCAGATAAAAAGCGTTGACTTTGTAGCACCTTACATACTACATAGCCAGTTACGTCTTTGTGCACAATTACCCTTTAACAAAAGCTTGTTGTTTTGCAAATAAGCCTTTCAGAATTATTATGATTACTTTTTTTAAAAGTATGACAGAGAATTATGTACATGAAATGTTGGTGAAACCTGCATTGTGCAACAAAACACTTCCGTGCAAAAACATTCTCAGAAAAAGATCCCTCCCATGGCTTATTATTTGTTTCTGTGACAAACATTTAAATATGTAAATGTTCAAGTATACATTTTTATATAATGTTTTGGAATATTGAAGGCCTATGTGACATGTTTCCTGTGTAGAGTATATAATTATGTGGGGGAGCCTGAATCTTTTCCTGGCAATTCCAATGAGTTGCTCTGCAAATGTCTCCAAAAATAATTCCATAATTATTCCTTTTCTTTACTTCATGTATTTTATTGTTTTCTTCGCAACTGTGACAAATTGCCATAGCCAGTGCTTATTGAAAGGAATTCGGGATTATTCTAGCTTTAATGACTGAATAATCTAAACTTTATTAAAGACAGGAGGTGAATATTTGCTTTAACCTTTATTACTGAACAAAGAAATAGTTAAACATATAGAGAAAAAATCAACCAATCAGGACACATATTAGAACATAACAGTCTGTCAGGCTCCTCCCAAATCCTCTTTCTGAAGCAGCCGGTCATAAGTGTAGTCAACTGTGTAAACTTGAGTAATCCATCAACCATGTAAACCAGAACGCAGCCGATACTAGAGACCAATGTAACGTAATCTTTGTGGCTCATGCAGAGAAACTTCACACTAAAAGACAGAGAAAGATCGTGAAAGTATGGTCACTTGGACTGGGTGTCCGCAAGATATCTACATACACAGATTTACCCCCTGGATACTACGCGTATAAACTATTGCAAAATCTAAAATAGTCAGAACCAGGCAGATTAATAACACCTAACCAGAGCAAACAGAAAAAACAGCCAGATTAATATAAAGTCTCACAAGAAACCTAGAAAAGATGAAGAGTATATGTAACCTGAAAAAAAATCTGTGGTGGGATACCAAAAGGGTGGGAAAATATTTGCCTCCTGTCTTTAATAAAATTTAGATTATTCAGTCACTAAAGCTAGAATAATCCCAAATTTTATGGCAAGACAGGAGGCTTCATATTTGCTGTTTAAAGTGTGGAAACCAAAGAGAAAGAAGCATGGGACGATTGTCAAAAATAAAAGGTACAGAAGGTAGATTCTCTAGACCAATCAGCGCATTTTAGGATGTCTGCAAGGGTTCCCCCAGCCATAAAGGCGGAAGAGGCAGCAGCAACTCTGACAGACTGAGCTCCAAAAGAGGAATCTATGCCCGCTAAATCGAGAAGCCATTTAATCCAGCAGGCAATCGTGGGACAAGACACTGGCTTGTGTGGTCGCATATATGAGATAAACAGAGGGCCCATAGGGGTATGTAGAGGTGATGTAGAGGCGACGTAGTGTTGGACACAACGAGCAACGCAGAGCGATGGTCTGTCAGAAAAATAAGGGTAAGTAATCGTTAAGGAATTAGTTTTAGTGCGGCGAGAAATGTTGAAACGTACACCTTGGGGCGTGAAATCAATAGCATGAAAGTCAAATGCCTGAATATCAGACACTCTTCTAAAAGAAACTAAGCAGAGAAGAAGAGCTAATTTGGCTGACAGTTGTCGTAGAGAGAGTGCCTCGTTGGGTGGCCAAGTCTCCAGGAAGGACAAAACAAGAGCAACATCCCAAAAATGAGAATATTTTGAGACAGGAGGACGAGCAAGACGAATGCCATGCAACAGTCTACAGATGGAGGGGTGTTTACCTATTGCTGTATTATCAATGGGGCCATGAGCTGCTGAAATTGCTGAACGAAACGCATTAATGGATCTGTAGGATTTACCTTGATCAAAAAGAGAGGACAGAAAGTTCATAACATTATTCAAAGAAGCTGAAACGGGATCAATACCCCTTTCCAAGCACCAGCGATGCCAAACTCGACAGGCTGAGAGGTAAGAGAGGGTGAAAGTTGCCTGCGGGATCTTTGAGAAGATCGTGCGTGGCAGGTAGCAGTAGTGGATAATTCACGACATCTCCAAAAGATTGGGGAACCATGGTTGGGTACGCCACAAAGGGGTCAGCAGTGTTATTGTGGTCCTCTGAGTCCTGAGATGATGAAGAGGGCAAAGGATCATGGAGAACGGAGGGAAGGCATAAGCTCAGGTCATTGGCCAAGATTGAAGGAAGGCGTCTACTGCCAGAGAGGTCGGATCCAGCAACCAACTGAAAAAAGCGTCCTTCGGTCGATTCAGACAAGACGCAAATAGGTCGAGGTTGAATGGACCCCGAAGAAGATGGAGACGGTAAAAAACGTGTGGGTCTCATTGCCAGTCGCTGGAGTCTCTCCAGTGTCGAGAGAACCAATCTGCGACTAAGTTGTCAGAACCAGGTAGATACTCTGCTCGAAGGAGATGTTCCTGTCTAGACAAAATTGGTTTAATTCTTTTGTGAGGTCTGAGAGCATTTTGGAACGGGATCCCCCTAAGCGATTCACATATTGAACAGCTGAGATGTTGTCCATTCTCAGCACTAGGGAACAATCGTTAGGTTTTACATTAGAAAAAAATAGTCAGAGATAAATAAAGTCATAGGGAAGGGACTGGACAGTGGGCTGACCTGAGAAAGGTCGTTGTGATAAAGGGCAGCGATAAAATAAACACACACATTACCTCATGTGAGTAAAACAGACAGGAAAAGTTAATTAAAGGAGTCAAAAAAATCTATGGAAAAACAAAATAACGCAGGTAAATAATATATATTAGAGAGCTATAATTAGAATAGACTCACCTGGGAGGCAAGCAGCAAAGAAAGAGGATTTCAGAGGAGCCTGTCTGACTGTTATGTTCTAATATGTGTCCTGATTGGTTGATTTATTCTCTATATGTTTAACTATTTCTTTGCTGCTGGGAGGTTCAGTAAAGAAGGTTAAAGCAAATATGAAGCCTCCTGTCTTGCCATAAAATTAAGGTGTCTAACGTTGGAGCTTGGGAAGACCTGCTGATAGATAATGGTGGTGTTAGGATCATAAAGCATGATGCATGGTGTTGGGGTAACCACATGCTGATCCTTGGGCTTGCAGCTGTGGTGGTGATTATGGTGTCTGTTATTACTTGGATAGGGTAATGAGGTTGTACATAGCATGGGGATAAGCAGTAAAGACAGGAATGCAGAGTATATGCAGAATATGTTCTCAAAGCAACATATATCTTCAGATAATTTTAAAATTCATATTTTTTTGGCAGTGACGCCAGCACAGCCTTTGCTAATAAAACCCTTGAAGCCTTTTTACTTATCCTAAATGAGAGACAGTTTTCCTTTTACATTTGATAGCTTGTCACTTGCTATGAGTTCCTGTAGCATTTGCCATGAAGTCCAATAAATTCAGCCAACTGGAAAAAGAGAAATCAGTATGAAGCAATGATGAAAGGTTGATACAAAGCTGCAGGAACAGTTCATGTGAGAATTTTCAAATCATTTGAAAAGGAAACTTATTCCAAGAAGCTTCTTCTTTGTAAGCAAAGAACTCATGACTAATGGACCAGTACTCAGTTGGCTTATGCCTTTGTTAAGGAGGTCATTATCGCTTGACTCTGCAGGAAAGAACCTAGTGCTATATGTTTCCTTTTTAGCATATTGGGTAATGGACCTTAAAAAAAAAGAGACATTTGCTGTGATTTTCGTTTGAAAAGTGTGCAGTATGATAGAAAATTGTAATGACAGCAGCAATCTGATCACTTCTGCTTGATCTAGAACTATCTCCGTATGTCCTTGTATTTGCACATGTTTTTAGGTATAATGTGTTCGCAGCTAGGAAATACAATGCTATGATTCTCTGAGTAACTGCCACAATTCTGCTCTGCAAATATGTGTTTCAAGAAGAAAATTGTATTGTAATGCTAAGGCATTTTCATTGTGTTTCTTTTTGTTCAATAAGCTTAATTTAAGATATGCATGCCCTAAAACACTTGTAATCTTTTTTACAGATTTGAATGAGATTCTTGGGGAACTAATATGCCCTTAGAATTTTAAGGGTGCTCTTCATCATATATGCCAGAGTTAGTTTACTTTTCTTTTGTCAGCTTATTTTTCATAGTGTTTCTTCTAACTATGGTCTGGATCACAATCCAAAAATGTCTCAACATTTTTCTGCTGGTAATGTTGCCGAAGTTTGAAATCGTTATCGACTTAAAACTAGGCTTAATGACTGTTATCACTATTAATCACACAATCTTGAGATTGATACGCCAGGTTTGTGAGATCAACGATAAAAAATGGCGTTATTGCAGGATTTTTCTAAATTATATTACAGACTGAGGGTTTAACGGCTGCAGTAGTGATGATAATAGCTGATGTGTGTGACATCAACCTGCTATGTTCCAAATTGGTATTGATATCTGCCTGTTTTATTAAGCCTTTTTAAAGCAGACATTTTTATGTATTGTGGAAATGTTTGTATGTTATTGATGTTGCTATGTTTATATTATTATTTAAAAAAAAATTCATGATACTGTATTTAATATAAATGTTAAAGCAGGAATTGTTTATATATGTTAGGTGACTTGTTTATATACATTTGGTGACCTTATCAACTTGTGTTATGTGTTTGGTTGTAAAGTGTTTTGAATGAAATGTCAAGTCCTTTTCGCTGTTAAATTATATTAGGAATCTTTTTTTTGCAGTGACTGTGTGATTATGATCTATAAAGCTTGACTGCTTAACATAGGATATGTTAATTGTGATCTTACAGCTGTTTAGCAGATAACAATATAAAATGAGTACCCTTATTTGAGATACCTCTATTTAAAGGTACCAAATTAGGGAGCTGTTTAGTAGATTGCTCCCTTATCTGGTATCCTTAAATAAACATGGGAATCCAACATAAGGATACCAAATTAGGGAAGCTATCTATTAAGCAGCTGAACTGTCAGAATTAAGAAAAGCCCTTTTATTATTTTGGTCTACTTTGCTGTTTAGTAGATAGCTGCATAATTTTGCCATATTTAAGGATACTAAATAAGAGATCTATTGACTAAACATAACAGCTCCCTAATTTGGTAGTGTACCCTTAAATATTGGTTTGTAATACCACATTATTTATTTATGGTAAATTTCCTATTGTGCTATTCGGTACTCTTTGAATTGAAGAACAAGAATTATGATTCTTCCATCATTGGCCCATCAACAGATGGTTCATGACAATAACTATAAAACAATAGATTGTGATACAGGTCTATATTCTAAATCATATCTTTAAATAGGATCTCTTTTGGAATATAATGTCACGCTGGCTCAGCATCACTAAACAGCACGAAGAGATTGCAGATGATCAGCAGGCCCACTGGCCCCAGGGAAATGATCAATTTCAGCTCTCCCAAAATCAGGGAGGCTGGGTGGGCTTAAATTAAAATAAAATACATATAAAAAATGGGTGTGTGAGGAAAAGTGTGTGTGTCAGTCAGTGAATGTATATGTGTGTATGTGTCAGTAAGTAAGTGTGTCTGTCTGGAGGTGAGTTACCATCCCCCCCATGCAAGAGTTGTTTTTACTCGCGTTTTTCCCATGCAGTGTCGGCCTTGCCATGGCTGTCTTGTCTGATTAATTGCTGAGATAATCAATCTGGATTATCTCAGCCAATCCAATGCTTTCCTGTGGGAAAGCATTAAGAGGAGTCGCTGAATGTTGGTGCTGCACACTAGGCCATCTGAGTGACTGTCACTAGAGGTGTTACTAGGCAGCAAATTAAACACTGAAAAGGCAGTGTTTACATTGAAAAGCCTGCAGGGATAGGCTATTGTCGTTGAAAACAAATCTTTGTTACTTTAAAAAAAAAACTTTTTTTTACCTGGCACCTTGATTCAAATGTGACAAGCCCTGTACTACAATAATACAAAATGCCTACTTTCTGACAGTATATGACATGCCTAGTGATTGGAACGCAAGTAGACCCAAGGATCAGTTGCCTAAAATATGTATCCATAGCTTCTAGGAAATACACTGTTTTTTAATGGAACACTATAGTCACCAGAACAACTACAGCTTATTGGATTTGTTCTGGTGAGTAGAATCATTACCTTCAGGCTTTTTGCTGTAAACACAGCCTAGGGATAACTTCACTGGCCACTTCTTTGATCCGTCCTGGGTCATGGCTGCCTAAAATGCATCCAAACATTCAGTACCTCCTCTCTCTGCATGCAGACACTGAACTTTCCTCATAGAGATTCATTGATTCAATTCATCTCTATGAGGAGATGCTGATTGGCCAGGGCTGTGTTTGAATTTTGCTGGCTCTGCCCCTGATCTGCCTCTTTGTCAGTCTCAACCAATCCTATGGGAAAGCATTGTGATTGGATCAGGCTACCACTTCTGATAATGGGGTAAACAGCTTGTTTTTCTGAGGCAAACCATATGCAGATCTACAACTTCAGGCTTGAATACAGTAATATTTTGCTATATTTATGGAGGCATGAGGGGCCCAGAGGGGCTAGATGGTGGTTTTAACACTGTAGGGTCAGGAATACATGTTTGTGTTCCTGGCCCTATAGTGATCCTTTAAAATAATGGAATTAATAATTATTCCTACAGTACTAAAATTTTTAATTTAAAATATCAATACATATTATCAGTAGAAAACATGTCAAGTAGAGCACCTGTGTAGAATTACAGTGAAAATAAATGCTGAAAAATGTAACACTGAATATGATTGAGCCTAATGGTATTGCCTATGAACATTATAATCTATTTTATGTGTAAAATGTCTATGATGTTATAGTGATAGGTTTATAATAGTTTATTAGTATTACGCAATCTTAGCTTATATTTAATTTATCTGTAAAGTGAATTGTGTTTGTGTATTTTATTGCACTCTTTAAACTTTACGCGTCTTATTTAAAATGTCGTTTATCTTTACACTTTTATGGGAATGCTGTGACTGGGAGCAAAGAGACACATACATCTTGTAAAACAGGTCCTGGCATTTTTTGTACTATTTATTCTTCCACATAAAATATTCTTCTCATACAAGCTACTGATTGCTTCAGGGTCTCAGCTGAGTTTTCGTTTTCCTGTCCTCCCATTGATGGAGAAATCAGTAAGGGAAACAAATTGTCACCATGAATTTTAATACAAAACTCCAGCCAGGCAAATCTCACAGACAGCAGCTGGGGATTTCAATGTCCATGCTATTTAATAGACCTTTTATAATATGCTGCCTTGTTAGACAGTACCTGACCATCTGTGTGACTAAAAAAGTTTACTATAATCATGATTAGCATTTTATCATTTTTATGGCTTGTATAGATTTTTTCCTTGACATTGACTATTATCTACATGGTGTTGGTATTTTAAGTGAATGAAACAGGACATATATGAAGATAAGCAGGAATCAGAAGTAAAGTACTTAGTTGTAATATTTAAGTACTACTGAAGAAATGAAATCGAAAATTAAAATCACACCCAGCATAATTTCTTTCATATGCTAAACTAGAACCAGCGATTTGGAAGACCAACGGGGTTATTTACTATAGTAAAAATTGTGGGGAATTCAATGTAAATTTCAAATTAATTAATTTTTTGACAATCTCTGTTTTTATTTTCAGTTGATCACAATGTATACTAGTATAGTAATATAGTTCAAAAACACATCAGGTTGTGATTGTCAAGTCCGTTCAACAGAATCATACAATCAGTTAGACATGAAAAACCTGGTCTTATTACTTCAAACCTTAAAATCAGTAGTCTTGTGTTGAGTTTGTAGTTAATGTTCGAGAACAAATTTCAGAATTATTATGGGGATGTGCGACATGGCCAAGGGGGGGTGAAGGAAAAAAAAAATTAACCCCATGCTTGATAAATATGTGTAGTGGTTCCCACTGACATCTACCTCCTTTTCTCCAAGTTTTACCAAACTATTCTTAATCACCTGGTCCAGGGTTTGCTGAACCACGAGAAATGTAGTCCAATCACAGGGTCCATATTTATGTACATTTGTCAGACACGTCTTTTAAGGATTCTGTCATATATTCCATCCAGTATATTTCTTCTACCTCATCCATCTTCTGCTGAGAGTGGGTGCAGACTGTTTCTTCTACATAGCAGGGATTAGAGATTTGCTGCTGTCAATAGATATTTTGGGAGAGATTTCTTCTAGAGTTGTAGAGGCACAGTGGTGTGGTGAAGTAGCATAGGCAAGGGTTCACCAGCCTCTTCATGGCTGCATGGGCATCTTTCCAATAGGATGCAATGGATGGACACGATCACCAGATGTGCAAGCCACAAGACCTCCTCCTCACACCTCCAACAAGCATCCAACAACCCCCACATAAATCAAATGTAATACCACAGGGGTCTGTATTTTGAAGCAATCATCTCTTGTTTAGGATATATATCTTCTCCCATTGTTGCTCCATTAGGGTTACCACTGTTTCCTCCTCCCAGTGCGATATGAACTTCAGTGGAACCCACGTATGTGCCCCCAAATGTAGTGAGTAAAGGGTAGATATACTCCTCAATAGATGAGTTATGTCAGTATACAGAGCCTCATATTGCATCAAGTCCCTATGTAAGTTGTGTTTCCCAGGTAGGGCTGAGTAATGTTGCTGTAATTGAAAGTATCAGAACCTATCCAGACTCATCAGGGGACCAGTATGTTGTAATGTAACATAATTGCTGTAGGTATACCCAATTTCCACTGCAAAACCCCTTTACTTCTATCTTACTTGAAGGGGCTTGAAATTAGTTGTATGGAGTTTAATAGGGATGGTTTGGAATAAATGCAGAATTCTGGGGAGCAAGTTCATCTTCACCACATTTATTCTGCCGAACCAGGTGATGTATTAAGTGGACAAATCAGATATAAAGGTCTGCAGTAGTGAGGCAAAATTATCTTGATAAAGGTGATCTAATTCCATGGGTAGCCAGATCTCAATGTATTTCAAATGGCCCCTATATCAGTAAAATGGGAAGTCTGATTGTAGAAGTCTAGTTAAAGTAGGCTTGAGAATGATGTCCAAGACCTCAGAGTTGTCAGCATTAAGCATGTTCAGCATGTTAGACAGGTTATCATATTCTGCAAAGGGTGCTACAAAGTTTGGGAGTGATACCAGAGGATTTTCCACAAAGAACATCATATCATTTGCGTAAGCCACAACTTTGCGCTCCAGTGAGGCAGAGGTGCGTCCTGTTATACACCCATCTGATCTGATTCTTGGATGTTTCAAGATTGAAAGCAAACAGGAGGTGGGTCAGGGGACAGCCCTGCCTTGTGCCATTTCATATGGATAATAACTGGGATAGTGCTCCATTTACCCAGATCCATGCACTTATCGGTCGCTATAAATGGAGGCCACCCATTGATGGACGTTGGGTCCAAATCATGTGCTGTAGTGTCAATGCCACCTAGTCAAAAGCCTTCTTAGCATCGGTAGGGCTCTACCGTGGTACTCTTATGCTGCATGCATTATATTCAGTACACGTGCTGTGTTGTCTTTCGCCTCTAAACCAGGGATCCGGGTATTTCACTTCCTTCATGATAATAGAAATATTAGCTGCTAAGGTGTCTCATTTTAATTAGCCTTCTGCTAATAGACAGTTTAATCCCTTCAACCATTCTGGCAGTAGCAGTACCCCAAAAGTTTTAAAATATTTCAGTGGCAAGCCATCAAAGCCAGGGGCTCTGTTTGTCTTAGAAAGCTTCATGGCAATCTGCATTTCAAGCAGCAGTAGAGGGGTGTCTAACTCTTCAGAAATCTCAGGAGCAATGGATGATATATTGGCATAGGTAGTTAGAGATTCTGTCATGTCTCGACAGGTCTTCCGCAGATGCATGTGGGGTCGTCAAATCATAAAGGTTTAAATGATATGAGTGAAACTCCCATAGAATAGTCTCCGGTAACCTGGTTTCCTTATCATAGCCATTTGTCATTTTATAAATATGACCATGCTGCCTTTTTTTCTGATGCATACTAACAAAAAGTCTACTACAGTTTACAACAAGTTTGTGAACAGTGAACAAGTTTGTTTTGTTTTGTTTTGATGGGTTGCCAAGAGAAAGCCTCTGCTCTCTAAACAAAACAAGACAGCACAGCTTAGGTTTGCAAAGCAGCATCTGAACAGACCAGAACACATTAGGACAGACGAGACCAAAGTGTTGATGTTTGGTTATAATGCACAGATAGAGCATTTTAGCACAAACACCTCATACCAACTGTCAAGAATGATGGTGGAGGGGTGATGAATTGGGCTTGATTTGTAGCCACATGACCTGTAAACTTTGCAGACATTGAGTCGACCATGAACTCTTCTGTATGCCAAAATATTTTAAAATCAAATGTGAGGCCAATGATCCAAAAGCTAAGGCTTGGCAGAAATTGGGTCTTGCAACAGGTCAATGATCCCAAGCATACTAGAAATTCTACAACAGAATGGATTAAAGAAAATAAGCAAGGTATTGCAATGGCCCAGTCAAAGTCCAAACTCAACTGAAATGCTGTGGCAGGAGCTTAAGAGAACTGTACATAAACAAATGCCAGAAAACGTCAATGAACTGAAGTAATGTTGTAAAGAAGAGTGGGCCAAATTTCCTCCACAACGATGTAAGAGACTGATGAAGTCATACAGAAAACTACTACTTCAAGTCATTTCTGCTAAAGGTGGTTCTACAAGCTATTGAATCATCATAAGGTGTACTTAGTATTTTGTCACATGAATTCTCCATTGTTGGCTTTATTTTTGTTAACCCCTTAAGGACTGAGCCAAATGTAAACGTTGTGATCAAAACAAAACGTAAACAAAAACTTGAATTTGCGCTAAATGTCTATTCAGGCGTAATTCGCCTCTTTCATATTATGTGCACAATCACTTATTATATATCATTTTATTCAGGGGAAACAGGACTTTCATTTAACATCAAATATTTAGGTATGAAACATAATTTAATATGAATACAATATTTAAAAATGGGAGAAAATAAGAATTTTAAAACATTTTCTAGTTCTATGTGACATTCTAACTGTGAATGTCATAATACTGTTTGCTTTTACTGCAATAAAATAGACATATTTGTATTCAGCGATGTCTCACGTGTAAAACAGTACCCCCTATGTACAGGTTTTATGGTGTTTTGGGAAGTTACAGGGTCAAATATTGCCACTTGATCACAAACACTGGCCAAAGTTAGTGTTAATATTTGTGTGTGAAAAATGCAAAAAACTAATTTGAATGCCAATTTTGGCCAGTGTTTGTGACTAAGTGGCTACTAAAAAAGACTGGACATACCCCATTTGCAATACCTTGGGTTGTCTACTATTGCAAATGGTATGCCATCATGGGGGTAATTTTCATACCTGGGCTACCATACGGTCTCAAAGGCAACATAATCAATCTGGCGAATTTCAATGTGAAAAAACTGAAACACAAGCCTTACATTTGACTCTGTCACTTTTGAAAACACCATAGAACCTGTACATGAGGGGTACTGTTATACTCGGGAGACTTCGCTGAACACAAATATTCATGTTTCAAAACAGAAAAACATATCACAACAATTATATTGTCTGTGTAAGTGCCATTTGTGTGTGAAAAATGCAAAGAAACTTCCCTTTCACTGACGATATCATCATTGTAATACATTTTACTGTTTTGAAACACTAATATTTGTATTCAGTGAAGTCTACTGAGTAAAACAGTACCCCCATGTACAGGTTTTATGGTGTCTTGGAAAGTTACAGGGTTAAATATAGTGCTAGCAAAATAAAATTATTACATAAATATATATGTAGAATTATTATATACATACGTGTGTATATATACGTTTGTGTGTATTTATATATATACACATACTTAGGTATATAGATATATATATATTATATTATTTTGTTCTACATGTATTTTGATATCAATATATATATATATATATATATTTATTTTAAAATACAGTTAGAACGAATTTACACATATATATATTTATTTTTTTAACGTATTTAGATATTTATTTTATATTATATATAAATATATATAATGAAAATTATATACATTTAATCAATATCATTGTACGTGTATTTTGACATTAATATATATATATATATAAATATATATATATATATATTAATATTAAAATATACTTAGGCAGTGTATGTGTATATATATATACTTAGACCATATATATATAATCAATATATATATTATCTAAGTATATATTTTATTTTAAACTGTAACTTTAACTTTTATTTTACTATTTTCAGGCAGCAGGGGGAGTACCTGTCATTACAGACACTCCCCGTGCTGTTATTGCTATGGATGGCTATGCCATCCATGTGATCGCAAGGTCCTTGCAAGGACCTCGCGATCACATGGCTCAGGGGGGCCGAACAGGAAGGACGACTGGCAACTGGGTAAGTACATAGGACGGATTGGGCACTCTATGCCGCCCGCCGGCGTTTAGAGCCGGGTCCCTAAGGACGGCATAGAACGCCCCGTCAAGGAATTAAATAAATTATTATTAAATTAAATAAATAATGACATGGTGTAATATGTTGTGTTGCTGTTTATCTGAGGTTTTATTTAGACTTGCTAAGGAACAGATGATTGGTATTATGTCCTGAATTGTAAAACCATATAATTCAAAGAGGGTGTACTTTCTTTTTCCCATGACTATATTTCTTCATTTTTGTTTGTATTTTCATGTCATACCTGTGTATTTTCCTAACTACCCATATATTACAAGGGTAAGAGTCATTTTTATTTATTTGTATGATTCTAGTGCTCCACTATTGTATATACGTTTTATTCACTTATATTACACCTTTTTAAATTAATATTGCTCTTAAGCCTGTAAGTAGGTTTCTTTTTTTTTTTTTTAGCACTATATACAGTGCACACTGTATACGGTGCTAAAAAAATATATATATATATTGTTTGTTTGTTTTTAAGTTAGGAATTTATGTTTCTCCATGCACTTAATACATTATTTATTTTGCTTGTGTTATAATATATTGTATTTAAACTGAGATCACGGTATATTTTATGAAAAGTAAATATCTAGTTTGCTTCATGTTGTCTGTTCATGTGACTTATGTTGAGTGGCAAAAAAAATAAATCACATTGTATTTTGCTCCGCTGTGGTACCACTGTTCTGTTTTAAGTCAGCAAAAAGTATAACACTATATTTCACTATAAGCCCTCAAGGCTGGTGTTTTTAAATCAACTGCATCTGAATATTACAGTCCATATGAGGGAATAAATAAGAAACATTAACAGTTTTTGGCAATAATCCCCCACAAATATGCAATTAAAACCTCTTCACTGAGTGGTTATGAATAATGTATGAGTTTGTATAATCTTTTGTCTGGAGAAATTCTTGATTTAGTTCATCATTATTTTTATATAAAATATAGCATTGCATTAGTTGCATAAGGCAAGGAAATTAATTAACACACTTTTAAATGCAAAAAAAAAAAACACCACACAAATATTTATGATTTTAGAAATTGACTTGAGAAGAATTCAACAACATATTTATTTAGGCTGCTTTTAATTAAACTTTGAAAAAGACTGGCTATTTTAATTATCCCTTTACTGCCAGTGCCAGGTTTACATCTCAGCATATTTTCAGGTGCACCTCTACCATTTACAAAGTATTCAGATAACATGTCTCCAACACAGTTATAAGCTAGAGCTTAAACATAGTATAATGCTTGGACTGGGCTGTCAAGGCTGGATCCGTAATTGTAGATCTAGTCAAGTGTTCAGAAAACCTATTACCAATCTTATTGTGGTAAGAAATAACAAAGATACCTTAAATAGGGACACACAAAAAAAAAATTAACAAATACAAGTTGAAGGCGGGGATGCTAAAGTCAGAATATTTGATAAACACACTTGGGTTCGATATGCAAGTGATCAAGTAACAGGTTAGTTCAGAAGTATAGAAGACAAAAATTGTATTTGCTACGTAAAAATGCATAGCACTCCGTGAGCACTCCTAAGAGGTCAAAACCACAAACATGCACAGAGGATAGGAACGTCTGGAACTTAAAAGCCTTTACCAAGGTGCATCTAATTGATACAATTGAAGACCAGGGGAAAATGACACTTGCGTTTAACCATACCAGTAACATGCACCAAGTGTCACACTGCATCATTGGGTCTTACATTATTAAATGACCTGCAGATTGAAAAGTCACTCTCCCTTGTCAGTCAAAGCCTCAGCATGTTGAGGCATTGACTGACAGCTAGTAGAAAACTCTTTTAAATAGGTTTTTCTCCTAATCTATACATTTGCATGCAAAACTGCTAGCACAATGTATAAATAAAATATCATGCTCAATCTAATGAGCATGCGTTGTTTGGGGCATGACAGGTACCCTTTAAGCTTTACTAGGCTTAGGGTTGAAGAGTGGTCACATTTAGGGTTAGTGTAATGTGAAGTTTACTGATAGAGAGTGCTCTAACCAGCTGTGAGTTTTCATACTTTGCATAATTTAGACTATTGTGTGTATTTGCCAAATAAACCTTGTTTTCACTTACCTTTAATGTTTCTTAGGTCTACTCATCTACTGCAAGACCATTCCAGCGGCAGTTATCACCCATGAAGGAGGTTCATGGGCTGCAACCTATTATCCAGCACTGCCCCTCTTTGGAAATTTCTGAAGGGTAGAAGGGGAAACGAGAATTAAAGAGAGCAAGAGAGCATGAGAACAGCTTTAGGCATGTTCTCTTGCTAACAGACATTGGCATTTAGGGTTAGTTAAATATAGCACTTACGATTAGGTTGTTTAGAGAATGAGAAGGGTTAAACTGAGGGTTAAAATAAAGGTGGTGTTTAGGAATAATGGGTGATAGAATGTATATCACACTAGCCTATTAATATTTCTTCCTGTGTAACATTTGTGGTATGATATAAGCTTTAAATTGGCAGGATTCAATATTACCATATATCCCCTCCGCTTCGCTTTCACACAAAGAGAAATTCTGTGCAGTAAAGTGTGACAGTTGTGTACCCCACCCATTGTTTCTGTATCAATAAAACCAAGTACAAGAGGGTGAACACAGTTGGAAGCATCATAAAATGTGCTCAGGGCCAAGATTGCTTGGGGATTCTTACGGCACCCTACCTCTGCCTGTTGGATGGACGGTTATTGCTTTTATTTTAAATTAGTATAATCTGCAGGATTAAATCCAGTACAAATCACCCCTGTCATTTAGTGCTGAAGGGCATAGACATCTACATATATTTAATCACCAAAGTCACAATAAAAGACACATGTTTAAGATATAGCAACAGTATTCCATATTAGAATATTAGAAAGATGCCCACTTTGTCCACCAAAAAATTCTACCTCATCTGCAATATAAATTATATAAAGATTAAATTAAGATAAACAGATCAATAGAACAGATAATAGTTGTAGTTAGTATTACCCAATAAACAACTATCTCAAGGAATCATTTAGCTGCATTTATGGCTCCCACTCCTCTTTGATGGAAATTTTTAGCATTTAGAACAAAAATGGCTATGCCACATTTCAAATAGCTAATTTTCACTAATTTACCATTTTTATATATGATATTTGCTATTTGCTTTTGGTTACTCATAATTTCCCTTGCAGGATTGTTTGGAGAAAGTGAAAAAGTGGCAATATATAAATAAATTAAGAGTTACAACAAAAAAAGACAGCTTGAGGTGGACTTTAGAAGTCTTTCTTGAATCATGAAAAGTGACTTTTTTCTCCTGTGGATTTTTTTTTTTATGCTGGATGTTTCAATCATCCTTGGTTAATAGTCACCAATTATTTTACTTCAATGTAAACTATTCATTATAAAATACCTCAATAAAACTGAAAATAGTTTAGAAATGGAAGTCTGTCAAGACAAAGATCTTGTCTATTATGTGGTGCATTTAATCTACTATTGGAAGGATGTTCAGGTGAAGACAAGTAGGTAAGGACTCAACATTTCAAGTCCTATGCTACTAGCCAGGCTCAGCCTGGAAGGTCCTTGGCTCACTAACTCATGCTGAATCTCGTCAAGGCTGAATTTTCACTCACCAATGGCTAGAATAGAGTGAAATAGCTTGTAGATAGCTTTTGCAAGCCAGTTTATTCTCATGCTATCCACTAAAAGTCAAGGGTGGTGAAAAATCTATAGAGCTGGGCCCACGCTCCTCCGGTCGTCAGCCAGCGGGGGAGACCTATTGCGTGTCGGCTGGCGGCAGGGTAGGTAATACCATGCACGCGCATTAGACCTCCCCATAGGAAAGCATAGAATAATGCTTTCAATGCTTTCCTGTGGGGATTTTGGCGACGCTGGAGGTCCTCACATAGCAGTCCTCACACTCTATGAACACGGAAATGTGCCCGCTAGTGGCTGTCTAGTAGACAGCCACTAGAGGAAGACTTAACCCTGCAAGGTAAATATTGCAGATTATGAAAACTGCAATAATTACACTTGCAGGGTTAAGGGTAGTGGGAGTTGGCAACCAGACCACTGCCTGGAGTGTCCCTTTAAGCATTTGAACATAGACCCTAAGTGGGGCAAAGTCAATATGGTCCTGAAAGAAACTGGTCTTCCTAATGCAGAACACTTGATCAGTATGCACTTGCTAGTATCAAATACAGCATATATTTCTGTGTATATTCTTTTTTCTTTCTTTAAGAAGTAGCACAGATTTTAGTTATCTGTCCACTGGGTCCAGTCTGCATCAAATTACCTGTGATCATGAAAACTTCAGCTCTGTGATAATGAATTATGGAACTACATATTTTCCCTGTATAGAGACATATTGAAAATATCCATTCCTATAGTAAGGGTTAAAGGGAGGCGAGAAAGAGCTATTCACTAGTAAACAGTAAAAAATGGTATTGCAAACTGTATTAATGGTATTGCAAGTACTTAACTTTAGTTTTACATATACAATATATTCTCTGTACATAACATTATACATTGCTTCTGCAATGTTATAAAAAAAAAAAGCTATTTAAAATAATATGGCATGCTTATAATTTTGGAACTCTGTTTTTACTGTCTAAACAGTACATATGTAAAATAATGATTTTATATAAAGAGTTTAACATAATTTATTGTCCTTTAATAAAGCATTTAATGTGGCTATGTCACCCTGCCCCCCTCGCTCCCCCCCCTCCCCCCCAAAAAACAAACAAAAAAAAACTATTAAGCATTTCCTAAAGATAATCTTTTTAGGAAATGGTCAAAAAACTGTTTTGTAATTTCATTGTCATTCCAACACAGCCAACATATACCAGAAGACAAAGTAGAGAGTATGATAATGGTAAATGTATAACTTGAGAAAACTTGACAAAAGGCAAAGCTACCACTCTAAAGTTTCATCACTTTCCAGAGTTGTTGCACGCGACGGCATTGGGAATAAGGAACTATCTTGCTCATCAAGAAATAATATCTATGAAGGCTCCTATGTTCCTTGCAGGATCCTCCATTGACTTCAGTGTTGTACTCTTTGCGCAAAAGTACTGCATTGATGTGGGCTTCTGGTAAATGAAGTGCTGGAAGTTAAAGGGACACCTCAGGCACCCAGACCACTTCTGCCCATTGGAGTGGTCTGTGTGCCAACTCCCACTACCCTTAACACTGCAAGTGTGATTACTGCAGTTTTTTATAAACTGCAATAATTACCTTGCAGGGTTAACTCCACCTCTAGTGGCTGTCTACTAGACAGCCACTAGAGTGCCAGAGCATTGCTGGACATCCTCACGATGTATGAGGACCTCCAGCGTCGCTCAATTCCCCATAGGAAAGCATTAGACCAGGCAACCTTCTTCCATTAGAGAAAACAAAAGGAAATCAGCGCTAATTAACAATATGTAAATAGGCAGCAATACAAACAGATGGGGTAGGGCTGCTCCAGCGGCAAAGTAAAAAATCTTCTTCCATTGCCTCATTGTCCAGTTCTGACACTCATGTCCCAATTCAAGTCGATTTCCACAGTGGACATGTGTCATCATGGGCTCTCTGACAGGTCTTTAGCTACGCAGCCCCATACTCAGCAAACTGCATTGCTCTTTGTGTTCTGACACCTTTCTATCAAAACAGCATTTTCTTTTCAGCAATTTGAACTACATTAACTCTCCTGTGTAATCTAACAAAACGGGCTTGCCTTTGCTCCCCACATGCATCTGTGAGCCTTCAACGCCCATGACCCTGATGCAAGTTGTCCTTCCTTGCACCCCTTTTGGTAGGCACTAACCATACTGGGAACACCCCAGCAGTTTAGGAGATGCACTAATCCAGTCATCCAGCCATCATTATTTGGCCCTTGTCAAAGTGCTTCCAACACTTCCTGTCCTAAATTGGCATTACTGCACTCAAAGTCTCTATCACGCCATCCCTAAATTAAATAAAATCCAAACTAGCTACCCTGTTATTGTGCAATCATCATGCCCCAGGTGCCATTGAGTGCCAATGTATGTATTGTACAGGCCTGTTTAAACATTCTCTACAGCATGTCTAAAGTGAAGTTTCATCATGTGTTGGCATCCTGTTGTATATAGTGTGTGGGACACCCTCTTTTCTCTTGAATCTGCCTCAAAAGTTGGCTGGCCCTCACACTATGGTGGTAATGACTGGCAAACCGACTGCAATACTCACGTATTGTTTGCAATAAAGTTGGACCTCTTTCACTATCACCGTCATGGACATCATAGGTTGCCACCAGTGTCGATAAAAATGGATAAAAGATAAAATGAAAATGCACTCACACTACATTTTAGGAGCCAATACACCTGTTCCATATGATGTGAGTGCATTTTCATTTTAGCTTTTATCCATTTTTATCCAGATATACTACATTATATTAGTTTATTTGGTTTTATATTATTTATACCATCTCCCAGACTGCTGATTGGGACCAAGGGAACCCACAAGAATCCAGAAGCTGGGATTGTACCGCTCACACTTATACTCTCAAGAGCTCAAAAATCTGTAAGTGTATTCCTTACTGATTCTTCCATTTTGCTAGAAATACTGTACTATACATTTCTACATTTCTCCATTTCTCGATCTGTTACGTATATCATCGAGAAATACTGTAAGAATTTTTTGTAAGTACTCCTCCTTTCCTGTAAGAGCATTTAAATTTTTTATGTATGACTACATTGCACAAAGCACACAGTGCACTGCTTCTACACTTGTACAGCTCATAGTTAAACATTGCAAATCAAATAATCTGTTTTCCCAAAACATAGTGTAGAAAAAATATCTACCAAGTGAATCAGCAGAGGTAGCACTCAGGCAGGCAGGGCAAATACAATTAAAATCATTATAACCACTAACATCAACACCACTCTATTTTAGAATACTTTTTTTTTTGCTATAACCAGTTAAAAAAAAGACCTGACACACTCAGGGTAGGTAAGATTCACTACCTATGAAGATGCTTCCAATTTCTAACGTTCAAGCCATGGCTTGAAAAGAAAATAAGTAAAACAATTCTAGATTAGTGGATCAAAGTGGGTGTAAGTGATGCTGGAATTAGCAGCTAGACTAGAAGATCTTTTTCTCTTTTCCTTCTCTTTTTTAATTCACCAGATTATGATGGGTCAGAGTGTTCCTGTCCAACCTGCCTCTGTCAACTGCTGGTACTATGCTCACCATCACTCCTGCTCTGCTTAAGAGTGGTGGAAGTAGAAATGGAGGAGGTACTGCTGTTGGAAGCAGTGGCGGATCCAGAGCCTGATCTTGGGAGGGGCACTTGTAGATTATTTAAAGAAATAATCCAGACACAATAACCACTACAGCTCAGTGTAGTGGTTATGGTGTCAATAGTGCCGGGACCCCCTCCAAAAAGTAAGTAGTCAAACTGTTTAAGAACAGTTTGACAACTTACCTGAGGTCTGCTGGGAAATGGGGCTGTAGTAGGGCATAGGAGCAGTGGTGTGTGTGAGTGGTGCAATGTGTAAGGGGTGCAGTGTGTGTGTGTGTGTGTGTGTGTGTGTGTGAGAGGGGGATAGTGTGTGTGTGTGTGTGTGTGTGTGAGAGAGAGAGAGGGACAGTGTGTGAGCAGTGTGTGTGTGTGTGAAGATTGTAGTGTGTGAGTGAGGGCGGCAGTGTATGTCAGGGATGCAGTGTATGTGTGGGACAGTATGTGTGTGTAACAGTTGCAGTGTGTGTGTGTGAGTATTGCAGTGTATGTGTGAGTGTGGGCAATGTGTGTGTATGGGGTGGCAGTGTATGGGGCAATGTGTGTGTTTGGGGAGCAGTGTGTGTATGGGGATAGTGTATGGGGGAGCAGTATGTGTGTATGGAGGGCAGTATGTGTGTATGGGGGCAGTGTGTGTGTATGGGGCAGTGTGTGTGTATTGGGGCAGTATGTGTGTATGGGAGCAGTGTGTGTGTATGGGGGGCAGTGTGTGTGTATGGGGGGCAGTGTGTGTGTATGGGGGGCAGTGTGTGTGTGTATGTGTGTGGAGTGTGTGTGATAAGGGTAGGGGGGCTTTTTTAAAAAAATATATATATATATTTTTTTATTTAATTAAAATAAATATTTATGTCCCCCCTCCCTTCTTACCTTTACTGGAAGGAGGGGGGACACTTCTTAGTCCCTGGTGGTCCGGTGGTGAATCCCTGGTGGTCCGGTGGGGATTCATTGGTGGTCCCAGTGGTGAGAGTGAACTCTAGCCCGCGCTCAGGGCTAGAGTTCACTCTGGCAAGATTTGGAGCATTTTTTACTGAACACACATTCTCTAAAAAGGATTTTCATTCCACAAACTCTTAACAAAAAAAAACCTGTCAAACTGCAAAGTAGTGATTCCAAGTTGATATGGATGCAGCTAGCCGTACACACATCATTAACCATAACCACCGGTCTCACACTAGGATAAATAAAGCATTCACCAGTTCCTCTGGTGCAGTATCTAGGCAAAAAAACTCCCAATAAAAGGATTATCTTCTTACAGACATTTTCTCCATTAAGTAATTTGTTCTGGGATTTTGGCATGTAGCGATTAGGAAATTGGAATCTTGGCCGGTTACCTGATGAGCTCTAATTAAAACAAATAGCTGGTGTCTACGAAATAAATCTCCAAGTCTAATGTTTATAAAAATGTAACAGAATTAGAATTCCAGGAACTTTATTTTTGTCATTGAAAATTAGAATTCCACGGGCTATATTTTTGTGTAACTAAATTCCTCTGAAGATAAGTAAAACTTGCTAGTCAATCTGTAGTTTAGAAAATAAAGAGATGTTCTCCAAGTTGCAGAACAAAATTAATTCACAGTATGTATACTTTAAGACAGTAGCAGCTAGAAGAACCTGTGATACACTATATGATAGCACAGTTGGATACATTTCCTAAGGAGCAGGATAATGAGCATCTGAGATACACACCAGTTTGTGCGGAATTTCATGTTGCGACTCTCCAACCCATGAAATTATTTATTTAGTTGCAATTGGGTTGAATTTCAGGGTGCGTGTCTGAATGTAATTTTGATGTAATCCTGAAAGAACATGCAGGCATAAACAGAAACATGTGTGTTAGCAGCAACGTGTCTTGTACACAATTTCAGTTTTAAAACACTGACAAAATTACTTTTTAATTTAACTGATTATATGTGTAAACTGCTTGATTCATTTCAATACTGTACAGATGTAATATGGACTGCGTTATCATTTTAAAGCATTTCTTACATTTTTAAAATTTTTATTTTTATTTTGTATTTTTGGAAAGGTACAGACACGTTTAAGGTACCCCAACGGCATTCCTCAAGCATAACGACATGCATCACATTTGGGGTAACCGGTTAGACTAGCACGTTTTTAGAATAGTATAGGCAAGAGAGATGAACAGAAAAACCATATGGAATAATGTATGAAAAACATGCTTGTATCAGTAGCCTGGAGCTTTGTGCTAAACTGCACACATTGAACTTCAAGACGGTTTATTATGTATACCTCTACTAAGGTAGAGAATGTGTAGTCTAGTGTGCTAATTTCACTGTAAAAGCGCCATGTAGGCAAGGAGGCAGGGCTAGGTACGTAGATGTATGTATTGCCATGAGATGCACCTATCGTGTGAAGATCATGCAGGAGTAAAAACAAACTATAATAAAAAAAAATAACAGGCTACGATGGCAAACTGCTTGTAACATAAGACTTAGTGAAAGATACGATACGAGGAGTGTGCCACTAAGACCCCCCACACCAACCTGCCACTGCTCTGTTTAAAATTAGCATTTCTGGTCCCCTCTAAACTATAATGGTGCTTCACAAATCATAAATTTATAGGCATAAAAAAAGATTAGAAAAATAAGTCACAACATCAGATGGGAAGCACAGGCAAGGGTATGTTAAGTGGCGTCATCCAGGAGACTCCATATGGCCCTATTGTTAGGCCTGTAAAGTAAGTACAGCATCAGCCAATACCAGTATTTGGGAACCAACAGAGGCGATTAATCTGTGTTGCAAACCAGGAGCAGATGAAGGACTCCTTCCAGCCCCGGGCCTGGCTGAGATCAAGTCTTTCCTGAGTAGGAGAGGGCAGGAGCTCCAGGTGTTCTGTTGCCACCGGTAGTGGTGCTGGTTCGGCCTCTGTGGTCGGCACAGAGGGAATGTATCCCTGTCGGTTCTCAGCCCAGGTGGGCAAGTGTGGGGAAAGACATGTGTGCTCATGGAAGTAGTGTCCGGTGTGGGCCCATCTACTCCTTGCCCGTCTCCATCCTGCTACCTCTTCCATCTCCCAGCTGGTGCTGCCTGTATTCGGGCTTGTAGTTTTGTCCCAAAGCAGTCAAGGGTATCATTGGTGCGCTGCACCAGTCGGTCAACTGTGCTTTGGAGAAGCTGTCCGGGCTCCTTAGATAAGCATGGTTCCGCAATCTTGTTTGCCTCTGTAGTGAGACCAGTGGTGAGTCAGCAGCTTGCAGGCAGCAAGGATGGGCGAGTAGGCCAGTGGGGACCGTGATAACCCCCACCACCCAAATGGGGGGGACAGGTAGAGTAGTGGATCACCCTGTTAGCCAGAGAGACAAGAGAGCGGCCGTCTCCCCGCGGCTCAGACTCGTATGGCCGCAAGACTCGATTTGGACTTTCTAGCATTGGAGAGTCACTTAAAAGGTATCCCCAAGTGCAGATAAGTCCATGTGACAAGGTTAATGGTGACTGCGGTCAGTGAGATTGAGTAGCCCAGGAATAATCCCCAATATTGAGGTTCAGACGCAGGAGCTCTAGCTGAGTACGTCTAGTCTGCATGGCAGTCAGGCTCCCCCCATTTCTTACATTTTTAATGAATTCTGTCACTTTTTAAAAAAAGATAACTACAGTTAAAATAAAAAAGTTAAAACAAGAATGATCTTGTCATATTTATATAGGTATTGCTATGTAAATAAACAATGATTGCTTATGAAAAATTACCCATTGTGTTTTTGTTGGTGGCAGCTGGTGAATCTAAACCAAGTGAGACTTTATGAACTGATCAAAACCATAAAAATGTAGATACATATACTTGGGACACCGCAATTCTTTTAAAGAGGTCAGACTTACCCTAGGTAATATTACCTGAGAGTCGTAGAAGACAGAACAATATGCAAGCCTATCTTTCATGGTGTACAGAATGTAATGGCTCTATGCAAAGCTTGTGTGAGTGATTTACAACCAGAAAATGTTTCTTTTTCTTTTAAATATCTTACCAAATTTAACATTATCACTCAGTCTTTCAGCAACATCTCCAGTGATAATAAGGGTATAGAAAACTACAGATACAATCATGACAGACAAAATATGTTTGTTTGTTTTTTAAAAGAAGGAAACAGGTTGCGCCAAACAAATATACAATTGTGATACTCCTAAGAAATACAATTTTATGAAAGTAGTGATAACTTGAATATGTAATAACAATGTCCTTGTTAAAATAATGAAAAAGTTCCTGATAACGGTGGTGGTTGTGGTAGTTCGTTCGATGTATTCAACGATTTAAACAGGTTCCAAGATATGAAATGACAATAAATGACAGAGAGAACAACTTTTATTTATTTTATGCCTTTGGATTGTTAGGGTATCCAAGTACCAGAGTTTGCTGACATTTTTAGAGTCACCACTGTATCTATTTAACCTTTTACAACATGTTTTTTGCTAACACACACTTATCATCAGGCCAGACTGGCCATTGGGCAAACCAAACTGGGCAAATGGCACATGGGCCGCGATGGTCATGATGGCCAAGTCCAAAAGGGGAGATCAAAGGATCTCCCTGCCGGCCCAGGCAGAGCTGGCACTATCCAAGCACCAGCCTTGCTGTGTGCCATGACAAGCTGTTTGGGAGACCAAAGATCTGCCTCACTAGCCCACAGGCACCTAAATCCTGAGAGAAGATGGAAGGAGGACTGGGGGCTCAAGCTAGCTTGTCTCTTTTGTCAGTTGGTATCCCAATTATTGAGACACCTGGTACAAGCCACAAGCATATAGTGTGTAATTAAATGTACTTGCTCTGCGCAGAACAAATGCACGTCTATTTGCATAGGGTGTTCTAAAGAACATTGAACAAACATGCTCACTTTGAGAGGGGGCGTGCTTCAAATGACAAGCTGATTACAAGGGCAAACATTGCAAATGAAGAGGAAAGGTTTTACCATTATTTGATATCTCTTCTTCTTTGCATGTGTAACAATGACATAAATAAGGTTAGTTTCACACGCCTTCTATCCCACACCACATTGGTCTCACTTATTACCATGAATGAGGCCATCATTACTGATTATCTCAGCCAATCAAAAGCTTTTTGTACTGTGCATGTGCAGCAATTAGCACACTGCACTAATCATCATCTTTCCATAAAGATGCGTTGTTCCAAGGCATCTCTGTGGCGATCATTCAGCATCTTCGTGTAGAAGATGTCAATCCTTGCATGACCATAATATGTCTATCAGAGGGATAATTACAAACTTTTTGCTGAAAAGGGATTGTCTATTTACACCCAAACCACCACATTATGTTGTAGTAGTTATAGTGCTAAGAGTGTCCCTTCAAGCATTGTGTTGCATTTTAAAGTTATATTGTGATTCTTTTGACATATTCTGTTTATTAGAGTGTAAAAAAAAAAAAATCACCCCATTTGACTTAATACAAGCTGAAATACACTAAACAATATTAATATTGCGTGTTGTGTAAGTGAATATTTTATATATACTATTTTTTTCCATGTATTTTTTTAGGAATAAAGTGCAGTATTTCCAGAGCTGTTGTCTCTAGGGTTTTATTTCCGATTATCTTTAGTGGTTAGATTTCAGCAGCAATCACATTGTATAATTATTTCCTGGAGACACACATTTTTCAGACCTGAAAATGGCATTAAGTTCATTGTTTGCAGTGTTTGCAGTTTGACATATGATTGTCAGTAGCCTTGAGGAAGACATCCAAATGCTTTAAGCGCATGATATTAAAAGCCCTTAGAATGGTTTAATAGGGCATTCTGAATCCCAGGATGGTGTATGATTTTTCATTGTGATCTTGGAATGTACATGAAACTGCCAATTGTGGTTCCATATTCACTGTTAGTGCTGTGTAAGGTTTCCTTGCTGTTGTTTGTTACTGACAAACTATAATTGCTATGACCTGTAGGACTTGCTACCCACAGAATATTCTCTAAAGAGTGCTTGTTAATGTGAATGAATCCAATCAAGAAAATGGGTCTTTCTTTATTCAACTATAACACACTGTGGACTTAAAAGATTAGCTTCTACACTATTCAAAATGAAAATTAAAGGGACACTATAGTCACCTGAACAACTTTAGCTTAATGAAGCAGTTTTGGTGTATATAACATGCCCCTGCAGCCTCACTGCTCAATCCTCTGCCATTTAGGAGTTAAATCCCTTTGTTTATGAACCCTAGTCACACCTCCCTGCATGTGACTTGCACAGCCTTCCATAAACACTTCCTGTAAAGAGAGCCCTATTTAGGCTTTCTTTATTGCAAGTTCTGTTTAATTAAGATTTTCTTATCCCCTGCTATGTTAATAGCTTGCTAGACCCTGCAAGAGCCTCCTGTATGTGATTACAGTTCAATTTAGAGATTGAGATACAATTATTTAAGGTAAATTACATCTGTTTGAAAGTGAAACCAGTTTTTTTTTTCCATGCAGGCTCTGTCAATCATAGCCAGGGGAGGTGTGGCTAGGGCTGCATAAACAGAAACAAAGTGATTTAACTCCTAAATGACAGTGGATTGAGCAGTGAAATTGCAGGGGAATGATCTATACACTAAAACTGCTTTATTTAGCTAAAGTAATTTAGGTGACTATAGTGTTCCTTTAAAGAAGACTTGCCAACTATGGATAACAGCTCTCAAATCTTTATATATATATATATATATATATATATATATATATATACAGTATCTGACAAAAGTGAGTACACCCCTCACATTTTTGTAAATATTTTATTCTATCTTTTCATGTTCTGATGTATCTAAAAGAGACAAAATAATATAGTGCAATATTGCCAGTATAAATAATACACAGATATTGTAGGGACCAAGTACTTACAAGCCAGGAGCCAATTAATAACATATGGCTCTCATGGGCAGTGCAGCGGGACTCTTAGTAGGATGTTCCCATCCTTCTAACAGGTATTCCTTATGTGTTTTTTTAGGATTTCTGAAGTACAGGTGAGCTGGACAGGCAAGTTTCCATAAAAGATGTTTTATTCAGTAAAGTAAAATAAACAAAAATGCACTATGTGTAATAAATCAAATGTAAATAAATATAGAACAAGAGTTCAAATGAGTCTTAGTTTATCCAATAAAAGTCCTGCCTGATGGCTGATGTATCCGGAATGCGTTTCGCCCTGTGGTGGGGGCTTCCTCAGTCGGTCTGTGATGTGGAAGGGCTCCTTGGCGTCCTTTTCAATCGACTTGTGTAGGTACTTCCAGGTCCGGCTGTCTGCACTTTGAGACGCATTACGCATTCCAATTCACACCTCATACGCTCTACTTCTGGGTCGGGTCGTGTCAGCTGTGCCAATTTGGGCGCATGGTTGGTGTCACTGGAACGCATGTCGTATGACACGTGCGTTCCACTAGGGAAATTCTGTGTTTCCACGAGGATCGCAATTTGTGATTTTAATCTGGCGGTATATACAAATTGGCATTTAACCCTTGCCGTACATATTGGAGCGAACCATACATTCTATATAGATAATATATAATTTATTAAAAAGATAATTTAAGATGGTGTATTCTTCATAAAAAGGGTAATTTGGCTGACATAATCCAAATGTATAAAGTAAATAAAAGTATTGCTCCTGAATTAGAGAGAACAATACACAGTTACAATGAAATGCTATAAAAGTATTGTTGTTTAGTATTGCTAAGGCTAGTAAGGTTTTGTCATATATTTTGTTGTATAAATAGGGGCATACATTTTAGGAATGAAAATATAATTATGCCTCTTTATAAATCGCTGGTTAGACCACACCTTGAATATGAAGTGCAATTTTGGGTGCCTGTTCTAAAGAAGGTTATCATGGCACTAGAAAAAGTGCAGAGACGAGCTACAAAATTGATAAAAGGAATGGAGCATTTTAGTTACAAGAAAGGTAAAAATGAAAATCACTTGAGTTTGGAAAAACGGCGCCTCAAAGGGGATATGATAACATTATCCAAATATATTCAGGGCCAGTACAAACCATTGTCTGGAAATCTATTCATAAAAATGGCTATAAATTGGATACGAGGTCACACATTTAAGCTGGAAGAAGGAAGATTTAATCTAAGGCAAATAAAACTTTTTTCTTTTTACAGTAAGAACTATAAATACTTTCAAAAACATAACATACATGGATATAATTTCTAATTTGTGGGGTAATAGCTGCTTGATCCAATGAGATATGCCAATTTGGGGTCCAGAAGGAATCTTTTCCTAGTTTGTTGCAAAATTAGATGCGCTTCAGACTGGGTTTTTTGCCTTCTTTTGGATCAACAGCAAAAACATATGTGAGAAAGGCTGAATTTGATGGACACAGGTCTCTTTTCAGCTATGTAACTGTGTAATAGATATAGTGCTGTATGTTTTAAGTGATTTGCAAGCAAAAGCATCCAATAATGCTCTGTTATTAAGGCATTGTATATTTACAAGTTCACTCTAAAGAATTCTATTGTGAACTGGCATGTGAGCACCCTTTTCCCAGTCATAGTAGTAATTTACAAACATTTCCACCTCTAAACAATCGACTGTTACCACTAATGTTCACTATGCTGTTCTGACAGCTTGCTTGCCCTGAGTGACAGATTAGCTATCTAAAGTGACAATGTCAATTTATCAAATTTGTATTTGTGAGGCATGACAATAAATACATTTAAAAGCAATTTAAGAACCTCACATGGAAATAAGGTTAATGTTTTATTTAGTGGCGTTATTGCCACAGGAGTGACCGTTCCCCTTTAAGCAGCAAAACAGGGCTTATTGTACTGATTAACGTGAAAGGAGGTTATGGGTGCTTCTATCAAAACATTTGCTAGTGGTTATATAAAAAGAAAGAATTCCTGGAACTCAAAGCACATCTGCCTGTTAAGAAATAATGAAAAAAATGTTTTATTTCTTATCATATGTTCAAAATATTTTTGATGGGTCATCAGAAGGCCATTAACCCTTTCTGCAATATGAATCTGATACGGGCAAAGAATTGAGGCTTCTTATTATCATGTCTCAATCAGAAAGAGAGGACTTTGTGTGAAGAGAACATTTTGATGCCATACATACTGAATCCTTATCCTTAATGTTCTTGTCATCTTACAAGTAGGACAAGCTGTAGTGATTATTGTGTATGGAGTGTCTCTTTAATTCTTAAAGTCAAACAATCGTAGTGCCTTTCATTGAACATGCACGCAGGGGAGTCTTTTGTAAACGTTTTTGCAATCTTAAAAGCTCAATCTCCCTTTAAAGGAGCTATCCCCTTGGGGCCTAGGGACCGACAGTCTCCTGGCCTTCATATATACCATTACTATACACTCCACAGCTCCGTGGGTGGAGAAAGAGGAGAGGCCACTTGGTAGGCCTCTCCCTGGTATTGTTGTTGGTTCTCACTAGTAAGGCATTGCACCTGGTGTCAGATGTATGATTCCCATCTGTAAAAAAGCTTTTTCTACAGCCTGTAGCAAATCAAAGCTTTTAAGTGAATAACACAATGGTCCTTGCAGTTTCTATGGTTTCCCCTGTAGATCTCGCCCATTACTCAGAACTGTTTGGTTATTAAAATTTCAGAAAAATCTTTTAGTGAATACCATTTTATGCATAACTATGCTGTGACATCAATGAATTGATGTGTATTTTTCAATCAAGTTTTTTCATAAAACATACAACTTATGTATTGTGAGGGGGCCAGATAAATGGCTCTAATTTGGCGAGATGCAGGGTGTGAGATATAGCACATAGAAAATAATCAGTGAAATAAACAATGAAATGAACAATGTAATAAACAATATGTAAGAGGTATTTCTGTCCACAACAGGGGGCTTGAAGAGAGGTAAGTTTATGTCTTTGTTTTCATCAGGTGGTGGCCTTTGCGTATGTCTCCGTCCCAGACTGTCGGGGGACGAATGGGATCAGTCTTGTGGGGTTCCAGTCACTGTGTGGCACAGAGGTAGGAGTCAGTCCAGCAAGGTAAAGAGATTCCCACTGGAGCCCCAAGTTGGGTAGAAGGTCTTTTGCACCTTGTATGTCTTGGATGGTGGTTGAGGAGTCACTGTGGTGGACCAGTAGCGCGCAAGGCCCCCTCCACTTGTACGTGATGGTATGTGAGCGCAGGAGGGCTGTGAAGGGGTGGAGTGAGCATCACCAGGCCAGCGTGGACCCAGATAGATAGGTCTGCATATAACGTGAGTTGCATGTTCTCGAATAGATAAGGTGAGTGGGTTCGTGTTGCTTGCATCACCGCTGTCTTGTATTTGTTGCTTTGGAACCTGGCTTTACCAGTCCTTGGTAGGTGGAACATTTCCTCCACGGTCATTTGATTGGCTTGTCTGGGGGACAATATGGCCACCATGAGCCATCTGACAAAATACGGCACCTCTGCCTCCGGGATCTCCTCTCTGACACCCCTAATATTGATGTTCAGGCTGCACCTCTGGTCTTCCAGTGCAACAAAGCGCTTGTCATATTTGAGATTCTACTGCTGCAGATCTTGCACTGCTTGATGTAGTAGTGTTGTACTTTGTGCATTCCGGTGGGATTCTTCCTCTGAGGTACCCAGGGGGCCTGTCAGATCCTGTAGGTCTGTGCGGATGTGGGCTATGTCAGTCTGTATAGTGAGCTGCAATCCTGCCAGCAGTTATTTCATTACTGCTGTGGTCACGGAAGTTGAGTCTGGCTGTGAGAGAGCCCGGAGTGGAGCCTTCAAGATTGGTGAGTGCTCAGTCTCCACTCCAGTGGTAAAGTCTTCTGAGATATCGGAACAGTCGTAGGCATAGGCGGCCTATTTGGGCCCATAGCCCTGTGCGTTTATCTCCTTAGGTTCGCCGATGTTCATGCTTTGCCATGATTTGTCAGGCTTGGGTTTTTTTTTTTTTTCGAACAGTCTTGCTGATGTCAGTCTGTGGATCTGCTTGGCCCCGTTTTTGTGGGGTTTGGGCTGGGATTGTGGGCCTTGGATGATCATTTGGTGCATTGCTCGGGCAGCATGCAGCCATTTAAGTCAGTTGTCCAGCTCCACCCCAAACTTGATAGATTTAAGTATTATTTTAAATTATTTTATAGTCTAAAATGTTTAGAGTGAATTTTAAAAGTACATCTGTTTTTTTCTACCTTAGTCCAGCACTTTCAGTAATTTAAAATAAAAGATGGATAATCTTTACTATGACTTTACAATTAATATCTGTCTATTCAAAACTATATTTAGCGGCATAGTATGATTTGTTCTGCATAATACTAATTATTGAACAATCTGCTGCATGGAACACACTTTAGCTAATTTCTACAAATTTCAATGTGTAATCAAAACCAGCACTATCTGAATCCTATCCTATCCCATTTATCAAGATTTTACAGAACGTCTTAGAGCTTTGAAGTTCTCTATTTAATGATTTCAGGTATGTTTATATATGCAGCCCTTTATTTACTGTTACAGATGCAGAATTTGTCTTGAAGACAGCTAGCTGTCACAGAGCCCAGTTTTTGTTTGAAATATTAAATATTCTATTAGGATATTGGACAGCTTTAATAAATCAACTATTTTAGACAGTGTTACTAATACTTTGCTATAGTGCAGATAAATATATATATATATATATATATATATATATATATATATATAAATGCCCTTTTTTAACCCGTTTTAAATATATTAACTATATCTGCCTTCCTCCAATCCTCTGGTGCAATTGCTAAAAATAAAGAATCCCGAAAGATTAAAAATAAACATATATATAGATATAAATAAATAAAATTGATTTTCTCACCCCTCCTGGGTGGTATGTTTATTCGTCATTCTCGGGTCCTCTACCAGAGGCCCGGGAGTTTGAGGGATCATAGCTGTTCCTAGAATGGTACTCTTCTGGACAGCGATCTCAGATGTCCCACCTGGAATCTGTTGAAGCCACTCCCCTAACTTGGGAGTCACAGCCTTGAGTGCTCCTATCACAACTGGGACTACTACTGCCTTCACTTTCCACATCCTTTATAGTTCTTCTTTCAGTCCTTGGTATTTGTTCACCTTCTCATGTTCCTTCTTCCTGATGTTATAGTCACTGGGTATTGCCACATCCACCACGACTGCAATCTTTCAATCCTTGTCTACCACCACAATGTTTGGTTGGTTGGCCAGCACTTGCTTGTCTTTCTGGATCTTGAAGTCCCACAGGATCTTAGCCCTGTCATTCTCAACTACCTTTTGAGGTATCTCCCAACTGGACTTAGGCAGGTCCAGTCCATATTCTGTGCAGATGTTTCGGTTGGTTGTTAAAGCGCCGAGCACTGAGTGACAGGCCCGGTCGCAGCTGCGACCCCTATATGTACGCCAGTGGATGTTACTATATATATATATAGCATTATTTAAATTGTTTTTTTTTACTTTTTTTTTTTAACACAGAATCCAAGTATTTGGTTGTCTTGAAATTTCAAATGTATTTTTCAGTGCATAGCTAGATTGATTTTTGGAGAATTTTTCTGTTTGCCTATTTTGGCTTTAAATATGAACTTTGAATTCACTTGGAATCAATCACAGTTCTCATTTAAGGAATAACCCTTCTCGTCCAGCAACAAAGCATCAAGGTGATATTAGCATTAAGAACATCCAATAGAAGGCATCTTTTGACACCTAAAGTGTATATTGTAGATTAAAAATGTGTTTATTTTACTAGGATATTTGACATGTTAATCCTAAACAGTTATACTAGAAAACAAATCACGTTATTTGCACTTTCAAATTCCTCTGTCACTTCTCCAGAACTCCTTATTTGGTTAAACTTTACCAGCTTTCACCCCAATCACTATGAGTCCTCTGTGCAAGTGTTAGCTGTGCTGTGTATTTTTATAAGCTTACTCAATGACAACATAAGAACAGTGTGAAAATATGTGTGGCTTATGATTTACTCACACTTTATTATACCATGTAAGATAGAGCGTGCCATTGCCAGGCGCTCACCCCTGCTGAGTCACCAATACAATTTCTGGGATAGATGGATCAAAATATGAACAGTATAACCAGGGGCGGACTGACCGGTCGGGCACTTCGGACGCGGTCCGAGGGCCCGGCCGGGAAGGGGGCCCGCCGCCAGGGCCGCCTTCAGGGGGCCCGGCGGCAGGGCTGTATATTGGGGGCGGCATTTGGGGACTGCAGGTGCCACCGGGTGGCCGGTCCGGTGGCACACTGTGAGGGGGGGGCGGCCGTTTCATGCTGCAGCCGCCGGACCGGGTGGCAGCCTCGCCGGTCCGGGGCATTCCTCTGACTAACACTGAACGAGGAGGAGGAGGAGGAGGAGGATGTGTCTGTCATGCTCCCTGCGGTTCCCACAATTCCCGGCACAGGATGTGGGAACCGCAAAGGAGCATGACAGACACATGCTCCTCCTCCTCCTCCTCCTCCTCCTTCAGTGTTAGTCAGAGGAATGCCGCTGGACCGGCGAGGCTGCTACCCGGTCCGGCGGCTGCAGCATGAAAGGGCCAGCCCCCTCAGACTTGAGTAAGGGGGGGGGATAGAGAGATGGGGAAGGAGGGGGAACAGAGATATGGGAAGAGGGGGGGAAAGAGATATGGGGAGAGGGAGGGGGGAAAAGAGATATGGGGAGAGGGAGGA
>OW240918.1:82237542-82255712 GCA_933207985.1 Pelobates cultripes
ATATATATATAAAAATATATATATATATATATATATATATATATATATATATATATATATATATATATATATATATATATATAATTTGTTTAAATTATTTTTATTTATATATAGTTATACATATAGTGATATATACTGTAGCGGAGATGCAATATTCCCCAGGTTATCTCCGCTTATAATCCAAGTGAGACTCAGGAACAAGTAAATAATAAATCCATAGGCAAAGTTTCCAGCAGGTAAAACAGCAGCAATATCCCCACAGCAATCCCAATAACTGGACGACACACAGTTTCAGGAGCAGAACTGACAAGCCTTTAATCACAGTCTCCCTATAAAGCATGCTCCCATGCAAGGGAGGGATTTACAGTAATTATTACAGTAGCCAATCCTGTCCTGGTAACCTCCCACACATCCCCTCCCCTCAGCCAGCATCATAATCCCCTTATCCAGCACACCAATTCCCCCTGTTTCTGGATGTACCCCTAAACGTAGGGGTACCCCTTTAAATCATACATCCCCTGGTAGCCCTGATCTGGGTGACCAACATATCCAAAAATCACCCAGATCAGACCAGGGGTTCGGGAAAAGTATGGAGGGAATAAAATGACCGACCGCACGAACTGAGATAGCCGAATTCGGTTCCATGTGAATGGGCCCTGCGGTCGGTCCTGGCATAAGGGAATAAAATACACGAAAACCTCTAGCTATAGAGGCTAGGAAGGGTTCGCCTGAATCCCCTCGTTCGGTATTTTCTATCTACCAAACGAGGGGCCGTTCGGTAGTTTGGAACCGAACGGACCAGGGCTGTGGAGGTCTCAGCGGTGTTCGCCTACTCGAGTGTCCGATTTTAGTTCCAGACACTCAACGGCAAAACACTGCTGTTCGGGAGTTTTAAAATGGCCACCGCCACGTGTTAGTTTGTCGAATGGCGGCCACCCCCGAGAACAAAGGACGGCTACTTCCTAGTCAATTACCCGTTCGCAACAATGTTGCAACGGGTAATTGAGGACACACTTTACACAAGGGAGGTCTGGTTGTTCGGTAGTTTCATTCGAATAAACTAAGGGAATGGAACTACCGAACAATCAAAAGAATACAAGGCTTTAAAACACATAGAAAACTAGCAGATCACACGAATGCAATTATTTCAAGGACATTTGCAGGACAGCCCAGTGCCATCCGCTACACTGCTCCCCCTTGCCCACAAGCCGGCATACACAGTCTGATCCAACACGGATCGGCTTGGGGATGTCCGGGGACTCACGGATCATTTTTCCAGGTCAGTTTGTCTCGACAACCCGTCGGCATTCCCATTCTGTTTAACCGGGCGGTACTGAATATTAAAGTCAAAAGGCTGCAGCGCCAAACTCCAGCGCAGCAGCCTGGCATTGTCCCCAGCCACCCGGTTTAGCCATACCAGCGGGTTGTGATCCGTGAGTAAGGAAAAGGGCTGTCCATATAGATACGGCTGCAGTTTCTTTAAGGCCCACACCACAGCCAGGCATTCCTTCTTGATGGCGGCGTAGCTTACTTCTCGGGGTAACAGCTTGCGACTGATGTAAGCCACGGGGTGTTCTCCGCCATCGGCTCCGACTTGGCTCAGTACTGCTCCCAATCCAAACATAGAAGCGTCGGTGTGAACAAGAAAACGTTTAGTTGGATTGGGAGCTACCAAGACAGGAGCATTTATCAGTGCATTTTTCAGATGTTGGAATGCCTGCTCACACTCCGGGGTCCAGGTCACCTGGCGGGGCAAATTCTTCCGAGTAAGGTCAGTGAGAGGTTTGGCGAGGGCGCTATAGTTAGGGACAAACTTTCTGTAATACCCAGCGGTCCCTAGAAAAGCTAATACCTGGGTTTTAGTCCTAGGAGTGGGCCACTGGGCCACGGCTTCTACTTTGGCTGGTTCGGGCTTCTGTTTGCCGCAACCCACTCTATGTCCGAGGTACTGCACCTCGGCCATCCCTATGCTGCACTTGGCCGGTTTCAATGTCAAACCAGCTTCCTTAATCCTGTCTAGAGCCGCTCCTATATGGGCCAAGTGCTCCTGCCACGTATTGCTAAAAATGGCAATATCGTCCAGGTAGGCACAGGTGTAGTCTTGGAACCCATCCAGGAGTCGGTCTACCATCCGCTGGAAAGTAGCTGGGGCGTTTTTCATCCCAAATGGCATGACCTTAAGCTGGTATAAGCCAAATGGGGTGACAAAGGCCGATTTCGGGATGGCCTCTGGGGCCAGGGGGATTTGCCAATACCCCTTACATAAGTCAATGGTAGTGAGGTATTGACCCCTGGCCATTCTGTCCAGTAGCTCATCTATCCGTGGCATAGGGTATGCATCGGACACAGTTTTCTCGTTTAATCTCCGGTAGTCTACGCAGAAGCGGGTCGTACCGTCCCGCTTCGGTACGAGCACTACCGGAGAAGCCCAGGGACTATCTGAGGGCTCAATCACCCCCAGTTGGGCATCTCATTGATCTCCTTGCGCATGTTTTCCCTTACCGCTTCCGGGATGCGGTAGGGGGTCTGGCGCATCGGTAGTTGCCCTGGGGTCTCTACCCGGTGAGTGGCCAGAGGGGTGTACCCAGGTACATTAGAGAACGTGTCTCGTTTCTCCTCCAACAGCTGCTGTACCTCGAGGCGCTCCTGTGGGCTCAGCCGGTCTCCCAGTGTGACTTCCCCTAAATCCCCAGACAACTGCCCATCTTCCAGCAGATCTGGGAGTGGTAAGCTGTCAAACTCATCAGAATTGGGCGCACATATGGCGGTTACCTCCTCGGAGCGCTCTTGGTAGGGCTTCATCATGTTCACATGGAGCATGTGTCGCCCTCCAGTCCCTGTGCAGGGGCCAATTATATAGGTGGTGTCACATCTCTGTTCCACCACCCTATAAGGTCCCTGCCAGGCGGCCTGTAGCTTGTCATGTCGGACAGGCTTTAAAATTAGCACTTTCTGCCCGACCTGAAAGCTACGGTCCCTGGCTCCCCGGTCATACCATGTGTGCTGGCGGGTCTGTGCCGCCTGAAGGTTTTCCCTTACCGTCCTGGTTAAGGCTTCCAGGCGGTCTCGGAGAGCCAACACATATGGTATGATGGGGGTGCCATCTGCGCTCCGATCTCCCTCCCAATGCTCTCTTATAAGATCTAAGGGGCCTCTGACCCTACTCCCAAACAGCAGTTCAAACGGGGAAAACCCCGTAGATTCCTGCGGGACCTCCCGGTAAGCGAATAGGAGATGCGGCAGGAACCGCTCCCAGTCCTTGTGGGTCTCTGCGAAGGTTCGGAGCATTTGTTTCAATGTGCCATTGAACCGTTCGCAGAGCCCATTAGTCTGGGGGTGGTAAGGGGCACTGATAATAGGCTTAATGCCACAGATCCTCCAGAGGTGTTGGGTGAATTCTGCGGTAAATTGGGTACCCTGATCCGAGATAATCTCCCTGGGTAATCCCAACCGGGAGAATATCTGCATGAGGGCATCCGCGACCGTTTCAGCATGAATGTTGGTCAAAGCCACTGCCTCTGGATATCTGGTAGCATAGTCTACTACCGTTAAAATGTACCTTTTGCCTGACGGGCTAGCTTTCTTGAGGGGACCTATCAAGTCTACCGCTATTCTGCTAAAAGGTTCCTCAATTATTGGCAAGGGGTGTAGTTTCGCCTTCCTCCGGTCTCCCCTTTTCCCTACCCTCTGGCAGGTATCGCAGGTGGTGCAATACCTGCGCACTTCCTGGCTGATCCCTGGCCAGAAGAAACTTTGGGTCAGTCGGTACCTAGTGCGGCTGACCCCTAGATGTCCGGATAGCGGGATATCGTGCGATATCCGGAGTAGCTCTGCTCGGTACCGCTGCGGCACCACTAGTTGCCTCATCACTATTGGGTCTGACCCCTCAATCTGCTTGTCTGTCTCCCTGTACAAAAGCTGTTTGTCCCAGACAAATCTCTCCCCCTCTCCCCCAGGAGGGTCTGCTGTCACCTTGTCCCTTTATACCTGCAAGGTGGGGTCAGTCACTACCTCTGCTGCAAATTCGTTAGGAGGGGCCCAGGGGACACAGTCAAGGGAAGGGGAAGGGTCTCTTACCTGAACCTCCGGAGGTGTGTTGTAGTCCTGGGTGCGGGCCTGTTGACGGGTGACCACAGGGTGAGCTTCCCCTGTGGTGGATGTCTGGGGCTCAAAAGCAGATGTGAGCCTCCCCAGATCGTTCCCCAATAAAACCTCCGCCGGTAACTGCGGCATCAACCCCACCTCCACATGTCCTGCCCCCGCTCCCCAATGTAAATGTACCCTTGCTGTAGGTAGCCGGTACACTGCTCCCCCGGCTACCCTGACGGCCACAGTTTTACTCAGTCTTGCTAGATCCGACACCAGGTGACTCTTTACCAAGGTGATAGTAGCCCCCGAATCACGTAGTCCCTGTACTGCTTTACCTTCCAGGTATACGGTCTGCCTGTGGTGCTGTCTGTTATCCGTATTGGCCTGGACTGGATCCGCCTTGTGCAGTACTTCCCACTGTTCCACTGTTGTTATGGGAACTGCTGAACCATATGGTGTGGCCACTATATCCTGGTAGTGGTGGGCTGCGGCTGCTCTTGGCGGTGGTGGTGGGCCGGGGTGAATCCAGGTTGAACGATCCCTCAGCTGGGGACATTCCCTTTTATAATGTCCCCACTTCTGGCAGTGATGACAGGGGCCGGAAGCGGGCTGGCGAAAACGTGGCTGTGCAGCGGGTGGTGGTGGTGGCAGTTGCCTGGGTGGAGCTGGGTGGTAGCTGTTTCCCCCCAAAGTTTTAAAACTGGTTTTTGGGGCTGCAGGTTTCTGCTGCCTGCGTGCATCCAAGTACTCATCTGCCTTCCTGGCAGCTTCGGTAAGGGAGGTAGGGTTTCTGTCCCTCACCCATTCCTGGACATCGCTGGTTACCCCCTCATAAAATTGCTCCAGCAACACCATTTGTAACAAGTCCTCCATGGACCGAGCCTTATTGGACTGTACCCACCCCAGAGCGGCCCGCTGCAACTTGCAAGCCCATTCCACATGAGAGTCCTTATCATTTCTCTTTAGGTCTCTAAACCGCCGCCGATATGCCTCTGGTGTGATTGCATATCGGGCCAGGATCACTTCTTTTACCCTGCGGTAATTCCGAATCTCCTCATCAGGTACAGTTCTATAGGCTTCAGCCGCCTTCCCTGTGAGCTTCCCTGCTAAAATAGGCACCCACTCGTCTGGGCTAATATTATGCAATGCACACAGCCTTTCAAAGTCTTGGAGAAAAGCATCTATATCTTCCTCTGCTTCTATATACGTTTTAAAGGCTTGGTAAGGAATTTTGGTCTTACCCTGTGTGATGGTAGTTGTGGTAGCATTCCTCTCCAGCTGTTGTAGTGGCCTTTGACGCAGTATAAACTCCTGTACCTCTGTCATTGTCCTGGATATAATATCTGTTGTTGGATTCTCTCCATAAAAGGACAGCCTGAACTGCACTTCTCTCTGGAACTCTTCTTTTTCAGCTCCCTCTGCTGCACTCTGCTGCTCAGGGATTACCCTGTCCTCCTGCTGGTATTCAGCCATCACTTCTGCAATGAGGATTGCTTTCTTTTTGTTGCTGGCTGCAATACCTTTCGCTTCCAGGAGGTCTTTTAGCGTGGATCTTTTAAGCTTGGCATAATCACTCTCCATCCGTATTCCATTAGTACTTGTTCCCTTGTGAGTCTGGATCCCAGCGCTGCCAACCAATGTAGCGGAGATGCAATATTCCCCAGGTTATCTCCGCTTATAATCCAAGTGAGACTCAGGAACAAGTAAATAATAAATCCATAGGCAAAGTTTCCAGCAGGTAAAACAGCAGCAATATCCCCACAGCAATCCCAATAACTGGACGACACACAGTTTCAGGAGCAGAACTGACAAGCCTTTAATCACAGTCTCCCTATAAAGCATGCTCCCATGCAAGGGAGGGATTTACAGTAATTATTACAGTAGCCAATCCTGTCCTGGTAACCTCCCACACATCCCCTCCCCTCAGCCAGCATCATAATCCCCTTATCCAGCACACCAATTCCCCCCGTTTCTGGATGTACCCCTAAACGTAGGGGTACCTCTTTAAATCATACATCCCCTGGTAGCCCTGATCTGGGTGACCAACATATCCAAAAATCACCCAGATCAGACCAGGGGTTCGGGAAAAGTATGGAGGGAATAAAATGACCGACCGCACGAACGAAGATAGCCGAATCCGGTTCCATGTGAATGGGCCCTGCGGTCGGTCCTGGCATAAGGGAATAAAATACACGAAAGCCTCTAGCTATAGAGGCTAGGGAGGGTTCGCCTGAATTCCCTCGTTCGGTATTTTCTATCTACCGAACGAGGGGCCGTTCGGCAGTTTGGAACCGAACGGACCAGGGCTGTGGAGGTCTCAGCGGTGTTCGCCTACTCGAGTGTCCGATTTTAGTTCCAGACACTCGACGGCAAAACACCGCTGTTCGGGAGGTTTAAAATGGCCGCCGCCACGTGTTCGTTTGTCGAATGGCGGCCACCCCCGAGAACAAAGGGCGGCTACTTCCTAGTCAATTACCCGTTCGCAACAATGTTGCAACGGGTAATTGAGGACACACTTTACACAGGGGAGGTCTGGTTGTTCGGTAGTTTCATTCGAATAAACTAAGGGAATGAAACTACCGAACAATCAAAAGAATACAAGGCTTTAAAACACATAGAAAACTAGCAGATCACACGAATGCAATTATTTCAAGGACATTTGCAGGACAGCCCAGTGCCATCCGCTACATATACATATATACTTATGTATATAGATATATATATTATTTTGTTCTATTTGTATTTTGATATCAATATATGTATATATATATATATATATATATATATATATATATTATCAAAATACAGTTAGAACGAAATTACACATATATATTTTAATTATTTATTTTTATTATTTTTTTATTTTAATTTTTTAACGTATTTACATTTTTTTATTATATATAATTATATATATATATATTTAATCAATATACTTCTACGTGTATTTTGATATTAATATATATATATATATATATATATATAAAAAATTATATATATTAATATTAAAATACACTTAGTGTATGTGTAAATGTGTGTGTGTGTGTGTATACATATATATATATATATATATTTATATATATATATGTATATACTTAGATCATATATATGATATATATGATCTAAGTATATTTTATTTGTAACTGTAATTTTTTTTAAAGTTTTTTTATAACTAATATTTTATTTTTATTACAGGAGAGGGGCAGAGACCGTGTCAGCCAGTGATTTCACATCACTGGCTGACACACAGGAACAGTGATCACAGTGACTGGCTGTCACTGTGATCACCTCCGGCAGATTGGGTAATTGACCACAGGGGGAGTGCCTGGGTGGTACAAGCATGTCACTGCGATCAGACAGTGCAGATCGCGGTCACTGACCCCAGGGGGACTGCCTGTGGGGCCAGGTATGTCCCCCGACTGCGATCTGCACAGGGGAAAGCCGCCAGCCACGTGTGTCAGCCGATTTGAAATCGGCTGACACACAGTAAATACTGATCGCAGTGACAGCCTGTCACTGCAATCAGAGACTGTAGATCGCGGTCACCGGCCCTAGGGGGGGTTGCCTGAGGGGCCAGGCATCCCCCCAACCGCGATCTGCAGCAGGCGATTAGCGCCGACCACGTGGGCGGCCATTATAGCGAGGTCGTACTATTACACCCGCTGCAGGACATAATAGTACGCCCTCCGGATTTAAGGGGTTAATGCTACATCTTGCTTACCGTAATCATCATGTACACATTCTATTTTGTCTGAAACAAATAAAGCTGCCCTTGTTCTTTATTTGTCTGTTATGCAGACACTACTATTTTAAAAAAATATTCTACAACTTGTAAGGTAGGGTAGCCAGATCTCCATATTTTTTCTTTGTTATCTATTGTAGTCTAAATTGGGAGTGCTTGTGGGTGAAATTGTTATTGTTATACATAGTTACATACAGTTGTATTCTAGATTAAAAAAAAGTCTAACGTCCATCAAATTCAACCTTGAAACTCCTTCCTTTAGGCTGTTGATCAAAAAGAAAGCAGAGAAACCCAACTGTGCTGTTTTCCAATTATGCCACAAAAAGGAAAAAAAAAAATCCTCAATGGATGGAATCCTTAACTCCCTAATGGTGATCAGATTTCTGTTTGGAGCAACAACCTGTTGACATACATATCAATTACCTGAATATTCTGTTTTTGCAACAAAAAAAAGCATTCAGGTCTTTAAAAAAATAATAATATTTGATGACAGCCTCTTTAGGTAGAGAATTCCACATCTTTATTGTTCTAACTGTAAAGAACCCATTCATCAGCTTAAAGCAAAAACTCCTTTCTTCCAGTCAATGGGTAACCTCTTGCCTGTTGTATATTCCTGCTAATTAACAGTTAGAACACATTGGATTGAACCTGTATACCACATTGGATTGAACCTTTTTGGTGGGCCAAAATTTAGAGTAGGGTTTGAGGAGTCAGTGACTTATTATTGATTAACCAATTGCAGTGATATTACATACAATGAATGCTTAGTGTATTAAGATTTTTTGACTTGGTACGGAAGATGACATCCTTTAAATTAACTCAATTTGCTGCCTCACAAAGTAGGACTCTTTTAATTACATTGTTCATAACATTAGGTAATGTTTGAGGCTGTAGTACTCAAATGTCTGCACATCCTCCTTGAGCTGCTCAAGTGTACTTTGTTTGTTCACACTCCTTCAGATATCCACAAAGGAAGTAATCGGGAGTAGAAACGTTGTGAACGTGGTGGCCAATCAATCTGGTAATTTCATGAAATGATCTGCTTGCTGAACAGTTCCACTAGATTAACTCGTTGTTCCTTCATGAAATTACCCATGATGAATCTCCTAAGAGTCAGTTGTAATATGTACCTGAAACAAAAATTGTTAGCTACTAACAAAATAGGTTATCTACCTGTCAAATCCTACTCTGAATTTTGGCCCACCTTATATTTGTATAGTGCTATCTCCCCCCTTAATTATTTCAGTGCTGCATCTGGCAAAGCAGTGCTTCTAAAAGCGGTGTTTGAATGATCTCCAATGGTACATGTTTTATTCATATTTGTATTGGAACCAAAAATGGTTAAGCCATATGTAGTAGACTATTGGTGATCCTTTAATAACTGGTTTAATAAACACTAGATTACAGTAAACACTGTCCACAGCAAAGTGTCAGATTGTTCCACAATATGGGCTTCTGGAGTGTTTCAGGAACTAGATATTGAAATCTTCCTGACTGATCACCTTGTGTTGTGTTTTCCAACAGTAGTGATATCATACTGTATTGTCATCAGACAGATTTCATAATGGGAGACAACATGAAACAATGGTCCTCTGTAGATAGCTTCAGATCAGACCATTTTGCATACTTAGGATCAACTAGTATTAATTTATCTCCTTTTATTTGATGTATAGTGTATCTCTTGCAGCTCTTGAAGCCCTACAGTAGGAGAGGAGTAGATTATATTGCTCTCTCCTAATAATGTGGAGTCATTTACTTCAGGAGGGTTTTGGTGTGGGATGTGGCTGAGGAGATTTAATGGTGGAGGAACCGGTGTATTAGATATGGAATGATGCACACAGATGAAGGATAAAATTTGTCTCTACTTTTAATGGTATAATTCTAACTTCCCCATATTTCGGGAAAGGATATCACAAGAATATTACACTGCCCATAAAGAGTTGTACGATTCTTCAGTAGAATCCATCTTATGATGAGATGCAGTGCATTTCTTTTTGTAAGAACTTTATTGGAAATACAGTTTGCAATGATTTTATATGTAATGTTATTCCAGAGATTGGAATAAAAGCCAGCGAAAACTGTACGGTGACAATAATGCACAACATGGATAAAATATCCATATTATATCCATATTGATTCTTTAATTATTCTGAAATGTTCTGCTCGTGGTGCTTAAAAAACCTTCCTTCTAATAAATGTAGTGCACAAAATGAACTAGATAAATAAGAATGTTTAATTGCAGTGAGATCATTATATTTTATAAATCTGTCAACACACTGCATAATATTATGAGGTAGGCTAAAGGAAAGCGTCCTTGATGTGAAATGTGTGAGATTATTTGTGTATGGACGTTTACAAAGGGATGACTAAGGGTTTTTCTTTTCCATTGTTGATGACCTCCTTTTTGACAACTCAAACAGATAAATTCATAATAGTAAGAATTGTAAGGAATTCAAAGTGATTTAAAATGTATATAGGTACTCAAAACACCATAAGCACTTCATTGAATTGGAGTATGTATATTCTGTGTTTTTTTTATGCTGCATTTTTACATACAGAGTCTAACTCCACCTCTAGTGTCAATAGGGTGTCATTAGCAAGTCCAGAACAAGAGTTCAAGAACAAGAGAGTGCTGAAATGGACGTGAGTTTTTTGAGTTCTTAAGTTTTTGTTTTTTTTAAGGGGGGCTGTCATAATAGGAAGGGTTACTCTGACAAAAAAATCATTGCTGCTGTCCAAGGGTAGTTAGAATTTAAGAACAGAGTTTATTTTTTATGGGGTTTTAAAAAAAAAAAAGTTTGTTTTATTTAACAACAACATAGCGTATATGTAATACTGCATTTGGATAAATTCACTAAAAACAAAGATCACAGACATTCTATGTCTATCAGGGTTATTCACTAAAGTGAGAATTTAAGGTAAATACAAAGTAAAATTCAAATTTATGGTCAAAATAGCTGAACTGGAAAGATCCTGAGGCAGCTATACTTTCAGCTCGTCAGCACTGACCTCAAATTTGAAATTCTCTTTAAATTCACTTTGCTAACTTCAGCGAATAATCCTGTATGTATAGTACATCACATCCATACAACCACCTAATCACTTCCACCTAGTCACATACAGACATTTGTTTTACACTCTGCTGGTATGTTTAGCATGATGAAGTCCTACATATGCCATCAAGTCCCTGAAAAATGTTAACAAGTAAGCCAGTTTTACCTACCTTATTGACACATCTACTGTATGTGACAAATGGTATTACTGCTTTTATGCTAAAAGATTCTGTCTGAAATATTAGATACTATGAAATAATTTAAAGTATTTAAATAGGACAAATCAGGTGCATTCTATTTAAGAAATGAGGAACTCAATAATGCATACAAAAAGGCAATTAGATTGGCTAAACTAGAAAATGAGAAATGATAGCCAAAGAGAGCAAAAGTATAGGTACACTGAATACAGAGATGGGTGTGTTAGTTAAGGAAGACAAGATAAAGACAGAAATGTTATATAATTAGTTTACCTCAGTATATATTAAAGAGGTTCCCATGGCAGGAGAAATGCAAATGACTGCTGCACAAAAACTTGCTTACATAAAAATAGTGATTGGATGACTCAAGACAAGCAGCTGCAACAACTAAAGAAAGTTAATGTAAACAAAGCTACGGAGCTTTACAGTATTCACCCACCAGTACTTAAGGAGCTAAGTGTGAAAATAAGCAAACCTCTGTTTTTAATATTTAAAGATTCTTTTCTTTCAGTAATTGTACCGGAGAATTGGAAGAAGGCAGATGTGGTTCCTATATTCAAAAAGTGTTAAAAATCTTTACCCAGAAATTATAGACCCATGTGCTTAAAGGGATACTATAAGTGCCAGGCCTACAAAGTTGTATCCCTGAAACTATAGCTTCCTCAGCTTCCCCCTACCCCCACCTGCTGTGGTCAATAAAGAGTTAAAAATTCTTAATACCCTTTATTTACTCACCTTATCCCAGCGTTTATATTCCTTGGCTCTGGGTTGTGGTTCCACCTCCTTCACCATCCTTTGGGCGCTAATGAATCAGTGCTTTGATAGCTGACTCTGGATGTCCTCATGCAGAGCGTGAGGACGTCCAGCGTCAGATACCGGACCAAAGGTATCTTTGGTCCGGTTTAGCTGGTAATAGCTTCTAGAGCCAAGGAGAGATCTGACTGCCATTCTGGGGTTAAGAAGGAATTTTCTTTGTTGTTTGTAGTGCTTCAAACTGTTTTATGCCTTCTTTTGGATTAGCAGCAAAAACAAATGTGAGAAAGGCTGAACTGATGCATGTCTCTTTTCAGCTATGTAAGTATGTTAACAATGTAAATATGTAATAATGAGTACTGCATGATGTCCACGGTTGCATACCTTTATTTTTGTAGATCTAGAAATCTAAAACTCACTTTGTTTTAAATTTTGTTTCTTGGTATTTACATGCCATTCCATACATGAAGAGGTTGCCCGTCTCTACATTTATATAATACATATGCATTCAATTATTCATATAAATGTTATGCACTTCTTTTTTACTTCTAAAGAAAAAATAAATTTATAGTTAAAGGGTTAAACATCAGACTTGCAATTTAAGAGCTGGAATTGTCAATGGTAAAGCCATCATACTGATTTTCAAATTATCATTCAGCCCCTAGAGTGTAAACATTGTCAGTTTAGGTAAACAATCTTTACATCCATTAGTGCAGTCTGTGATGCATGAGCAGGAACTGTCAGTGCTATGGCTCTTACCATCACATACAGATTCATCTATGTTCCTTCACTACGGTGTGACTATGCAATGCCTTTCTAGCTAATGAATACCCAACAACTGCAGTAAGAATACATAAAAGTGATGAGGTCTGATTGCAGTGTATTTCTAAAATGCATTTATTTCATAACGAGTCAATATGTTTTATGCAAATCATAGAGACTGATTTGCATAAAACATGCCATTACGTAGTAGCTAGCATTGTTTAATTTCTAGGTTGATTGTCTGATATGGTTACGTTTATCCTGCGTGTTATTACTAAGACAGTGATGATAGCTGACCTTGTCATCCCAGATATTTGTTAACCGCATCATCCATAGTTAAGTCAACCTTAAGATTTAATGCCATCCATCGATATGTTATTTCACAAACATCTATGGCACGGGTAGGCAACCTATGACATGTGTTCCATGCACGGCACTCGCGGTGCCTTTGCATGGCACTCAAGGCTGCTAGAGCCAAACAGGCTCTGGTCTATCAGGAGTCCCAGTGAAACTTCAGATATCTGCTAATTCGAAAAGGTGGTGAAGGACAATCCTCAATTTATGCATTTCTACACATAGAGGAAGTGATCTTAGATCACTTAATTCCAGCACTTGTGAATGGGAATCCACACTGTAATAGAGCAGCCCGCAGCTGATGTTGCAGCTCCTGTCCTTGAGCTGTACCTGGCCAGCCTGGTCCCCACTGGAAACCAGGGAAGCCATCCACACTGCTAGATATACACAAAAATGCAGAATAACCTTCCCCTCATTCTAATAATATGAACAGCCCACACACAAACATACACACAATCTGCACAAACTCAACACCACTGACAATCCACATACATGAACACAACCCCGCATGCAGCCTCTCACATGCAATACTCCAAACAGTCCCACACATACACACACCACCAAACACACTATGTGACATATCCATTTACACACACAATTCAACAAGCAGCCCCCATACACATCCCACTTTTAGAGGTATCATAAACAATACCACAAACTACTCATGAACATATACAATACAATAGCTCACATATGCACAAATACAACAATACAAAGCAACTGCAGTATAAATAACACAAGCAGAATATGGCAATATGCACACATCAATTTAAAAAAAAATATGAACGGCACGCTATGTGACATCACAATCTTTTTTTGGCACAGTGCTGCTAAAAGGTTGCCTACCACTGATCTAGGGTGTCATTGTTGGTGATATCCAGTGGAGGCTTGTCCATAGGGGCACTTGAGCCAGTGTTCCACCAGTTATTATACAGAGAAATAAAATATTTTCAGTAGTTTAGAAACACTAAGATTCATTTTTTTTCTAGAGGGAAGGGTGGTAAGCCAAAAGAAAAAAAAAATAGTGTCTCTTTAATTTTGTAATAGGATTCAATTCTGCTGCCTCCCCCCACTCCCACCCATTGATAGCTATTTAAAGCTAACTTGAGAACATCTAGGCATGTCAAAAAATGGGATTGGTTTGAAATCTGCCCTGTTTCAGCAGGCTTTGAACATGCCTAGTGTCCTTTAAGAAAGAATTTCTGGAATTTCCATTAAATTGCTACAGACAGCTGCCCGTGAGTGGAGGCCAGCTTTTGGCCTCTCTATTCATGGGACATAATTTTTTTCATAGCACAAGGGGTTATGGTTACAGTGCACACAGGAGAGAAAAGTAAGAAACCATATTGGAAGCAGCACAGGGAGAGCGAGGGCACAGCAGCAGCAGACCGTGGTCCATGCAAAATGTAGGTGTATAATAGTATATTTTCCTCTCCATCAATAGCCCCAGTGATTAAGACTGATTAAGCAAGGCTGATTAAGATAGGGAATGTACTCTCATAAATAAATAATATATATAGCCAGGAGCAGAGAGGACACATGGGGTGGGACATTTCTGACACAGACCCACCATCTTCTTTAAAGTGGGATAGGCATAAGGCTGTCCAAGACTTAAGATAAGGCCAGGGACTAATTAAAATTATTTTGAAATATTGGGCAGACTAGATGGGCCGAATGGTTCTTATCTGCTGTCACATTCTATGTTTCTATGTTTCTATGTTTCACTTAGTCTACAGCTCTACAGTGATCTAAAACACCCATGTTGTGGCTAGTTGAAAAGTTGTGAAGCTTTAAACTGCTGGACTGAGGCTCTGACTCTGCCGATTGATCAGATTCTGATTTCAATCTGTATTAATATGTATTGATTGCTAATTCTGTTAATCACGTCAGCTACTTCTTGGCTCCATATTACCACTGGAGAATAATTGTATTACTAGCTGAAAAGGTAATAAGGAGTATCCAATCAGTATCCTGCTGCTCTGTGTAATCCACAACAGTGACCCTGGTTGTATGGAATAGTTATGAGTATCTCCTTATTGTGCCCAGCTATGTATGTTATTTCTCTATATTTTACTTACCTCTGCCTGATGTATGGGTATCTATGTAGTCTATTGAGTAGCTTTCTTTGTATTGTGCCCAGCTCTCTGTATAATATATCTATTCTTCTCATCTCTGTTTGTGGTATGGTTATCTCTGTATTGTAAGTGCTATGTTTTATATTATGAATGCTATGTTTATGCTCAGCTTTCTATATTGTATGCAAATTTCTGTACCGTATAGGGATGCATACAATTCTGGGGGAGGAGTTTGGTGCCCCACAATCACCAGTTGCCTCTGGTGATCACTATATTAGAATATTTCTCGATGTTAAATAATTGTAGGATCAGCACAAAGCCATGCAATGAAATGTATAACGTGGTTAATTATGTAGTTAATTAATTACATACAAGATAATTAAGAATCTAGCCACCTAGGCAATTTAGAGCTGATTACCTTTTTCAGAGCAACTACTAGAATTGTAGCAATGCCTTGGGCAGAGCTTTAATAGAGGGTTCAATTTCTTTATAAAAACACTATTTCAAAAAATATCAATTCTGGCACAAAGAATCAATTAATAAAATTAAGCACACAAGCTATTGGTCTACATTTTCCTCTAATCAGAAGCCTGGAGAGGTACATTTGTGAAAGTATCCAGACATAATAGAGACAGCAATTTTAAATAATAAAGGTCATAAGCATATCTAATAGTGCAATATTTCCTTAACTTTTGTTAAATGAGATTGAACAAATAAAATCATTTTGCAGCACTAGTAAATATGGTAATTGTGTGGCATCAAAAGAAGTGGCATCACCAAAATGACAGGTACACTTCACTACACTACACTTCATAAACACTACAGCCCACTTTTGTGTTTATGCTGCCAGGGGTGCCCTGGCATCCTCCAAGAGTAATCTAGCAAAACTTTTTAGAACGGTAAAACTTACCTCGATCAGCCGGGTGCCCACACTGCACCTTTCTGTTCCTAAGAGTGCAGTCAGTATGTCTTCATTGAGCTAAACGGGTCTGATAGAGAACCACACTTATTGGCTAGAGATAGATTTGGAGATTAATTTCAGGCTGAACTGCAATTCAGACAAAATTGGTCTTATCTGTGATCAGCTGAAATTATGATTTCAAATCCCCTCAAGCCAGTGCTTGTTTCCATTTGTGATTTTGAGTGCCGTTCCTGGCACCAGAAAAAGTGGGATGGAAAGGAGCAAGGCTTTTTTTTGGTAAGTAAATAAGCAGCTTTGTTTGCAATGATGGACAACAGGTCTGCCAAATCATGTGGCCTGTATCATCTGTCCAATCAAGAGAGAGAAATAAAAAGATGATTGATGGCTAGTGGACAGCTTGCAAATGTTCATTTTTTTTTCTCAATAAAGTGACAATTGACTGATTTACGGAACAAGGAGGAACAGTAGAACAATCTCAACTTCAAAGCAGGATTCTTCCAGACACTTTTGACTGTAGCTATTGCATGAGAAAGACCCACAATGGTACTCTGTGCTTTTCCCTTGACGTGCCTGTGTAGGAGGTAGCCTAGTCATTGACTCTAGTGTGAGACTAGGTTTAGCTTGCTGTTTTATCTATCTACCTGGCTAGCAGTCAGTGGAACATAAAACTACTTCTGAGTGAGAGATAGGAAATTGCTATTGTGCCATTTGTTATGGTGTGGGGCTAGGTTTAATGAAGTGCTGTTTCTATACATAGCTAGTTGTACAGCTAGGTTAGCAACTTTTTTTTTTAAGTGTTTTTGTTAATTGTTTGTAGAAAGAAAATATTTTGGCTGATTAAAGTTGTGTACATTAGTTTACAAATGTTTTATAATAACAAAAACAAATCCACCATCATCAATTAGTCACATGCTAATTCAAAGACAAATTTGAGAGTAGGGGTAGGTAAAGGGGTCCTGTTTTCCAATCCACCATCAGCAGTAGAGCCATGGCCTCTGAGAGTCTGAACACCTCCTCCTCAGCAATGAGGACAGCTGCCTTCTCTGCCCCTACTGCCGCCACCATCACTGCCACTAGCACTATTCATACATGATAATAAAGAATAGATGATTAAGTGCTTGATAGTTCTATATATATGTAGAAGAGGATAGCAGCAACAACCAGGAGTCGATTTTCCTGGCTAGTGTGAAAATAGCTTGCAAAGACAAAGGGGAGTTGCGTTCCCAGATAATCTTCTCAAACTTAAACTCCAGAGCTGGCCTGAAGCTCTGTGTCATGTAAGTTAATTACATTTTCTAGTATACTCCATCATTGTTTTGAAATTTGTTTTGCCATAGACCCATTGGCAGTTGGAAGTGCAACTCCTATTCATCTTTGCAAGCACTATTAGTAGTCAGTCTCAGGATAGTGGGATTTGCAGCATTTCCTTTATGTTCAATTCAAAACTCAGCAGACAACTTGCCTCCTGCATCTTTTCCACTTATTCAAAGTTCATATCCATTTGCTTTAGAATAGCCAAACAAAGTTGTGCTATCAGCTACACCCGTTACCACTGACACGAGTAGCTCACCCACTGTCAATGTTACCATCAACGCCACCAATATCCACACTGTCAACATCACCAGTACCTTCATCAGCTTCCATTAGCATTAAAGTGCCAGTGTACAGACTATTGTTGCAACAGCTTCTTCTGCTACTAATGCAAATCTGCCCACATCTTAAGAAGATGCAGTGTAAAGGGCTGAGGGTACTGTATTGCACCAACACGGCAAAGTTTGGGATTCTCTTAAGTGCCTCCAATAAGGCAAACTTGCCAAGTGCAAATTGTGCAGCATTGAAGTGAGTAAGAGGTGAGTGAAGGGTCATCCAAAAAGACACTACAAGTCTCTAATACTGAGACAAGAAGCAGAAGAAGAAAGTACTAGAGCAGACAGCATGAGTTTTCTTATAAGAAGCAGATTATTTGCGCTTCTGTGACACTACGCTCTCAGCCACTCAGTGACTCCCCATTCACTTCCGGGGGCCTCCTGGCATCATAACCTAATTTAGATGAAGTTGTTTTGGTGCCTAAAGTGTCCCTATAATATAAAGCAAGTTTAGCACTTAACCCCTTCAGACCGGAGGGCGTACTATTACGCCCTCTAATAGGCGGCTCTAAACGCCGCCGGGCGTAATAGTACGCCCTCCGGTCTTTCGGTACTTACCCGGTCGCCGGCGGTCCCACGC
>OW240918.1:82255812-82421957 GCA_933207985.1 Pelobates cultripes
GTGTGTCTGGGGGTGCTGTGGGTGTCTGGGGGGTGCTGTGGGTGTCTGGGGGGTGTGGGTGTCTGGGGGGTGCTGTGTGTGTGAGGGGGCTGTTAGGGAATTTATTTTAAATATTTTTAATTTTATTTATTAATTTAAAAAAAAAAAGTTATGTCCCCCCCCCTCCTTACCTTTATCCTGGGGGGAGGGATGAAATCCGTTCTGCCTGGGGGGTGGGGTGGAGCCATGCTGTCATGCTTCTCTGGTGGTCCAGTGGTGAGAGTGAACTCTAACCTGCGGGTTAGAGTTCACTCTCGCGAGATCTGAGCGTTGCCGCGGCAACGCTCAGAATCCCGCGAGAGGACCCGGCGGAGCTGCTTGTTAGAGCTCCGCCGGTCCTCTCTCCTGCCTCCCTCCCCAGCCGGCGGCCGCATCTCCCTGTCTTTGGGCCGGTGAGGGAGATCTTTGATCTCCCCACCGGCCAATGAAGGCACACAGCAGGGCCGGCGCTCGGGTAGCGCCGGCCCTGCAGGGGCTGGCAGGGGAGATCCTGTGATTTCCCCTGCCGGCCTCGGCCCCACGGCCATCGCGGCCCACCGGGCATTTGCCCGGTATGCCCGATGGCCAGTCCGGGCCTGCCTGTGTGCACTGTAACCATCACCCCTTGTGCTATGAAAAAAATTATGTCCCATGAATAGAGAGGCCAAAAGCTGGCCTCCACTCACGGGCAGCTGTCTGTAGCAATTTAATGGAAACTAGGCATGTTCAAAGCCTGCTGAAACAGGGCAGATTTCAAACCAATCCCATTTTTTGACATGCCTAGATGTTCTCAAGTTAGCTTCTTTAAATAGCTATCAATTTGTGGGAGTGGGGGGAGGCAGCAGAATTGAATCCTATTACAAAATTAAAGAGACACTATTTTTTTTTTCTTTTGGCTTACCACCCTCCCCTCTAGAAAAAAATGAATCTTAGTGTTTCTAAACTACTGAAAATATTTTATTTCTCTGTATAATAACTGGTGGAACACTGGCTCAAGTGCCCCTATGGACAAGCCTCCACTGGATATCACCAACAATGACACCCTAGATCAGTGGTAGGCAACCTTTTAGCAGCACTGTTCCGAAAAAAGATTGTGATGTCACATAGCGTGCCATTCATATTTTTTTTAAATTGATGTGTGCATATTGCCATATTCTGCTTGTGTTATTTATACTGCAGTTGCTTTGTATTGTTGTATTTGTGCATATGTGAGCTATTGTATTGTATATGTTCATGAGTAGTTTGTGGTATTGTTTATGATACCTCTAAAAGTGGGATGTGTATGGGGGCTGCTTGTTGAATTGTGTGTGTAAATGGATATGTCACATAGTGTGTTTGGTGGTGTGTGTATGTGTGGGACTGTTTGGAGTATTGCATGTGAGAGGCTGCATGCGGGGTTGTGTTCATGTATGTGGATTGTCAGTGGTGTTGAGTTTGTGCAGATTGTGTGTATGTTTGTGTGTGGGCTGTTCATATTATTTGAATGAGGGGAAGGTTATTCTGCATTTTTGTGTATATCTAGCAGTGTGGATGGCTTCCCTGGTTTCCAGTGGGGACCAGGCTGGCCAGGTACAGCTCAAGGACAGGAGCTGCAACATCAGCTGCGGGCTGCTCTATTACAGTGTGGATTCCCATTCACAAGTGCTGGAATTAAGTGATCTAAGAGGATTGTCCTTCACCACCTTTTCGAATTAGCAGATATCTGAAGTTTCACTGGGACTCCTGATAGACCAGAGCCTGTTTGGGTCTAGCAGCCTTGAGTGCCATGCAAAGGCACCGCGAGTGCCGTGCATGGAACACATGTCATAGGTTGCCTACACGTGCCATAGATGTTTGTGAAATAACATATCAATGGATGGCATTAAATCTTAAGGTTGACTTAACTATGGATGATGCGGTTAACAAATATCTGGGATGACAAGGTCAGCTATCATCACTGTCTTAGTAATAACACGCAGAATAAACGTAACCATATCAGACAATCAACCTAGAAATTAAACAATGCTAGCTACTACGTAATGGCATGTTTTATGCAAATCAGTCTCTATGATTTGCATAAAACATATTGACTCGTTATGAAATAAATGCATTTTAGAAATACACTGCAATCAGACCTCATCACTTTTATGTATTCTTACTGCAGTTGTTGGGTATTCATTAGCTAGAAAGGCATTGCATATTCACACCGTAGTGAAGGAACATAGATGAATCTGTATGTGATGGTAAGAGCCATAGCACTGACAGTTCCTGCTCATGCATCACAGACTGCACTAATGGATGTAAAGATTGTTTACCTAAACTGACAATGTTTACACTCTAGGGGCTGAATGATAATTTGAAAATCAGTATGATGGCTTTACCATTGACAATTCCAGCTCTTAAATTGCAAGTCTGATGTTTAACCCTTTAACTATAAATTTATTTTTTCTTTAGAAGTAAAAAAGAAGTGCATAACATTTATATGAATAATTGAATGCATATGTATTATATAAATGTAGAGACGGGCAACCTCTTCATGTATAGAATGGCATGTAAAAATACCAAGAAACAAAATTTAAAACAAAGTGAGTTTTAGATTTCTAGATCTACAAAAATAAAGGTATGCAACCGTGGACATCATGCAGTACTCATTATTATTTATATTTACATTGTTAACATACTTACATAGCTGAAAAGAGACATGCATCAGTTCAGCCTTTGAAGCACTACAAACAACAAACAAAATCCCTTCTTAACCCCAGAATGGCAGTCAGATCTCTCCTTGGCTCTAGAAGCTATTACCAGCTAAACCGGACCAAAGATACCTTTGGTCCGGTATCTGACGCTGGACGTCCTCACACTCTGCATGAGGACATCCAGAGTCAGCTATCAAAGCACTGATTCATTAGCGCCCAAAGGATGGTGGAGGAGGTGGAGCCACAACCCAGAGCCAAGGAATATCAACGCTGGGATAAGGTGAGTAAATAAAGGGTATTAAGAATTTTTAACTCTTTATTGACCACAGCAGGTGGGGGTAAGGGGAAGCTGAGGAAGCTATAGTTCCAGGGATACAACTTTGTAGGCCTGGCACTTATAGTATCCCTTTAAGCTCATGGGTCTATAATTTCTGGGTAAAGATTTTGAACACTTTTTGAATATAGGAACCACATCTGCCTTCTTCCAATTCTCCGGTACAATTACTGAAACAAAAGAATCTTTAAATATTAAAAACATAGGTTTGCTTATTTTCACACTTAGCTCCTTAAGTACTGGTGGGTGAATACTGTAAAGCCCCGTAGCTTTGTTTACATTAACTTTCTTTAGTTGTTGCAGCTCATTGTCTTGAGTCATCCAATCACTATTTTTATGTAAGCAAGTTTTTGTGCAGCAATCATTTGCATTTCTCCTGCCATGGGAACCTCTTTAATATATACTGAGGTAAACTAATTATATAACATTTCTGTCTTTATCTTGTCTTCCTTAACTAACACACCCATCTCTGTATTCAGTGTACCTATACTTTTGCTCTCTTTGGCTATCATTTCTCATTTTCTAGTTTAGCCAATCTAATTGCCTTTTTGTATGCATTATTGAGTTCCTCATTTCTTAAATAGAATGCACCTGATTTGTCCTATTTAAATACTTTAAATTATTTCATAGTATCTAATATTTCAGACAGAATCTTTTAGCATAAAAGCAGTAATACCATTTGTCATATACAGTAGATGTGTCAATAAGGTAGGTAAAACTGGCTTACTTGTTAACATTTTTCAGGGACTTGATGGCATATATAGGACTTCATCATGCTAAACATCCCAGCAGAGTGTAAAACAAATGTCTGTATGTGACTAGGTGAAAGGGATTAGGTGGTTGTATGGATGTGATGTACTATACATACAGGATTATTCGCTGAAGTTAGCAAAGTGAATTTAAAGAGAATTTCAAATTTGAGGTCAGTGCTGACGAGCTGAAAGTATAGCTGCCTCAGGATTTTTCCAGTTCAGCTATTTTGACCATAAATTTGAATTTCACTTTGTATTTACCTTAAATTCTCACTTTAGTGAATAACCCTGATAGACATAGAATGTCTGTGATCTTTGTTCTTAGTGAATTTATCCAAATGCAGTATTACATCTACGCTACTCTATGTTGTTGTTAAATAAAACAAACTTTTTTTTTTTTTTTTAAACCCCATAAAAAATAAACTCTGTTCTTAAATTCTAACTACCCTTGGGCAGCAGCAATGATTTTTTTGTCAGAGTAACCTTTCCTATTATGACAGCCCCCCTTAAAAAAACCAAAAACTTAAGAACTCAAAAAACTCACGTCCGTTTCAGCACTCTCTTGTTCTTGAACTCTTGTTCTGGACTTGCTAATGACACCCTATTGACACTAGAGGTGGAGTTAGACTCTGTATGTAAAAACACGGCATAAAAAAAACACCGAATATACATACACCAATTCAATGAAGTGCTTATGGTGTTTGGAGTACCTATATACATTTTAAATCACTTTGAATTCCTTACAATTCTTACTATTATGAATTTATCTGTTTGAGTTGTCAAAAAGGAGGTCATCAACAATGGAAAAGAAAAACCCTTAGTCATCCCTTTGTAAACGTCCATACACAAATAATCTCACACATTTCACATCAAGGATGCTTTCCTTTAGCCTACCTCATAATATTATGCAGTGTGTTGACAGATTTATAAAATATAATGATCTCACTGCAATTAAACATTCTTATTTATCTAGTTCATTTTGTGCACTACATTTATTAGAAGGAAGGTTTTTTAAGCACCACGAGCAGAACATTTCAGAATAATTAAATAATCAATATGGATATAATATGGATATTTTATCCATGTTGTGCATTATTGTCACCGTACAGTTTTCGCTGGCTTTTATTCCAATCTCTGGAACATTACATATAAAATCATTGCAAACTGCATTTCCAATAAAGTTCTTACCAAAAGAAATGCACTGCATCTCATCATAAGATGGATTCTACTGAAGAATCGTACAACTGTTTATGGGCAGTGTAATATTCTTGTGATATCCTTTCCCGAAATATGGGGAAGTTAGGATTATACCATTAAAAGTAGAGACAAATTTTATCCTTCATCTGTGTGCATCATTCCATATCTAATACACCGGTTCCTCCACCATTAAATCTCCTCAGCCACATCCCACACCAAAACCCTCCTGAAGTAAATGACTCCACATTATTAGGAGAGAGCAATATAATCTACTCCTCTCCTACTGTAGGGCTTCAAGAGCTGCAAGAGATACACTATACATCAAATAAAAGGAGATAAATTAATAATAGTTGATCCTAAGAATGCAAAATGGTCTGATCTGAAGCTATCTACAGAGGACCATTGTTTCATGTTGTCTCCCATTATGAAATCTGTCTGATGACAATACAGTATGATATCACTACTGTTGGAAACCACAACACAAGGTGATCAGTCAGGAAGATTTCAATATCTAGTTCCTGAAACACTCCAGAAGCCCATATTGTGGAACAATCTGACACTTTGCTGTGGACAGTGTTTACTGTAATCTAGTGTTTATTAAACCAGTTATTAAAGGATCACCAATAGTCTACTACATATGGCTTAACCATTTTTGGTTCCAATACAAATATGAATAAAACATGTACCATTGGAGATCATTCAAACACCGCTTTTAGAAGCACTGCTTTGCCAGATGCAGCACTGAAATAATTAAGGGGGGGAGATAGCACTATACAAATATAAGGTGGGCCAAAATTCAGAGAAGGATTTGACAGGTAGATAACCTATTTTGTTAGTAGCTAACAATTTTTGTTTCAGGTACATATTACAACTGACTCTTAGGAGATTCATCATGGGTAATTTCATGAAGGAACAACGAGTTAATCTAGTGGAACTGTTCAGCAAGCAGATCATTTCATGAAATTACCAGATTGATTGGCCACCACGTTCACAACGTTTCTACTCCCGATTACTTCCTTTGTGGATATCTGAAGGAGTGTGAACAAACAAAGTACACTTGAGCTGCTCAAGGAGAATGTGCAGACATTTGAGTACTACAGCCTCAAACATTACCTAATGTTATGAACAATGTGATTAAAAGAGTCCTACTTTGTGAGGCAGCAAATTGAGTTAATTTAAAGGATGTCATCTTCCGTACCAAGTCAAAAAAATCTTAATACACTAAGCATTCATTGTATGTAATATCACTGCAATTGGTTAATCAATAATAAGTCACTGACTCCTCAAACCCTACTCTAAATTTTGGCCCACCCTGTATATACAGGTTCAATCCAATATGTTCTAACTGTTAATTAGCAGGAATATACAACAGGCAAGAAGTTATCCATTGAGACTGGAAGAAAGGAGTTTTTGCTTTAAGCTGATGAATGGGTTCTTTACCGTTAGAACAATAAAGATGTGGAATTCTCTACCTAAAGAGGCTGTCATCAAATATTATTCTTTTTTTAAAGACCTGAATGCTTTTTTTTTTGCAAAAACAGAATATTCAAGTAATTAATATGTATGTCAACAGGTTGTTGCTCCAAACAGAAATCTGATCACCATTAGGGAGTTAAGGATTCCATCCATTGAGGATTTTTTTTTTCCTTTTTGTGGCATAATTGGAAAACAGCACAGTTGGGTTTCTCTGCTTTCTTTTTGATCAACAGCCTAAAGGAAGGAGTTTCAAGGTTGAATTTGATGGACGTTAGACTTTTTTTCAATCTAGAATACAACTGTATGTAACTATGTATAACAATAACAATTTCACCCACAAGCACTCCCAATTTAGACTACAATAGATAACCAAGAAAAAATATGGAGATCTGGCAACCCTACCTTACAAGTTGTAGAATATTTTTTTAAAATAGTAGTGTCTGCATAACAGACAAATAAAGAACAAGGGCAGCTTTATTTGTTTCAGACAAAATAGAATGTGTACATGATGATTACGGCAAGCAAGATGTAGCATTAACCCCTTAAATCCGGAGGGCGTACTATTATGCCCTGCAGGAGCTGGCTCTAAATGCCAGCGGGCGTAATAGTACGACCTCGCTATAATGGCCGCCCACGTGGCCGGCGCTAATCGCCTGCTGCAGATCGCGGTTGGGGGGATGCCTGGCCCCTCAGGCAACCCCCCCTAGGGCCGGTGACCGCGATATACAGTCTCTGATTGCAGTGACAGGCTGTCACTGCGATCAGTATTTACTGTGTGTCAGCCGATTTCAAATCGGCTGACACACGTGGCTGGCGGCTTTCCCCTGTGCAGATCGCAGTCGGGGGACATACCTGGCCCCACAGGCAGTCCCCCTGGGGTCAGTGACCGCGATCTGCGCTGTCTGATAGCAGTGACATGCTTGTACCACCCAGGCACTCCCCCAGTGGTCAATTACCCAATCTGCAGGAGGTGATCACAGTGACAGCCAGTCACTGTGATCACTGTTCCTGTGTGTCAGCCAGTGATGTGAAATCACTGGCTGACACGGTCTCTGCCCCTCTCCTGTAATAAAAATAAAATATTAGTTATAAAAAAAAAAAATTACAGTTACAAATAAAATATACTTAGATCATATATATCATATATATGATCTAAGTATATATATATATATATACACACACACACACACATTTACACATACACTAAGTGTATTTTAATATTAATATATATAATTATATATATATATATATTAATATCAAAATACACATAGAAGTATATTGATTAAATATATATATATAATTATATATATATATTTATATATAATAAAAAATTTAAATACGTTAAAAAATGAAAATAAAAAAATAATACAAATAAATAATTAAAATATATATATGTGTAATTTCGTTCTAACTGTATTTTGATAATATATATATATATATATATATATATATATATACATATTGATATCAAAATACACATAGAACAAAATAATATATATATCTATATACATAAGTATATATGTATATATCACTATATGTATAACTATATATAAATAAAAATAATTTAAACAAATTATATATATATATATATATAATTTTACATATATATTTATATAATAATTTTACATAATTAGGTCCTTTTATTAATTACAATTTGCGGGACCTGCCTGACAACCTAATTTTGTAGCACTATATTCAACCCTATATTTAACCCTATAACCTTACCAAGACACCATAAAACCTGTACATGGGGGGTGCTGTTTTACTAGGGAGACATCACTGAACACAGATATTTGTGTTTCAAAACCGTAAAATGTATTACAACGATCATATCGTCAGTAAAAGTGAATTTTTTTGCAGTTTTCACACATAAAACGGCACTTACACTGACAATGTTATTGCTGTAATACTTTTTACTGTTTTGAAACACAAATATTTGTGTTCAGCAAAGTCTCAAGAGTATAACAGTACCCCTCATGTACAGGTGTTATGGTTGTAACGGACCGTTTTGCAAAAAAGGGGGAAAAAAACGCTTAGACGATAATCCCCTTTTTAGACAGGCACAGCTACTGTAGAATCACCCAAAACTCACAAATTGAATACAAGTGAATGCACCAAACTCCCGAACTGCATAAAAGGGAATGCTCCAAACACTCGAACTGCATACAATAAGTGAATGCTTCAAACTCCCGAACGGCATCCAATACAGCACTCCAAATACACGAACAGGAATCATACGAATTGCTGCTACCAGACGAACAGGAAAAGCTCCCAAGCGGCTTACACTCCTGGCAAAACAATGCATGATGCCTCAAGAGTTACCAGGACAGGAGGGCTACTGCCCAATTTTGTAAATCCCTCCCTTGCATGGGAGCATGCTTTATAGGGAGACTGTGATTAAAGGCTTGTCAGTTCTGCTCCTGAAACTGTGTGTCGTCCAGTTATTGGGATTGCTGTGGGGATATTGCTGCTGTTTTACCTGCTGGAAACTTTGCCTATGGATTTATTATTTACTTGTTCCTGAGTCTCACTTGGATTATAAGCGGAGATAACCTGGGGAATATTGCATCTCCGCTACATTGGTTGGCAGCGCTGGGATCCAGACTCACAAGGGAACAAGTACTAATGGAATACGGATGGAGAGTGATTATGCCAAGCTTAAAAGATCCACGCTAAAAGATCTCCTGGAAGCGAAAGGCCAAAGTCCAGCAACAAAAAGAAAGCAATCCTCATTGCAGAAGTGATGGCTGAATACCAGCAGGAGGACAGGGTAATCCCTGAGCAGCAGAGTGCAGCAGAGGGAGCTGAAAAAGAAGAGTTCCGGAGAGAAGTGTTTCAGCAGGCTGTCCTTTTATGGAGAGAATCCAACAACAGATATTATATCCAGGACAATGACAGAGGTACAGGAGTTTATACTGCGTCAAAGGCCACTACATGTTCTGGAGAGGAATGCTACCACCCTACCATCACACAGGGTAAGACAAAAATTCCTTACCAAGCCTTTAAAACGTATATAGAAGCAGAGGAAGATATAGATGCTTTTCTCCAAGACTTTGAAAGGCTGTGTGCATTGCATAGTATTAGCCCAGACGAGTGGGTACCTATTTTAGCAGGGAAGCTCACAGGGAAGGCGGCTGAAGCCTATAGAACTGTACCTGATGAGGAGATTCGGAATTACCGCAGGGTAAAAGAAGTGATCCTGACCCGATATGCAATCACACCAGAGGCATATCGGCGGCGGTTTAGAGACCTAAAGAGAAATGATAAGGACTCTCATGTGGAATGGGCTTGCAAGTTGCATCGGGCCGCTCTGGGGTGGGTACAGTCCAATAAGGCTCGGTCCATGGAGGACTTGTTACAAATGGTGTTGCTGGAGCAATTTTATGAGGGGGTAACCAGCGATGTCCAGGAATGGGTGAGGGACAGAAACCCTACCTCCCTTACCGAAGCTGCCAGGAAGGCAGATGAGTACTTGGATGCACGCAGGCAGCAGAAACCTGCAGCCCCAAAAACCAGTTTTAAAACTTTGGGGGGAAACAGCTACCACCCAGCTCCACCCAGGCAACTGCCACCACCACCACCCGCTGCACAGCCACGTTTTCGCCAGCCCGCTTCCGGCCCCTGTCATCACTGCCAGAAGTGGGGACATTATAAAAGGGAATGTCCCCAGCTGAGGGATCGTTCAACCTGGATTCACCCCGGCCCACCACCACCGCCAAGAGCAGCCGCAGCCCACCACTACCAGGATATAGTGGCCACACCATATGGTTCAGCAGTTCCCATAACAACAGTGGAACAGTGGGAAGTACTGCACAAGGCGGATCCAGTCCAGGCCAATACGGATAACAGACAGCACCACAGGCAGACCGTATACCTGGAAGGTAAAGCAGTACAGGGACTACGTGATTCGGGGGCTACTATCACCTTGGTAAAGAGTCACCTGGTGTCGGATCTAGCAAGACTGAGTAAAACTGTGGCCGTCAGGGTAGCCGGGGGAGCAGTGTACCGGCTACCTACAGCAAGGGTACATTTACATTGGGGAGCGGGGGCAGGACATGTGGAGGTGGGGTTGATGCCGCAGTTACCGGCGGAGGTTTTATTGGGGAACGATCTACTAAGGCTCACATCTGCTTTTGAGCCCCAGAATCCACCACAGGGGAAGCTCACCCTGTGGTCACCCGTCAACAGGCCCGCACCCAGGACTACAACACACCTCCGGAGGTTCAGGTAAGAGACCCTTCCCCTTCCCTTGACTGTGTCCCCTGGGCCCCTCCTAACGAATTTGCAGCAGAGGTAGTGACTGACCCCACCTTGCAGGTATAAAGGGACAAGGTGACAGCAGACCCTCCTGGGGGAGAGGGGGAGAGATTTGTCTGGGACAAACAGCTTTTGTACAGGGAGACAGACAAGCAGATTGAGGGGTCAGACCCAATAGTGATGAGGCAACTAGTGGTGCCGCAGCGGTACCGATGCTTATACTCCGGATAGCGCACGATATCCCGCTATCCGGACATCTAGGGGTCAGCCGCACTAGGTACCAGAAAATACAAAATATGTTTATTGCCACTTATGTACAGTGTTTTCAATAATATGCAATAGTTCAACATAACACATCTGAAACAGACATTTTACTGCCAAATATATTTTAATAGACAAAGACTGATGCAATTCAAACATTTTTCTCTCCGATTTTTTTCTTGATATTTATACTGAGCATTGAGTTAATTTTACATTTTCCTTAGCATTGGTACTTGTGTCGGTGTTGTTTTATAGTTTGCAATAGCCCCCACAGAATTAACTCATTTTGTTTGCAATATATTAGTTATAAGGACCAAATAAATAATAAATTGTTTGCCACAAGCCAGAAATATGCGTTTATATTAGGTTTTCTCTGGTTTACATCATATTCTGGCTATCCTACCTACCCTAGAGATTAGAAATTCAGTTTTGTCTCACTATTTTACCATCCCAGATGTAAAGAGATGGATTAGGAATTTGGCAATAGTAAGACATACATTTTCCATGATAGATTATGTACTAAAAGAAGCAATACTAATAAGGAAAATCATTTCATACTTATCGTTATTTTTTGCCTGATCATTACAGATGGCAGCATTTAGTACTTATGAGTTAGCTCCTCCACTCACAGCAAAAAAGGACAGGAAATAGAACTCTGAAATTGGTATAAATAGATCTACTTCCTCCCCATAAGGCAGTCATTGTAACTAGCTTCTCAACTCTCAAAGTAGATGGGTGGGAATGTAATGCTACCATTGATCAGGAAAATAAAATAAATATAACATTATTTTCCTTATTTTTGATCAAACATGGCAACATTAACTTATGGGCATGCCCAAACAGTATATTTAGTTCAAACATAGCTAATAGGTATAAAAACTATTGAGCTGCACAAACCTATTAAACTTAATCAAAACAAGTAATTATTATTATTATCATTATTGTTATTATTGCCATTTATATAGCGCCAACAGAATCCGGAGCACTTTACAATATTATGAGAGGGGGGATTTAACTAAAAATAGGACAATTACAAGAAAACTTACAGGAAAGATAGGTTGCAGAGGAGCCTGCTCAAACGAGATTACAGTCTATAGGAGGATATTGTCATAATATCTGTTCAGACAAGTTATTGTACCCCAGAGGTTGCTGGTCAGCAACCTCCTGGTATTTGAATATAGGGAAAACTATATTGCCAGGTAGGAATTAAGGTCATGATAACCAGATCTATAAAAAGAAACAAGGCTAGACTAATGTAAGACAAACTCCTGTAAGAAATGGGACATCCATTTAGCATCTGGCTTGCTATGGTAAATAATAAAATAAGCAAGAGGAGAACCTCATTAAAACAAAGACATGACCTGGAAATTATAAGCTTGCACATCAGTTCAGCCATTGGTGTCAAACTGTTTGGGTGGGCAGACTGCAGTTTCCATCGCTCTCATCATTGCAACAGGCATCAGGACACATTTGTTCCCACACCAGGGTTTATCCACTATTCGACTCTTTTATATTATACCAGATGTGAGTGTTAATCCTATTTTTTTTTTATTCTTTATTTATTGACATGCACATACATAGATACACATGTAATAGGAATAGGTTTGCATGTCATGGGTTCTTCAAATGATAAAATGACAACATAAGAACAGATAATAAACTTACAACGACAACAATTGTAACAGAAGGTGCCAGTATATGGTGTTGACAATGTCCTGTCTGACAATACAATAAAGACAGTGGATTATTTAAGCATACAAGTGTTGCACTTAAAGATACAACATTGTCCATGGGCCGTGGTAACATATATTGTAGTAAATGCTTTGCAGTAAGTTTTGTTCAGCCGAGGTGCACCTAGTCATCATGAGAGGATATGATACTTAAAAGTATTGAGTAACTTCTGGACTCTGACCCACATTAATAGACATCAACAGGGATGATCTTAAAAAAAAAAAAAAAAAACATGAAATGGAAAAAAATAAATACAAATATTAATAGACATCAACAGGGATAATCTTAAAAAATTTAAATAAAAACATGAAATGGAAAATAAATAAATACAATCTCTTGTGCCCCCTCAACTCCATTGTCCCCCCTCATACACCCCTATATTCTACAAGCTGCTCCCACACTTTTTGAAAGGTTTTGACAGAGTTCCGTCCCTTTGAAGTCAGCCTGTCCATAAGATAGTTGTCCTTAATTTTGGATATAAATAGGAACAGTGGGGCAAGTTCTTGACTCACTCACTTCTGGGCCAAGGCACGTCGGGCAGCTAAATAAACCATATTGAAAAGTTTTTGTTCATCTCTAGTTAAGCCCTTAGTAGACTTGGAAAAGAGGTAGGCCCCAGGGGTCTACTTTAAGTTGTCTCTGTAAGATCTGGGAGCTTAATCCCACTACTCTTTTCCAGAAGTCACAGACTTTGGGGAATTACCACCACATGTGAATGTAGCTCCCCCTCTCTCCACACAGCCTCCAGCATGTCTCTGTGGGGCTGATCTTCATATGATATTTCTTCACTAGGGTAGCGTACCACCTAGAGACTGTCTTATAGGATTGTTCCTGAAAAGTTACAGAGATGGATGATCGTGCACATGCTTCCCAAACATCCTCCCACTCCACACCCTCTAACACCTCCCCCAAGTCAGCTTCTATTGTTCCTTGACTTTGACTTGCCTAACTGTTCTGTTGTATCTCTGTAATCACTGACTTCAGTCTCTCTGTGCTTAACATAATGCCTTACTTAACTAATTATATATTTCCCTATTGGGACCTATTCCCTTTTACCCTATTCTCTGTGTGATTGTGTTACTGATCTTGATAATAATACAGTATTTCTGCCTTGTAGTATTGTTTGCATTTACATTTTGTTACCATTAGTTTACATAACTGTGTGATTTAGGCTAAAGTCAAATTATGTCATATGACAATAAGATCTGATTGGAGGACTGACTGGTTGGAGGAGAGATTAAGGACAGCTTGATCTGCCTGGTTTATGCGGATTATCCTTTCAATTATAGTCCCCCCTTTATAAATAAATAAAAAAGAAAAATATATTTAGACTCTCTCCATCAAATTACTCTCTCCATCAATCGGATAATTCTCATAAAGAAGCATCAAATCCAATACTTCTCTATCAGAAGCATTTACAGTGTTCATCATGCTAAGCATGATAATGCAGAATATAAAAACCTTTTTTAGTGAGGGAGCACATCTAGTCTGAAACTAGAGGCATTGTTATGGCCAAATGTAAAATGTGCCATTTCTCAGGAAATGGCAATGTTTTACATTGCCAGACTACAGGGTCAGCATATATGCACCAAAACTACCCCATTACGTTATTATTGCCACCTTTTATGTTGATTAGCATTACTTGAGAGCTGAAGTATAGATGAAAATCTCAAAAGCACGCCTTTTAATAAATGTATACAATGAGGGAAAGAAGTATTTGATCCCTGATGATTTTGAACATTTGCCCACTGACAAAGAAATGATCAGTCTATAATTTTAATGGTAGGTTTATTTTAACAGTGAGAGACAGAATAACAAAGACAAAATTCAGAAAAACCTATTTCAAAAAAGGTATAAATTGATTTGCATGTCAATGAGTGAAATAGGTATTTGATCCCTTCGACTTAGTACTTGGTGGCAAAATCCTTGTTGGCAATCACAGAGGTCAGACATTTCTTGTAGTTGGCCACCAGGTTTGCACACATCTCAGGAGGGATTTTGTCTCACTCCTCTTTGCAGTTCCTCTCCAAGTCATTAAGGTTTCGAAGCTGACGTTTGGCAACTCGTACCTTCAGCTCCCTCCACAGATTTTCTATTGGAGTAAGGTCTGGAGACTGGCTAGGCCACTCCAGGACCTTAAAGTGCTTCTTTTTGAGCCACTCCTTTGTTGCCTTGGCTGTGTGTTTTGGGTCATTGTCATGCTGGAATACCCATCCACAACAGATTTTCAATGCACAGGCTGAGGGAAGGAGGTTCTCGCCCAAGATTTGATGGACATGGCCCCGTCCATCATCCTTTTGATGCAGTGCAGTTACCCTGTCCCCTTAGCAGAAAAACACCCCAAATCATAATTTTTCCACCTCCATGTTTGACGATGGGGATGGTGTTCTTGGGGTCATAGGCAGCATTCCTCCTCCTCCAAACGCGGTGAGTTGAGTTGATGCCAAAGAGCTTGATTTTGGTCTCATCTGACCACAACACTTTCACCTAGTTCTCCTCTGAATCATTCAGATGTTCGTTGACAATCTTCAGATGGGCCTGTACATGTGCTTTCTTGAGAAGGGGGACTTTGCAGGCACTGCAGGATTTCAGGCCTACACAACGTAGTGTGTCACCAATTGTTTTCTTGGTGACTATGGTCCCAACTGCTATGAGATCATTAACAATATCCTCCCGTGTAGTTCTGGGCTGATTCCTCACCAGTCTCATGATCATTAAAACTCCACAATGTAAGATCTTGCATGGAGCACCAGAACGAGGGAGTCTGACAGTTATTTTGTGTTTCTTCCATTTGCGAATAATCACACCAACTGTTGTCACCTTCTCACCAAGCTGCTTGGTGAAGGTCTTGTAGCCCATTCCAGCCTTGTGTAGGTACAATCTTGTCCCCGACATCCTTGGACAACTCTTTGGTCTTGGCCATGGTGGAGAGTTTGGAATAATCTGATTGATTGATTGCTTCTGTGGACAGGTGTCTTTTATACAGATACCGACCTGAGATTAGAAGCACTCCCAATCGCAGCTTGTTACCTGTATAACTGTATAAAATAAACATGTGAGCCAGAAATCTTGCTGATTGACAGGGGGTCAAATACTTATTTCACTCATTGACATACAAATCAACTTACCGTATATACTCGAGTATAAGTAGAGTTTTTCAGCACATTATTTGTTCTGTAAAACCCCCACTTGACTTATACTCGAGTCAATGTCTGTATTATGGCAATTTATATTGCCATAATACAGACCAGGACCGCCGGGCTCATTACATGCCCGGCAGTCCTGTTGGGGGCTGGCAGCGAGCTGTAACTTACCTTTCCTGCAGCTCGTGTCAGCTCCCTTCTCCTCCGGTCCTGTCAGCTCCCTTTTCCTCCACTGTAAGTCTTGCGAGAGCCGCGGGGTCAGAGCCGTGGCAACGCTCTTCGCGGCAGTCACATCGCAAGACTTACAGTGGAGCTGACAGGGGAGCTGACAGGACCGGAGGAGAAGCGAGCTGACAAGAGCTGCAGGAAAGGTAAGTTTCAGCTCGCTGCCAGCCCCCCTCCTACACAGTCCATCCACTGGACCACCAGGGAATGAGAGCCCCCCTCCCTGGCTCGCTAACAAGCAGGGAGGAGGGACGAAAATAAATACAAATTTAAATAATAATAAAATAAAAATATTAATAATATAAAAAAATTTATAATAATAATAATAAATAAAAAAAAATGCCCACCCCCCACCAAGGCTCTGCATCCATATACACACTGCATTCATACACACACATACACACACTGCATTCATACACACACTGCATTCAGACACACACACACACACACTGCATTCATATACACACTGCATTCATACACACACATATACTGAATTTATACATACACACTGCATTCATACACACACTGCATTCATACACACACACTACATTCATACACACTCACTGCATTATATGCACACACACACACACACACACCCTGCATTCATTATATACACACACACTGTAAATAAATATTCAATTAATATAATTTTTGGGGGATCTAATCTTATTTAGAAATTTACCAGTAGCTGCTGCATTTTCCACCCTAGTCTTATTATTGAGTCAATAAGTTTTCCCAGTTTTTTGGGGTAAAATTGGGGGTCTCGACTTATATTCGGGTCGACTTATACTCGAGTATATACAGTATAACTTTTTTGACTTGCGTTTTTCTGGATTTTTTTTTGTTTTTTTGTTATTCTGTCTCTCGCTGTTAAAATACACTTACCATTAAAATTAAAAACTGATCAAACTGATCATTTCTTAGTCAGTGTGCAAACGTTCAAAATCAGCAGGGGATCAAATACTTTTTTCCACTCACTGTATATTGTTAATGCAATAATACAAATATAACTACATACTGCAATATAGCTTTTTTATTGCTTTGTTTTCACGTTGATATGTATGATGAAGAGGATTTACACATATGATTACAAGTATGTGTTACTTCTTCCTGCAGATAGAAAATTAAGAAATATAATTTTCAGTATTTTTGTTGACCCATTTTAGAATAAAAATATTAAGAACATATTAGATTTAAATAGTTGATAAAGGACGCACGTTTTGGAATAGTAAGAAGAGTACAAAAACATAGACATTGACATAGGACATTAAATGCACGGTCAGCGATTAGCTCTGAGCTATAAGAAGGTAATTGGAGTGAAAAGTATGAAGGAGAAGAGAAGGTTTTTGGTGTAAATATAGAAGTCAGGAGAGAACCAGAGGTCTGTTTCTTGCAGAGGACAAGCAGAGCGAGAGAGAGAGGTTATTGTTCCTCTTGATGCTACATATTCACAAGATTCCTCCTTGAGTTTTGACATTGGTTTTGTCATCTAATATGTTCTTTGAGTGAATCCAAATACAATGATTTTCACAATAAATTATTATTTTCATCCAGCAACGCTAAAACAAATTTGTATGATTTCCACACGAAGGTGTGACATTTTTTCCAAGTATAATTCACAAATTGTAATGTAATTTTATTAAAGTCACGATAGACAAATATAAAAATGCCTGATCGTTTATAGCCAGTAGCCAGTCAAAATGTGGGATACTTCTCAACTAAACAGATTACTTCTAGCTTCCCATTGTCTGTTCAGTAAAGGGGAATTGAATTTGGAACTATCTGATGATGTAGTGTACCCTCGAAAATTCCAGGTTAATATTTTAATGGATTTTAAATAAGATAAGATACAGTTTTTAGAGTGTGGCATAGTAGTAAAACTCCTTGTGAGCTACTTAAGGTGGTCCTGTACTCTCAGTATGAGAAGAAACAAGCAAGACATTAATATTATTATAGAGCAAACTTATTCAAATGCAGTAATCTGCAAAAGACAGGACCAATTGGAGTTGAAAAGCTGTCAAATTCAGATAAACATTTTAACCCTTTGTGTGACAGAGAAATTAATAATCTATAGATTTTTAATGTGTTTCTCGCAGTATATGGTTTTCTACACACATCACAGTAACAATAACAGGAATAAAGGCAATTTACTACAGTTCAATTACTAAAAATAATACTATTCTAGAGTGCATTCCTTTTGTGTAAACTAGGTAATTAAATTTCTTACCAAAATAATGGGCTCAGCATTTTCAGGGATTTATCACTGTAGATAAAGTCATGGGATGCATTTCCTTAGAAAATACATCAGCTTGGAATATCCATGTTTGACAGTAATATGTTCTGACTAGTGGGTGATTTATATTCATATATCAATCTTTATTAATATCCTTAAAAGACAAACAATATACCTATTCCCAGGTTACCTCTTAACCTGCTTTACTACATTATACAACTGGCAGCAGATTCTGTGTATTTAGGGAAGCAGGCACTGAATCTAAACCCCAAAGACTTTTCTAGAGAAAATGTCCATTCCATCTTTCTGTCAATGTATTAAGGAAGTTGTTATAAGACATTGACATTCAGTTTGTTTTGAACTGCAGTTCTTCAGAATTTGGGCTGATCAGGTGTTTGGTTGAATTCCTTAACTCCGAGCCAAAATGTTGCCGAATCACAAACCAAACAAAACATGCAACAGCCGAGCACACTCATTTTGTTTTGTTATTCTGCATTCTGCCCTTGGATTCAAAAATTAGAAATAATTGATGGGAAAAATATAATTGATGGCTATGGTACAGTTGCAATTTATTGATCTAAACCAATAGAAAGAAAAAAACAAAGGAGCAGTAAAAAAACCTCAATATTTTATATATTATATAAGTAAAGAAACACTGTAGTGTTGGGAATATAAACATGTATTCCTAACATGATAGTTTTGGACTGCATGTTTAGGTTTCCAGTCCTCTTTAGATTGGATATAAAGGGCAACTTTACTTACCTTTTCTCCATCGTCACGCTGGTCTCGCCACGACAGACCAAGCCTCCATGGCTGAGATCATCAATCTTGACGATCTCAGCCAATCCAATGCATTCACATAGGAAAGCATTGGAAGGCTATTGTTCATGTGTGACAACATGCCATGCTGTACCAATCCGTATCTCCTCATCGAAATGTACTGAATCAATGCATCTCTATTTGGAGTGTTCAGTGTACTGCAACATATATACATAATATTTATATTACTATTTTGTAGTACACGGGTTGGCCCACTTTATCACCTTTTAGTACTTCTGATTTGTTTCTCAAATTTGACTAGATAAAACAATAAGTGGCTTAAATTCCTCCTGAAACATATTTGGAAATAAATTGTTCAGATGAAACTTATTTTCTTGCAGTGGCCAAGGCTAGTTATGAATTACCACCACTAAGGATACTAATAAACCATAATCATAACATGAATATTAACAAATGTATGTGAAAATGGAAAAAAAAAGTACAATACAGGCTAAAGGTGCTTGGTAGTTTTTGTCTACTAAGTGTTAATTCAGTCTTAATTTAAGTAGCCAAACTTTGAAAAAATAAACACTTTTTTTGTAGTAGTTTCCCTGTGTACATGGTAAATGTAAGAAACCTTGGAGACATGCCTGAGTGTATTGTGTTTTGTATATATTTAAAGAAGGTCAAACTGAAGATTGACAGAGACAAATTGCAGCACTAGGACAAAGTAAGACCTCGAAAGACCTTGTTGCTTTCAGCATTAAGTTTATCTGAGACCCAAATGTAGAAAAAAATCTGTCCTTTTAGGAATATGTTTATAGATGGGTAAGACCATATGTCTCTGTGTCTCTCTAAAATAGGTCTATATATGGCTACACTATTTAATTTTTCTGTGAAGCATTAGCATTTGTAATAAGGCTTTTTTGGGAGCAGTTTTTGAGGTACTTGCAGATGTCCCCTCCACCCAGATCCACTTCCGCTTAACAGTGAATAATATAGCTAGTGGGCAGGGATCCAGCACAGGAGCTCAACTTGACGGAATGTCATCAATCCTTCACCTGCTCTCAGCAGCTAAGGGAACAAAGACAGACATTACAGTTCACGTATCAGTACATGGTCATCATTCAGTAATTCTTCTGAGATTGATGAGATAAAAAAACAAACAAACACAAATTAACCAAAATGAAGCATATCTTTATGCTAGAACAAGAAAAAAGATACACAGAGGTTGTTTTACAAATATTTGCATGTCTTTTGATGTGTCTGTTTCTAGACTTGTTTATCTCTTTGTGTGTCTAACAATATTTAGAGGGCAATGTAGGGGCAATATAACAACATATGAGTGACTCCAGTCTGATGAAATGAGGAATGTTGCAGTATGCAGTAATTAAATGCATTTAAAAAAAAAAAAAAATTGTTTCAAAGCATATGTAAGAAGATAACTGTACAAGTGGGAGTAATGTGTGACATGGATATGGTTGTAGCATAGATTAGTAACAGAAAAAAAATTCACATATCAACAGACATTGTTTATGTAAAATTATTTTCATTTTTTTTGATTTAATTATTCTATAACAGATTTTTTAATGTTTCGTGTTGTAATGTGTAAGCGGTAACTGTTTTTTAATAACAAATATGTAAGAACTGATGAAAAATGGATGTTCATATTATTTTCAATAAATACAAATTGAGACTGGAATTATTTTTATTTTTTTAAATTACTTGATAGTGTTTGTGTTAAACACACTTTGTGACTGTCTTTTTAAAAAAAATTCTTTATTTTGTGCGTGCACAGAATAACATATAGTCTTGCGACGCCACAACAGCATATCAAACTTAATAGTGTCACATATAGTTAAACATAAGTATGGCATAGAAGTAAAGGCACTTTTTAAAAAAAATTAAAGAGGCAGTAACATGTATATGCAAGTTCCCACACATGGGTAGATCCGGTGTCCAGTAAGTAAGTATACCTAGGCAGATATGGCCTGTGTTTGCTTCAGGGTGAAATATTACTGTGGCTATATGCAGCTGGGTGCAAACAGGTCTAAAACCAGTAACATGCTTGCCCGGTAGGTAGGCAGCCACACGTAATGCTGCTTTAGAACAGGTCTCAGGGCCTATGAATGCGCTAGGACAACCTAAGGTAGTGATTGCTGGGTTCATAAGCCACTATGTGTAGGTTGCTATATTTGTGTGATGTGTTAGATTTTGGTCTGAAGATTAAGAAGCTCCATATCCCTGGTGCTTGGGGGGGTGGGGTGGGAGAGGTGAATGCAAAACACCTCCAGGGTTAATTAGGTGCTAACCATATTGGGTAGTGAAATTATCAGACCTAGATTTAAAGCATTAGATGACATCTTTGGGTGTCAGGGTGTTGGCATTGGGCCTTCCCGGGATCCTGTAGAGTCCATCTAAAGATAGTCCCTTCACCTGTTTAGTTGTCAAGGTAGCTGAGAACAGCCTCCGGATGAATTGCGGGAGTTCCGTTAAGTCAATGGTGTTGTGTATCCCCCACACCTTTAGGTTACGTTATCGTGCGTTGCCCAATTTTGGCACTGAGCTGCGCACAGGTGTTGGTGACCTCCAGGAGTTTCTCCGCTGTGGAATCTTGTTTGATCTGCATGTCATGTATATCTTCCCCTGTAGCTTTGATGCATCCCGTCAGCATGCCCAAGTCTTCCCTCAGCACTGCCATCTCCGAGGCAAAGAAGGCTTTGAGGTCCGTCGCATGGAGGTAAGATCCGTTTTGGAAGCCAGGTGAAGTTCGGGTCTTGGCTGTACCCTGCTACTGCGGCAAGGAGATGGTGCGTCCAACAGTTTGAGGTCTTCGTCCTCCGATGCTGAGATGAAGTCTTGCGACTTGTCGGGCCTTAATGCCGCCATCTTGGGCCTACATGGCTGTGATAGAATCATGACAATATCTTGGGTTTGGCTCTCGGTATACCGTTGGGATTTTTGGGAGTGTTTTCCCATGGTGTATTGGTGCCCCATAAGGTATTTGCAAGGGCCCAGGTTCGTGGAAAGTCGATGTTCAATCAGAGTTTAGCATGAGCTGAAGTGACGTGCGTCTAGTCTGATCGCTAGTTAGCTCCGCCCCTCTGTGACTGCTTTTTTTTGAAGCAGCTTTTTGAAGGACAGCGTGACAAGGATCTTTGTGAAGGCAGTTTGTGATTTGATTATAACATCATTTCAGTGTAAAAACGAATGTAACTTTATATACAAAGGAAAAGTGGGCAGCAGACAGCAGATAGTTGGCATTGAAGTAGATGTTGTTTTCTAAGACACATGATTTATGTGTTCTGTTGGATAAGATCTACCCTCTGTTAATATTATGAATTGATATATTAGAGAAACTGCATGATTACTTGATGAATTACACCTACTGTGTTATAAAACACTGTCAGATAGGATGCAGAATATGTCCCACAAAAACATAACAATATATCATTTAAGTGATGAATCGTTCCTGTGGTAACCATGTTATAAATAAGTGAAAGTACTGAACCATATTATGTTTTAATGGTCCATCTTCTTTAAAAAAAAAAAAACACACTAGGGTACCATAACTACCCTTTAGTGTTTATGGTACCAAGAGTGTCCTGTAAGTGACAATAAGTAGTCAAAGTGTTTTAGAATGCTCAACAGTTGTTCTCCGCAAATGAATGTGGTCTTGCATGACACTGTATAGCTCAGTAGTGCTAACTGGATTCTCCAAAAGAAAAACAAACGCAGGGGTTTTGGTAAGCAGGTAAGCAGGTAAGCAGGTGAGTAGTTAAGTTCTCAAACCGTACTAAAGTTCTTTGACTACTTATCCTTGGATGGAGTTAGTAAATTCAGGATATAAGTTTATATGGTTTCCCCGATCAGCTGTTTTGGGGAAACTTTTTCATGTCACACAACTTTCACAAATTGTATAAAAATGTTAAATACATATAAATGTAGGAATGTAAACAGTTAATCTCTTTTTTTTTTTTTTCTTGGTTTTGTTTTATGGCAACATGAGGGGGAGAAAGCAGACTGACAAACTCTGGCTCACATATTTCACCCTGCTCAGTGATTAATCATAGACCACACAGATTGTTGTTTAGTGAATATACTGGATTTAGTGAATATAGATGTAAATAGGCTCAATATTTCTATCTCAGGATCTTAAATCTCATGAATCATTTCACTTTGACATAATGGAATACAACAGTTGTCAAAGCTGAATTGCAGACAGGGATGATTTGAAGGTTATCCCTGCCTTGGTGTATAATAGTGAGTTATACAAACAAAACCATGCTTTAATATACCTGTGTCCAACTGCAAGCATTCAAAAAATTCTTACCATTTTGCAGCTCTTACTGTGCTGGAGTTGAGAACCACTGAACTAAATAATGGATTAAAAAATAGAATAGAATGATGGATAGACCCTCATATGTTCTAACTCAATGAACGTCTTGTTGCTTTGAATATAAATGGGGATTTAGATTTCTTCTAATGTTAAAGACCTTTTAGGACACGGCAAGCCACATTGGTTTTTGTAAGCATTGCTGCTGTGAAGTGATCTTTAAATAACCATCCTTAGCTATTGATGTTTCATGCTCAAGAGGAACCATGCAAAAGAACCTTCATATCCTGATGTTAATACCTTAATAAAAGTGCTGAGCATGCTATACCTCTGGAAAAATATAACTGCTAAATTAGATCTGGTTGACTAGATGAAATGACACCATGAAATAGGTAGAGCACAGTAGGATTCTTTAAAATGGGAGTAAATATGAATGCATAAAAATCTTCCCTGCACCTATAACAACAGATTTATGCAAATAACAGAAGTATACCGTTCTAAGTGTATAACAATTTAAATAACAATTTCCATTGCAGTTTCTTTAAAGAATGGCATAGAGTGTCTTTGTGTATTGAGTGACATTTACTGCACAAATATTGTATTATGCTAAGGCTTAGGGAAATATTGCAAGATTTTAACTCGGGCTGGAGAAATGCTTTTAATGTTTTCTAATGTTATGCTGCTAGCGTAATGTTTTTCAATCATTTAAGGCCTAGGTGTATAATAAAGCAAAAAACATCAAAACCCAGAGAAATTGATGGGAAGGAAAGAAGAAAAAAAAACTAATTATGCTTTGTTTAAAATAGACAATCTTTAGCTGTTGTTGAAAGTCTGTCATAAAAATAGCAGTGTAAATCTGCCTAGGAGACAGAATTATAATCGTTTAGCTACCCATTCATCCCTACCTTTACTCTTAGTCCACGCTTTAATTAGGAGCTTTCATTTAGTTTTATGGGAAATGTGACTTTCAGTGAATGTATTTCAGCATTATCTTAAACTAATTTTGAACACGGGTTCTTGTAATTCTATGATCTCCCAAATCCATTTTTCAGGCATATAGAATGAGATATGAACATATTGTAGAATTGTTTTTATATCTAGAAAATGCATAATGTTTATCCTCGTTCCTTTCTTCTATTTGTTGGGTTTGTTTTTGTGCATACATCTCCCCTTTAAGTGGATGCAGATTTGAAAGAAAAGTTATTCTGTTTGTATAGAACTCCTCAAAATAAATATGTATATCCATTAATTTGACTATTTCTTTTGATTGTAAGCAAAAAGTACCAGCTGAAAGCTATTTTCTAAATGCAATCCTTTTGAAGTAAGGAATGTGAATAAAATAAAGTGGAATTGAGAAAAGCTGAACTTGATAAACATTTTTTTTTCAGCCTCAGGTGTTCATTCAGATGTTTCTTTAAGCCTGAATTTAATATTTTAGAACAAACTTTTCAATGATTTAATAATTTAAAAAAATATTTTTTCAAGATTTAGAATTTTTGAAACAGGTCCTAAGAGAGGCTGGAAACAGGAAAGTCTGAGTCAGTTGCAGCCTCAATCTAGATCCACCTCTTCTCACTTCAGAATGCAGATTTGGAGGAAGCATCTGCTGGGTCTTGGTTTTTTACTTTATCAAATTAATTTAATGTCTCTGCAAAGTTTTAAACATATGAAAGTCCTGAAAAAAAGATGAACCTGAGTTTTATTCACAGGGTGTCCTGCAAAGTGTTTTATTGGAGCAGAAAGCCTCTTGAATGCCAGACTATCTTTGATGTTAGGATTTATTTGCAGTCTGATATTATTGTCAACAGGATTAATAAAATGAAAGTCTTGGATAGTAGGTTAAAAGAGGTAATTGCCTATATAATTCCAAAAGATCAGATTGGGTTTGTACTCGAGCGAAGTTCCATGAACAATATAAGGTGGATTACTGATATTATAGATGCAGCTAAGAACAAGGAGGGGGAATTTGTATTAATAGCAGCCGATGTGGCAAAAGCCTTTGACCGTGTTAACTGGTCTTTCATGTTCGAAACTTTAGAGGCTTTTGGGTGTAACTTTTTTTTGTTTTTTCCTCAGGGCTATAACAACATTATATAGTAATCCTACTGATAGGACTGTGGGACAGAATATACATGCAAACTGTTTTCGATTGAGTAACGGGACACACCAAAGATGTTGTCTGTTACCATTAATTTACATTTTAACAGTAGAAATGCTGGGTCAAAATATTTGACTAAGTAAGGAAATAAGAGGCCTGCCCCGTTGCTCAAGAGGAACACAAGATCTGCATGTGGATGATGTTATGCTGACACTGTACGATTCCATGATATCTGTGCCAGCCCTGATGAAGAAGGTTGAGCTCTATTCTGAAGTGTTTAACTGTAAAATAAACATTAGTAAATCTATAGTAATGCCAATAAAAAATTAACATGGAAACAGAAAGCACCCTGTCATTGCCATAGGGTGGCCCTAACAACATGGGCCTCTCGATGGGCCCACGAACGTACGGCCCTGGCCCACGCGGTATAACTGCCGGGGCTGTGCATTTCAGGGGTGCAGGGGTCTGCAAGGTGGCCGGGCCATGGATGATTTCAGACGTGGGAGGAAGTGTCTTCCCCGGTCACTTCCTCCCAGCAATCACTGTGTCGCAAGGAAGGAGGAAGGAGAGGCCGGAGTCGGAGTGGGAACAGCCTGGGCCACTAAACCCCAGGGAAAGTCACCCTCCTGCACCTAAAAGGTAGTAAACAGGATGGTGACTTTAAAAATTATGCATGTGTGTTAGTGTATGTGTGTCTGTATGTATGTTTCTCTGTACAAAACAAAAATAGTAATGCACTCCACCTTCCTTGATGTACTTGCCCGGTGCTCATCAGCAAACAGATACAGCCAAAAGTACAAGATAGCACTCCAGGGACTTCCAAGTCGAATGAATAAAACTTATCTTTTATTAGCTCAAAATAAAAATCAACGTTTCAGTCTGTATCACAGACTTTCATCAGGATGAGCTTGCAAATCAAATCCATAAGAATATATACCCCCATGTTGAGGATAGGATACTTACCCAGGTTGAGGATAGGAGTGATCCCAGGGGAACCTGACCAGCAGCTTGCTCGGGTCAAACAATTGACCCTGATGATGTCATAGACGTGCGCCTCCCGGGGTCCCATAGCAACCCAGTATAAACAACAAAATAATACATATACATATAACTAAAAACATAGCCTGCATACAGGAAGAGATTAGAAATGTTGAAGAAAGACCTATACACCCCACCAGGGACCATTTAGATACAGAGAAAATCCATAGAGAACACATGTTGGAGATAGACAGCAGGCAGAACTAATCAAAAAGCGATCAAACTGCAATTAGCCTGTAGCAACCTATTAACAAGATATAAATATACAAACTGTACTACCTAAGGAATAGATAACGCATAAAGAAGACATGTAACTTATAATACAAATACAAAAATAAAATGTAGGCATGAGCAATCAAACCTGCAGAGATTCCAATCTAACTACAGGGAGCAAAGTACCAACAAACAGCAATTGAAAGCATAATTGTACCAAAAGTAATGTATCACTCCTAATCCTTAGAGATCAATATATAAGTAAAAATAGTATTAGTGGATATATGTCAGAACATCTTAGTCAAAAAAGGGAGAAAACCTGAAAAGACGATGCCAGATAAAGGGTTAAATATCCACCAACTAAACCTATGGGGAAAAGAACGTAATCCACAATAACAAGAAGATACAAGTATAGCCACTAAGTAGAGCTGCAGTGATCTGAAGAGAAGAGGGCACCAAGAATAACTGGTGTACTCCCACTCTAGTCCAACATGAACACATAAATAAATAAATACATAAATAACTCAAACACTCAAGCAACAGAGCAAAGAACCAATACATTCCTGAATCTATATAAACTGGCATCAATCACATAATGCATACAAAATACAAAATAATACAAGTGAGGGACATAAAGCAAAGGTCCTCAACAAAATCACATTGTTATAGACATATATAGTAATAATACCAGGAGCTGGCCTAAGATATGACTAGAATGTGTAGAGATATAAATGGAATGGCAATATCTGCGTGAGAGAATATGTAAATATTGGTACTGTGCCTTTAAGGAAAAACGAAAATTCAAATAAAAGTGTAAAAACAAGAAAAATGTATAAAGGAAGAAAATAGAACCAGATATAGTGAATTGGAGATCGGCAAACAGCAAATAAATAGCAAATAAATAAATAAAGATATGTCTTATGCAATATGTGCAGTGCAAGTGCCTCTATTTCTGCTATAGAACAGAGTGGCTGGCACTTACTCCAAATGATATACTTTGTATCATGCAAAGATAAAAATACAAATGAAAATAAAAATAAAAATAGAATGATGAAATATTGAGGCCCCTCTGTAAGGCATCCATGATTTGCTGGTGAACGTTCCCAGTGGGTTCACCAAGTAGTGCCAGATAGGTATTGGTATCCGACAACTGCTGGAGGATTTCTGACTGATAGTCTGAATAGTTCTGCAGGACTATTCCATCCCCCTTGTCTGCCGGTCTTATAACAATCGTATTATCTGTTGAGAGAGATTTGATGATGTCTCTGTCTTTTTTGAAAAAGTTGGAGTGATGACAATGTTTCTCCTGAAAAAAATTGGAAGATTCTTATTGTACCGCATGTAAAAAGGCCTTGATCCCAGGTTGATTAGTAAGTGGGTCAAATTTACTCTTTTCTTAAAGATAGGGCTTGTCAGTGGAGTCTCACACTTGATTCCTTAAATAAATCTATCAGGCGCATTGTTCTGCCGAACTTATAAAGTTCCACCTCCCACTTCAATGGATCTGGCCGTGTAGTGCGGACAAATGACAGTCCTTAAGACAGCAACAGGAGTTCGCCAGGGAGAAGGGTTCTAGATGATAAATTGAAGACTGGAATTATCTTCTCATCCGAGGTGGCCTTTCTCTTGCCCCACCATGTACGTTCCCTCTGTCCTCATCTTGCGATGTACCTGTGTCTGTGTTGCCTGCCCTGCTCTGATACCTCGTAATTACCCCCTGATGTTCTGTTGGACGGGACTCTAAAAAAGCTACCCTTGTATCTTGGTTAGGCTTACGTTGAGTGGATGGATTAGCAGTATGTGATTTGGAGTTGGATTCGCCTGAGGATTTGTCGATGGTAAATTGTCTGGGTTTGCGGACCGGTCTCCGGCATCTCGCAAACCTCGGGGTATCACTATGGCCACTGAGCCACCTGTTTCTCTGTATGTGTGTGTTTATGTATGTGTGTCTGTATATATGTTTCTCTGTATGTGTGGGTACATGTGTGTGTCTGTATGTGTGTGTGTGTATGTGTGTGTATGTATGTATGCATGTGCATGTGTGTATGCATGTATGTGTATGGATGTCTGTATGTATTTGTGCCTGTATGTGTGTGTCATGTATTTGTATGTGTGTGTCTATCTATGTATATGTGTGTGTGTCTTTTTGTGTGTCTGCATGTATATCTGTTTGTCTGCCTTTGTGGGGGGGATGTATGGGAGGGTGTATGGCGGGGTGGAGCCGATGTATGTGGGGGCAGGGTAATTTTTGCACTGGGGTCGAGCGGTTTCTTGTTACGCCTCTGTGCGTAGATAAACTGTGTATGAGTGTGTCTGCATCTGTGTGCCAGTGTGTGTATCTGTGTGTGTGTGTGTGTATCTGTAGGTGTCAGTGTGTGTATGCATCTGTGTGTGTGCCAATGTGTATGTATGTGTGCGTGTGTCTGTGTAGGTATATGTGTGTATCTGTGTGTGCCAGTGTGTGTATGTGTAGGTATGTGTGTGTGTAGCTGTGTGCCAGTTTATGAATGTGTGTATCTTTGTGTGTGCCATGTGTGTACCTGTGTCTGTGTGTGTCAGTGTGTATGTGCTTTATATCTGTGTGCGTATATAGGTAATATGAAGAAAAATGAAAAAGAATCCCTGTGACGATAGGGGATTCCTGGCTGGTATTAGGAAAGCAGGAATAAAGTGAAACTAAGCTAACTAATGTAGCTTCAAAACTTGGTAGGATAAAGGTACAAATGCTGCAGCTAAAGTGCTTTAAAAGTATCAATGAAAAGATAAAACTTTATTGAATTTGAAATATAAGGATACAATTGGATACAAAGTTGAAGAGCGGGGGACAAGAGTAGTCTCTCTATATATAGATAAATATTTATATAAAATACATACATAATAATGTGTGGCTTGGACTGCCAAATATGACTGTAGCTACAGGGCTGAAGGGACAGAATGGAAACATAGGGAAAATTCACTAGTGACATAAGTGATCTAATAAAAGAGAACTACAATAAAACAGAGGAGTAGGACAGGTAGAATGACATTAGAGATAAATTGAAATGGTAAGTGGGATGTAATCCCATAAATAGGCTAGCAATAAGATGGTAGAGAAGGTAAACTCCTATTTGAATGTCTATAGCTGCCAATGCTGGGGTATCAATTTCCCTCCAAGCTAGCAATAAGACAGTAAAGAAGGTAAACACCTACATAAAAATGTCTATAGCTGCCAATGCTGGAAAAAAAAAGTGTAGACAAATGAATCCCATTCATTAGTCTACACTTTTTGAGCACTTTTAGCACCATGCACATCATGTTTGCTTAGTTATTGATTTATTGATTCTTTTTTATAGTTATTTTGGCAGGATAAATGCAATAAAAATATATGTATATAACCCAAGTGGTTATACCTTTTCCAACATTTACCACTGTAGATATCAGTAAGTTAGATATGCTCCATACTAGTTTTTTAAAGTTTGTGTGGCGGACACGGATTGCGGCTAAAAGATTAACTTTCCCAGTTAAAAAAGGTTGTCTAGGTTTCCCTCTGATTAAAGATTACTTTAAAGATAACATAATAGGACACATATATAAGATGCAAGAACTAAATATAGAATCTGAAATATGGTACACGATTTAGATACAAATGCTGTGTTCAGAGGAGCCCTACTGTGCTATCTGGAATATCTCTTATGATAGACATAAAAAGACAAAGGAAAGCAGTTTTGTTCTTGAGAACTTACTGAGTGCTTGGTGGCAAATAAAACAAATTGTGGATTTGCAGAAGCAGGGTTTAGAAAACCTAAACATTATAAAGGGGTAGAGTCCAACATACAGGATTTGGATTAAGAAACTTGGAGAAAAGCAATAAAAGTAATGCCTAAAGCCTATAAATGTATTTGCTTGAAATACAATGATAATAATCAGGTAATTAGGAAAAAATGGGGTAAGATGCTGGACATGCAATTTAAGCAAGCTGAACTGAAAAAGTAGAATGATTTAATTCACTATACTAATATCTTTTTTTGGTACTTAGTACCTGCCCGGTTGGCAAGATTTTCTCCTGTAAGTAGTTACAAATGTTGGAGGTGTGGGAAAGTAGAGGGGAATTATCTTCATGTCTGGTGGAGCTGCGAGTTAATTAAAAAAATGTGGGAATTGGTTTTCAAAAAACTAACTTTGATTGGCAATATTATAATAGATAAAACCTGAAATTGCTTTATTACATTTAAATAAAAACAATCATTGCTGACATTTCACTTTTTTGTAGCTGCTAAATTATCAGTAGCTAGAAACTGGGGTAAGGTAGGTTTGATTCAGTGGATACAGTTTAGAGAACAGATACTCTTCCAATGAAGCATGGAACAAGGTTTAAGCGCTAAGGCCAGACAAGAGGGTAGTATCCTTAAAGAATGACAAAGCATCATTGAAAGCAAAGTGTGATGTTGGTAGTTGTAACTAAAAATAGATCTTCTTTTAAGGGTTAAGAATTGACGGGACCTCTAGTATCCATCCAGGAACACCTGTGGGTTGACTGGTATATGTTTGAACCAACGAAAAAGGTTACCTGCGCTCTCTCCCTAATCCCTATGTCTATTTAAACAAATGGAGGTTATTTAGTTACTCCAATGGCCACTGGAGGGAATGCCCGCCTGCCAACGTCAAGGCAGACCCCCCTAGATGGGCCCTACTCTGACCCTTAAACTTGCTTCCTTGAGCCTCTGGGAAAGATCTCTAATGAGACAGAAAGGGGTATTTTTTATATACACCCCATTATACTTATTAACCCTTAATAGGGAACACATGGGATGGGCGGCACCATTGTAACCTAGCTGTGTGATACAAAAAGTGAATACAAATACAAAACGAAAAGTCCTGCACTCACTTCCATCACTCCTGGGCAGCAGCAACGACCACAGTGCTGCCGCCCACCAAACACGATGCAATACCCCATAACCTGGGCAACATGGATTGCACACATGACAGGAAAAGGTGGGCAAATACACAGTAACACTAGGGGACAACTATCAACTCCTAACATTCTACACCTATTACATAATAATTTGTCATTAGAATAGCAATTGCCAGTATAACTTCAGAGGTTCAAGCATGCTATGTCACACAGTGAATATCACTGTTATGTCCAATACACAATGTTTAGAACATCTAAGAAACCTATGATCTGCAATTCCTACATTTACCAAAACTTGACAAAAATTATTTATAATGTGCTTAGTTTAAATTTATATTATTACATTTTATCTTACACAGATATATTTGTTGTAAAATTTTATTTTTTGATGACTATATATATATGTTATGATATTGTAGCATACATTAAGCAACGCCTTTTAATGTTATTTGATGTTGTCTTAGCCACTTCATGGTTATTGTCTGCACCAATGCCTGTACCAATGACTATATTTCTGAAATGCAAAAAAAAATTAATATAACTGGGAAAAAAAAACCTCTCCACCAAACAGCTTCATAGATCCAGCTCACATGCTGATGCTTTTTTAAATATTGTGGGGTTTAATCATGAAACACCAGTAGTAAATTGAAAAACAAATTCTAAATATTGTTCAGAATGGCAATTTTCATATTTACTAATGTCAATTCTGGTCAAAATTTGGTCCATCCAACTGGATCTGTGCAAGATGGTCAGAAGTATTTGGTGTCTGGTTTAAAATCAGTGCTTTTCTTGTATCCAAAACCTGTACAAACTGAACATGTACAAAGCACAGATTTTAAACTGAATTGGAACTCCAGCAGGATCCCCATGGGATGGGGCTTTTTTAGCTACTAAACACCGCTGGCTGTGCAGTCACAGAATTATGGTTTTCAGTGAGCTGCTATGCTTTTAATTATTATATTAAAAGAAGACATATGCTGTCCCCACAGTCCACAGTGGGTTGTGGCTACAAATAAAATATTGAAAGGAGATGGACATACCATTGTCTACCTCCCAAAAAATGTTGCCACTTGTCTATTATCCCAGTGTGACTATGTGTCTATAAGTTCATAGCCACCCTTCAATAAACAAAAATCCTACCTACCACCCTCACAGTAATAACAGAGAGGGGAACCAAAAAAAATCTAATATCTTTAAAAAAAAAAAAAAATCAGCACTTACCATCAGAGGTATTCTTTCTTCCCAAATCATAGGTTTTTTTTGCTAGCATTGCCAGTGGGCAAAAGTTTTTAAAATTCGGACATGGATTTGATCAATCAGGGTCCAGATTTAAAGGACCACTATAGTGCCAGGAAAACATATTCGTTTTCCTGGCACTATAGTGCCCTGAGGGTGCCCCCACCCTCAGGGACCCCCTCCCGCCCGGCTCTGGAAAGGGGAAAGGGGTAAAAACTTACCTTTTTCCAGCGCTGGGCGGGGAGCTCTCCTCCTCCTCTCCTCCTCCGTTCCGCCAAGAGCTGCGCGCGCATTCAGCCGGTGCATAGGAAAGCATTTACAATGCTTTCCTATGGACGCTGGCGTGCTCTCACTGTGAAAATCACAGTGAGAAGCACGCAAGCGCCTCTAGTGGCTGTCAATGAGACAGCCACTAGAGGAAATAGGGGAAGGCTTAACCCATTCATAAACATAGCAGTTTCTCTGAAACTGCTATGTTTATGAAAAAATGGGTTAACCCTAGCTGGACCTGGCACCCAGACCACTTCATTAAGCTGAAGTGGTCTGGGTGCCTAGAGTGGTCCTTTAAGTCATCCATTGGCTTTCGGTGCGACTGAAATCTGAATAAGCCTGTTTTGCAAAATCCAGACATTGATAAGTAGTATGTATAAACAGGTTGAAAAGCCCTGTAAGGCACCAAATGGTTTTGCCTCATTCAGAATGGGTCCATTCAAACAACCCTGTATTTGGTTAAATCTTGCAGGTTACCTCTGGAAAATACCCTGAAATGGACAACATCAAATATATAAAATGTCATTATCTAAGTGTGATAATGTTTTAAAGGAATTTACATCCATTTGCTTAGAGATCTGGTTGTGTGCTTATGTTTAATGTTATGCTTGTTTATTACAATGACCAGAACTGTCAAAGAGAAAATTGACATACCCCATGACCCTTGCAATGTACTGTGTGAGTTCCAAAAAGTAATTAGGCACTCATTATAAACAATATATTGTGCCTGGATACTGAGACTGTTTACCATCATTGACTACCATACATTCTTAGATGTATGTACCATGATCCATCCATGCTGATTACAGCATAGCTCTTACTGGCTCTTAAAAGTGTGAGTTAACCTTTTAGCACATTGATTGAAATCCATATGTTATCACTTTATGTCCACCATTGGTTGTTTCTGAGGTCCTTGGAATTTATTTTATAAAGAATCTCGATTTGTTTATGTTTGTATTATTGCACTTAATGGTTGTCCTATACAATAATTCATCTTTATTTGGTGCGGTTTACCTATATTTTTGGTTTACAGTGTGAGTTCAATGGCCACATTCATTCATGAACCATGCTGACATAGCTCAGTCTCATGCAGATCATCTAAACCAGGGGTAGGCAACCTTTTACTAGTACTGTGCTAAAACAAGACCTTGAAGTCCTATGGCAGGCCAGTTCTGTTTTTTTTCAAATTGATGTGTGTATGTTGCCGTATTCTGCTTGAGTTATAAATAGGTGCTGCAGTTCCTTTGTAGCACTGTATGTGTGTATGTGGGATGTTATATTGTATATGTTCATTAATAGTTTGTGGTATTGTGTATGATACCCGGGCTGTGTATGGGGGCTGCTTGTAGAATTGGGTGTGGACGATATGCCACATACTGTGTTTGATAGTGTGTGTTTGTAGGACTGCTTGTGGTATTGAATGTAAGGCTGCTTGTGGGGTTGTGTTTGGATTGTCAGTGGTGTGTATTTGTGTGTGGGCTCTTTGTATTATTTGTATGAGGGAGTGCTTCTTATGCAGCTCTGTATATATCTAGTAGTGTGGGGAGCTTCCCTGGGGTCCAATGAGAATCGGGTTGGCCAGGTGCAGGTCAAGGACAGGAGCTGTGATAAATGTTGTGTGAATTCCCGTTCACAAGTGCTGGGAGGAAATGATCTGAGATCACTTCCTCTAAGTGCTGCAGAAATGCTTTCCTATGCGACCGGCTGAATGCGCGCGCAGCTCTTGCCGCGCGTGCGCATTCAGCCGACGGGGCGGAACGGAGGAGGAGAGCATAAATTGAGGATTGTTTCTCACCAGCTGCAATCACTTCTTTGTTTGCACTAGCAGATATCTGACGTCCCACTACGACTCCTGATGTTTGCATGTTTGATTCTGGCATCTTTAAGCGCAATGCAAAGGCACCTCAAATGAAATGTATGGCACATCATCAGCTGTATAAGTTGATGTACAGGTTGACACACAGAATAGGTCAACTGTCATTAAGGCTATACATATTGGAGATGTACCTCTTTTTATCAGCCACCACTTAGAGGGTTAAGATGCAGCGAATGTGCTTATAGACCTTTCTGTGCAAATAGTATACATATTTTCATTTAAATTTGTGGTCAAATGCAAAATTATTTAGCAATAACTGATCGAATCGCCTTAAAAATTTTGCTAAATTCCCCCAATCAAGATGCTAGACTTAAAATTCTAGGCATTTATGCATTTAACATAAGGTTTTCTGCATGTCCACTTGAAATGTTGGAAGAATTGCCTGCTGGCAAATGTGAATTAATTTGATGAAATATAAATGTATAAGGTGTTACACTGGAATACATACCAAAACCAAATTACAAGAATTTCACTTATTTATTCCATAACTGACAGCAGTTTGAGCATCAAATAAAAAGAGGTATGTCCTTAAATTATGGGGTTTCATTTTCATGGATCAATATGATGGCTGTATTGTTTGAGTATATTGGTGTTTTTCACTGATGCATGGCTTTCAGAAGAGCTTCATTATATCAAACCTTTCATTGCCCTTGTACTGCAACACACTGCCAAAAAAACAACTGCCAAGCATATCCAAGCAATTTAAAGTCCCCTCCAGCAACACAAGTAGAATATTACTTTGGTACTAAAATGTAAACAATGAAAAGGATAGTACTCCCTTCACAATGTGCTGCTTGCGATGATCAATTATACTTTTTTTTTTAACTATCTGAAAAATATATTAATTCGAGATGTGCAGTGGGCTCAAATATTTTGATTTTAATCCAAATTCCAACAAGTTTTAAGTTGCTGTCCCAGTTGCGCGTAGAATTCAGAAAAAAATCCAAAGAGCTTTTCAATATTCCTACTTTAAAAAAAAAAAAAATGTTTATGAAGCCGTAGAATGTGATTTATTTATTTAGCACAGCTACTAAATAGGAGCTTACACACAATGTAATTCTGTATTGGTAAAACATACACTCTGGTTGTACCATATGATTTTAAATTAAATAACTCTGAAACAGAATGGAGCTTAATATGTACATATGACATTGATCTCTGCACAACAAGCTGTGAAGCTTTTGACCCACGATAGTAATAGCAAAATCAATAAGGAGCTCTTACAAGATTAACCCCTCCAATATTAAGCAATTTTTTACTAAAAGAAAAAGGAAATAACCACCAAAATCCATGTTTTTTTTTCTCCTCTAGAAAGTAATATGTCACTCTGAGACTACATAACTATAATTCCCAGAGAAAGGGTAATGGGCATGCTTACACTAGCAATGTTATGTTATGTTATTATTTATAAAGCGCCAACAAAATGTCAGGTAATACAGCTTCCTACAATGCATCTAAAGCCACAACCGAACCTTAACTAAACTGATCTAGATCATTTCTGGTCCCTAATAAAGTTAGCGTCTAGTTGGTTTAAAAAAAATACACCTGAATTCTCTGTGTATCCTCGCAGTGTCCCTTTTTAGGAGGAACAGTCCCTATTTTGGGACCAAATCCCTCTATGCCTCCTTTGTATCCTAATGTCCCTCTTTACTAGGAGCCCTATATTGTTGGTGTGTCTAAAGTGCAGAGGCATAACTAGAAACCATGGGACCCTGGTGATAATTGCCCTGGGGCCCCCCGCATATGTCTACCCTCCTCCTCCGATATGTTCCCCCAACATACAGACAAACAGATACCCATGCAAACACACACACACACACACACATTCAGACACATACAAACACACACACAGAGACACACATATACAGGCAGACATACACACGCACACATACATACAGACATACAGACACACAAACACACACATACATACACACACATACAAATACACATACAGACACATACATACAAACACACAAATACACACATACATACATACAGACACACACACACACATACAGACACACATACAGAGAAACATTCATACAGACACACATTCATACAGACACACATACACAAACACACACATATACAAAATGTTTTTAGTCACCCTCCTGTTTCGTACCTTTTAGGTGCAGGAGGGGGACTTTCCCTGGGGTCCAGTGGCTCTGGCTGATGGGAGTCAGAGTTTACACTCTGACATTCTCCTCTCCTTCCTCCTTCTGTGCGGCTCCAGGTGATTGCTGGGAGGAGTGACCAGGGCTGATGTCATCACAGGGTGCCTGGTTGCTCTGACCGGGCCCCCTGGAAATTCAATGCAATTGCGTGGCCCTAACAGCATGGGCCACCCAATGGGCCCATGAATACGTGCCCCACATATACAACACTGGGCCGCGTTACTCAGCTGGCAGGCCCCCCGATTGCAGGGGACCGCAGGGCTGTCGGGACCCCTCGAGTGACGGGCCCGGTCGCAGCTATGACCCCTACGACCGCAGTAGTTCTGCTACTGTCTGAGTGTGTAACATAGATCAACAACAATAATACTCACAGTACTTGACTAAATGTATGAAGAAATCAGTCTGTGAAAATAAGATACATGGTTCTTTTTCTTGTCAAATGTTTTTTATTGAAAGGTTTTCATTCTTAACAATAATCATTGTAAAATAATTGATTTAATTGATTTAAGTGCGGTGTAAGTAACAAAGAGCTATACCTATAAGTGGAGCGCTCAAACACATATATAGCTTACCAAACATTATTTCGTACCATGGTACAGTAAAAAGTACATGTGAAAAAAATACAGAAAAATACAATTTAGTGCAGATGGTATTTAAAGTGGCAATGCAATAATAATAATGGAATCGTAATGAATTGTGCACTCACATTTCAAGGAGCCTATATATAGAAACACTGGCTCCGTATCAAGGCTAGTGTGCTTATTATGGTAGCACCACCCTTCTACTTCGATTTGGAGTGATTCTCAAAGACAAAAACAGAGGGAGAGCGAACCAATGTGTAGATTGCGGTCATAAAAGCACACATATATATTAATAAATGTGGTGCTCAACTGGTCCTGAGCCTATGGGTCCTGGCTCTAGGTGTATAAACTCTGTGCCAGTTTGAATGGGGATGGCACTACCCACATGAAGATTCTCTGGAGGCTCCAAAAAAAAAAGACTTGAGTAAAATATAAAATAAAATAACAAATTTATTAATATATCATGTATAAAAACAAATAGTGTAAAAAAGTACTCAATAAAAGTCCTTTAAAAATTACTCATTGCCCTGTTGTGGTTTCCCTTTGCTGGTTATCCGAGGGGGTGTTCTTGAGCATATTGTTCTGGTTTTTGACTTTGGCTTCGTTTTGACTTCCATGATTTCTGGTATCCTTGAATTCTTGATTTCCCTCATTGTTGTGTATCCTTCTGTATCCCTGTCCTCGGCAAGTATTCTGACTATTCTTGGGTACGTTAAGTCCGGCCATTCTAATGTCCGGTTAAACGTTATCCTTAGTCCTATGTGTGACACAGTACTGCATGCTGGATCAACTAGTAATCCTGAAAAAGACACAAAGAGGAGGGGTAGCGTGGCACAGAGGCACAAGGAGAGAGGAGAGGTAGTGAGTATAGCTAGATGGACTAGCAGACAGACAACAGACTTTAAACAATTAACAAACAGGGAATATTATAAAAAAAAATAAAGATGTGGCTCTAAAAATATGGTCAAATATGGTATTTTTATTTCATAAAGCTCAGAAATCAATGCCTTCAAAAAATCTTTATAGCAACACATTTACTTGTAAACATCAATATACAGCTGGATTTGGAATCTGTCATTGAAATACTACTTTTAATAAATGTGTGCATATTTGACATTGTCGGAATATGGCCTGGCAGGTTATTGAGAGAGCAGACGGTGGCCACTATCCAAAAGGAAAGTAATATTGCTTATTATCTTTCATCCTCTGCATTTGACATTATATTGTCCACAAGTGTATACTACCACAGCTAGAAGAAAATGTAAAATTAATCTTCCATCTCATTCCCTTCTGTAGAAATGTCCTAATTAAACGTAGCAGAAAATGATTCTAAAATCTGAAAGACATATCCGATACTGTGCCTGCTACCATTGTACACTGAGTTAATTGCAAAAGTAATTTATTCCTGCTCTACATCCAGTGATTTTAATGCAGACAAATACAGAAGAAGCAAGAAAGTCTATTTGCTAAAGCTACATACATCAAATTAAGTAAAATATCACTGATATTAAAAACTGTCTGTTTGAGTTTGGAAAGATATTTATCTTTTAGAGGCTCTGTTCTGTATCAGTGTCTCACCTCCAAAATTTGCAATATATTTTTTGTGTGTTTGACTCATGGTAGTGGATATGTCTTTTGTTAATTACTAACTTGGATTTTAGTTTCTTCTTGTAACTTAATGACTAAACAATTTGCCTGTTTATGATGCAAGTTTGCTCAGCCACAATATCCTTTTTCTGATTAAATTCATTATATAACTTTTTATATGCACATATACATTTACAACTCTTCATCCAGTATGAAAGTATAAAAACCTAAAGAAAAGTGTATATTTTTACTTATCTAACTTATTTGTAATAATGTGTGGTTCATAACAGATGGATTTGTTTTATCATGACTGTAGGAATAGCTCCATCCATATAACTCAATATATCCACAAGATTTAATTTCATTTTTGTTAGTTATAGGTCACTTATTAAAGAGTGCTGTGACAGACCGCCTGGCACCTGAACGGGTACCTCTGTAAATCGCTGCTTACTAGTACTTACGAGCACCATAAGCAGTGTACTGGAACACCATATCCACCGTAAACCCCACAAACCGCCGCAGTATGGTTGTTCAGTAACCGAACCATGTAATCCCAATTGCACGAACAGAGACTTTTACATTATATTCCACAGGGTCCATAGTCTGTGGGCAGGAGGCTGGCAAGCTGGCTCCTGCAGGAGCTTGTGGCAAACTCATGTAAAAAGGGGGGTTTGTAACAAGTGCATTATTAGGATTTTATGATTTTAAATAAAATTGTGTTACACAAACATATATATGTGTAGAAGGAAGATACTCAAGTGTATTATGTAGTAGCATTTTGATGCATAATCAAACAGCCATTTAGTTACTAGTTTCTGCCCAAACACCTTGTTATATTTTGTATTCTTTGTGTCACACAGACACACATACACACCATTGAATTTGCACTGTGAATAGTGTTATCCAGATCGCTAGTAATATGGTGCAATTACCTTCCATGGCAGGGCTAAAACTAAGGACCATTGCACACAGGCCACTTTATTTAGAAGAAGTAGTGTGGGTACCTTTAGTGGTCTTTTGAATTTTTAAGATTCTGATTTCGAATTGTTAACTTAGTGGATCTATGTCTCCTTGCCCTTTCATTGGATAATACCACATACAAATTTAAAGAACAGAGGCTATTTCACATGACATATTTTGATCTTAATATGTAAAGAGACACTATAGGCACCAAATCATCTTGAGCTTATGGAAGCCGTTTTGGTGTATAGATCATGCCCCTGCAGTCTTACTGCTCAAGTCTTAACATATTATTGATATGGATTTTGTTTTGTATGCAATAAAAAAATAAACCTGTTTTGAAGTGGAGCACTTCTAATAATCCAACATAAATAGCACCATTCTATTTGACAATTAATACATTTCTTCAAAATAATATGTATATTATGTGATTAGATTTCTAATTTACCAGACAAAATAGATAAAAGAAGCAGAAATTAGTTCACTTTCACTGTTAGAAGTTGTATTCTTTAAAGTGTTTCTTATATTCTTTAGAGTCCTTTTAGACTGGTTAGGGATATACTTAAAGGGATATATAATGTATGTGTTCTGTTAATACATACACACACACACACATATAGAAAATAGTAAGTGAATTTTCATTAATGTCACTTATCAAACCATACAGTGTGCTCTATATTGTTTTTTATAATTTTTTTATATATACCACGGAGAGGACACCACAGCAACTATATATCCTAGAGTGGGGATCATACCACTTCACGCTGTTTAAAGCAGCCACATACTAGGCTCCAATAAATGTGAGTGTAATTTCTATTTTAATCCGTTTTGTGATAATTACAGCACAAAAAATAACTACACTATATAGTGTACACCTCTGGGTTCCCTTCCATATTCCTGGACCATATATTGAGATGCACTAGAATATCCTCAGGCAGGGATCATACCACTCAATTGCTAACCAGAGGAGTTCTGTAGCTCCATCTACTGTTAGTGCGTCTCCTTTTCTCCATCACTCCTTGTTGTGTTAAAAACTACACTACATTACTGCTGTCGGATAAGTGAGACTCTGTTTGAGCTGCCTTGTATACACATCAGTACTTCTCAAGGACTGAACCGTACCTTCTGGGGTTTTTTTTTTTTTTTTTGCTTTTATATAAATGTATTTTAAATGGTAACAACCTTCTCTTTTTTTTCTCTTTTCTCTATATATTCTCATTCAAGGAAAGCAGAAGAACAGTACCAACATGTATGTTTTTTTTATAAAATGCAACTCACATAAATTTGGGCCTTAAAATTGTTCTAAAATGGATTTCAATAGTATACTTTACAGTAGAATATGCTGCTTTACAACTAAATATTAACCCCCTTAAAAGGTCACAAAAACATTTTAAGAAAATAATTTTACTATTACAATATAGTCAAACTAACCATGCAGAAATAAAAAACAAGTTCATGAAAATACATGAAACAGTGCTATCTTAGCAATAAGATAAGGCCGGGGACTAATGAAAGTATTAGACAATTGGACAGACTAGATAGGCTAATTTGTTCTTATCTGCTGTCACATTCTATGTTTCTATGTAAAACGAGGATGCATACATACAACTATTGTTCATCCTCTAACTAAAAGATTTCAACAAACTACTTTAACAGGTCATAATGAATGATATTGGCCTGATTTTATTTTTTATTAATTTGTATCCAGTCTTTATATTTTCGCACTTGATTCTCTCAAATGATATACATGTGGAGTGTTTTTACTAGTTTAATTACCAGCCACATAAGTACTTAGTGGAAAACAAGCAAGAAATGTGGTGAATCATGGGTTATTTTACGCACTTATGCTCAGACACTAAAAAGCCAGGGAACAATAAAATGTACAGTACCAAACAAATACCAATTACTTTTCAGTATAGGAACATTATTCTAGGCCAGCTCTTATAAAAAGTGCAAAAAATTTAAACACAATTGAGTTCAAATTTAGACCGTGGATTTATATTTTCCAAAAATTGTATAGTGTATTTTTGTCATCCCAAGAAGGTCACTTGTGTTACTTAGATACATTTTCATGTTATCTGAAGCTCTGACTTTAACAGATGCTTAGTTTCCCATCTTCGGCAAAGTCAGACATACTGCAACACTGCCAAGCTTGTAATGTCAACTTCATTCAGACATTCTCCTTGATACTTTTATCTCATAGTCTGCTTGTTGGACTTGTACAATAGAGAGTTTGGGAAAAATGTATTTGTTTAATTAGAAATGGTTTCGGGCAGCTTTCATGTAATCTTTGGCTCACCGGCACCTTTAAAAAAATAAAAAAAAGAGATTAAATATATGTGTAAAGTACTTGTTCTTTAAGTTACAATTTTCATTAAATTAGAATATTTTTTTATTAACGTGCATCATATATTGTACTTATGAGATTCAATGGGTACCAATTATTTTGATTAAGTAAAAACAGCTGGGGCAGTTGGAGGTGATTAAGTAAGTAGAGAGAAGAAGAAAGCATTTTGGCATTTTAAAAAAAATGCATTGCTACAAATGCCATCAGGTTCCTAATTAGTGCTCGTAAACAGGATATTTGACTGTTTACATTCATATACATATGTTATGTCCAAAACACGTGACAAAAATGCTATTTTGATTGTACGCTGACTGAAATATTGCAAGAAAAGGGATACTGTATAATTTATTTAAAAAAAAAAAAAAACATTAGCCCCTCAAGAGGATAAACACATTAAATGAAGCAATAATACAGATGCTTATTATTTTAATGTTTATGTATATCTGATCAGCAACCTATACACAAATTTATATTTTATCCTATGTTTTTATATTCATCAATGCAATGCTATTATTTTTCTAAAACAAAAATACTTCGTAGTTGCAGCGGTTAATATAAATGGAGTTAAGCAACTATGGATATGCAACTAAAATGTAAATTCTCGGCCTGCTTAATTACACCATCTTTATGTATCTTCGGCCCTTGAAAATTGCAAACAGTAAAAAGGCTATCCTCTGGATCTCCTTATTAAATTTCACAGTTGTGCATAATATTGCTGTTGTGTTTGTCCTATGATAAGAAATTAGCTTAGCTAACCCAGGTGCCTTCCAAATTAATAAACCATAAACAACCCCAGAAATAATTCTGTCTAATTGGTTATCTCACAGCAGTTTTTCTTACTAAATTGTGTTCACAGTCCAGCAAGCCATACGATTGTAATCTAATTCAATTTAATTGAAATGCATTTTTATGATTCCTTCTACATCTCTATTGATTTTTGTGTGCCATTTCTAATTTTTTACTGACTTTATCTTACAGGGAAAAGTCAACCATTTATCAAACAAACAACATATTTACATTTTCTATGTTACTATATTATTATCATTTTTAATGGAATTCTTTAAAACTATGATCAATTTATGGAATTTTCTGTACTACAATTTTAAAATGGGAGTTACATTTATGTATCTATTCATTTTAGTATTAGTAATTTGTGTCAGTTTGTAAAAATTGGTGAAAATTTGTGTGACTTCTTGTATGTAATTCTTTAAAGATAGCTTGCAAAATACTAATTGCTATCATTAGTAGACCCTAAAGCAACAAATTTGCTGAGTTTTTCATTTTGAGTATGTTTCCCATATCATTAGTATTGTATGTATGTCCGAGAGGTTATGATTCAAAAGACAGCAGTAATGAAAACTGACTTGTAACAATTGACTTATACCCCATAACAAAACACAAAGCCATAAAAGCTCCATTTCTTTTTTACTAACAAAAAAAAAAATAAGTTGGGACCGTTTTTATTACTTTTTCCATTGTATTTCATTTTATTCAATTTGTACCATTAATGTCATTTTTATTGCATTCTTCTCTGGCATATATTGTTCCATACAATCTACACTACTGTTTTAATACACTAATTGTATTTGGTTCACTATAACTTACTATTATACCATTAGGCGCAACCTATGTTTTATTTTTTTCTGCTACATTACTCTTTGTGGGATCTTCTGAGGGTGCCCCATAAACCAAGGTGTGCTGCCACTGTGTCTACTTTATGGTCAGTTATTTAGTGCTTATCCGCTGTTGTGTTTGTTTCCTCTGATTATTTGTTTAGCTGCAGTAGCATGCATCAATCAGTGCTGTCCCTATTCCTTCAGCTAGGTGTGATAGGCTGTAAGTGGACTGATGTGAAATGATCCATTTCACTTCCAGTCCAGGATCACACAGACACTGGAGGAGCTTAGACAGCACTTAGTTTGACACAATCTATAACTGTTCCTGGAGTTCTACTATCAAGTATAGGGGCCTGACTGGACCAAACATGGCACTGGCCAAGGCTCCTGGTACTTAGCCCCCCATCTTCCCACACCAGCCCACTTAAACTCAAAAAGACACATTATATAAGTGCTGAAAACAGGCACCACCTATAGAACAGCTACCTGTAAGCAGGTAAATGCTTACCCAATAGACCATATGTCCCATATGTCCCAAGATAATGTTAAGGATCAAATCAAGCGTTTGATAATTTTGTGTACCTGCCCCTGTCCAAATTGGTTATATGTTGCGTGCACACTTCCTAAAGTAATTCACACCAGACACAAAGGTTCAGGTTGATAAAAAAAACTCAGGAATTCTTTAATCAGAGGACGGGAGACAGAAATATGTCACATGCATAATTATAGATAACAGAGAAAATACAACAAGAATTGGTTACACTTTAAGGGGTCTCAACTAATTCCGTCCTACTGGGTGTGATGTCATTACTAACATGGAACTCTCCTATACATTACAGCACCATCTTGTCACATGTGGTAGTCAGTCGATGGGAGGGGGAGCAGTTACTCTAGCAGCCAGGTTAACACAGTGAATAATGAGCACGGATGCACAGAGTAAATAGACATTTTACTAGAGTTAATATTCTGTCCACAACAGTAATATCTTTATTTAAAAATCAGAAAATACCTTTGTGTTTATTGTTGCATTTGGGTAGTTGAAAACTAAAGATATGAGCAAGTTGATAGGAGAAGTTGACATGTTTTCAAATAAGAACATTTTCCAGTATTTTATAATTTGTATCTTCAATACAAAATAAAGAATTGAAACTAAAATAGACAAGCTGGGAAGATGGCTGAGTTGGAGGATTTTTTTCTAGCTCAACCATGTGTGCCTAAAGTTTGCAATTCAGAGTTTAGTGAATAACATTGTTAATGTCTTTAATATAGTATGAACTTAAGTTAATCCATTGACTTTTCTTTTTTTATTTATTTATTTTTAACAACAAAAAAAAAAACACTCACAATTTTGGGTAGTGAATGCGAAATGTAGGAAAGGAGAAGGAAGTTTAAAACTATGTAACATCTACACTGAGATGTGAGACACAGTGGTAAATATGCATTACCCTTTCTTTAATGGAAGCATAAAGCTGTTACAAATATAAATGGGAAGTTCAAATATAAGTGCAATCTGTTGCAGTATAACACAATTAGATATTACTCAAATGGAATTTGAAAAGGGCATCCTTACAGATTAGTAATAGACAGTCCATAAATGTATAAAACTCCCTCAATTCTTTCCTAGATAGAACCTGACAAACAGCATCAGATAAGTGATCCATTTAGGTCTACTGAGGCCACTGTCATTAATGTACTGTTAACTCATTGCAGCATGAGTCATACTTTGAAGCCAAGATAGGAAATTGCACATTAGCATAAGCTAGCTAAACAAGTGATCTTTAAAGCAAATATAATATAAATATTTAATTTATCAAACTTAACAAATTGGTTGAAAGAATATCTGTGCAAAAATGTTTGTACGAGTCAGTTTCTCGCCTTGTGCATATTTGTGTCTTATTTGAAATTCCAAAATAAGATTGTTTCTTCCTATCTGACAGATCTAATGTTCTTCACAGTGTTCCCAACACTAGCTGGTATTCATGTTTTACTGTTAGGGTTAATACAACAAATAAGAATGAAAATTTGAAAGAACTCCATATATGTTGTGTTGTCCTCCGTATTTCCTCATTAAAAGTGCAGATGTTGTGGGAGTCCGAGTAGATGTGGGGACTGGGGAAATACATTTCATCCATTGAAAGAACTCCCAATGTTAAATTATACATGAAGATGTACAACATTTACGCTATTCAATGTTTGTGACAAACAATCATGATATCTTCTCCAGTAGTATTATATCCAGTGAAGTATTATATTTCCACAGGCAGATTGTCAACTGATATCCACAAAAGCAAGAACAGCCAAATTATCCAGAATCCAAAAAGAAAGTAAGAAACTAATTTAAAAAAATAAATCAGCATTCATAGATACACTGAAAGGTCTGACCAGGAAACATAGACACTCATAAAATAGAACTGTACTGTACTAATCACAAAGAGTATGCTTTCATGGTGGAACTTTTGCATGGAGATTATGTTAGTCTACACTTTTTTGGATTAAAAGTAAATGTCCTCCATGGTGGCAACACAAATTTCAGATTTAGTTAAGAAACATAAAAATATAAATAGTCAGCCCTATAAACGATATCTTACTAAAGAGAGCAATAAAGCTAAATTTCTGTGTTGAGCAAAATTAATGCAATTTTGATGCAAAAGTTAGATACAAACAACTCCATGAATTTTGCACAGAAACCATACAGATGTTGGATGAATAAAATCACCACCCCAGAAGAAACCCATAGCAGTTTTTTTAGTTTATTTTGTTGTTTTTAATGTATCCACTGATACTTGCATCACTAGCTTTCTGTGTTTAGTTAAGACCAATGAGAGTATCTTCAAAAAGAGAAATATATGCTGAACTATATCTATTGTTGTGAAGAGATGACAAATAAATGGGGCCAATATGGTAATTAATTTTGAAATTGATTTATATTGCGTGTTTCCTAATCACTGACAAAGCTTGCTCAGGATAAATGAACTGAACTAGCTTAATGGAAGACCAATACACTATCAATCATGTCTAATACCATCTATTTCTTTCTGTCCTGTAGTTTTGCAACATTCCTGTATTCATTCTTTATTATTTTCCTGTAAATATGGTGTTTAAAACAAACAGCCTATCAAAACACCATTCTAATCCTGATTTGGGATTTACTTTATATAATATAAACAATATTATATATGTGCATTTTCTCTTCATTCTATGTAATAATATCTTCATATGTATGTTTGTTAAATGATACTTAGTTTGAGTATTTGTATGTGTATTTTTTTAAATAAATGAGGCCTTGTAATTATATCTTCCAAGCTCGTTATAAATAAATATATATAATATATATATATATATATATATATATATATATATATATATATATATATGTATATATATATATATATATAAGCAAAATAGAAAATGCATAGAAAGTATATATATATATGTATATGTATGTATGGAATCTAGGAAAGTAAAATAAAAGTCAGGTACGTGTCTAGCGGGTCTAGAAATGGTTAAGATAGCAAACAATGGTATTATCCAGTAAGCAGTGGCCAGATAAGTAAAAGTAAATAAACAGCAAAGGTAACAAACTAGAAATTATTTGGTAAGTAGTATTCAAGTAAAGTCAAAACAAAAGTAAGAACCGGGTGTCAGTATGGAAACAACAAAGGTAACAGATGAGGGGAATTTCCAGCAAGCAATGTCCAGGTTTACAAAACCAAAGCAAAGTACAGATAACAAATCAACAGGATTATAAAAAATAATACATCCAATAGTATTATAAAAAAAACACAAGCCTAATGTAAATGCACTGTACAAACAACAAGCTTCCTTTAAATAGGGAACTCTTAGTCTTGATTGGCTCTAATCTGTGGGAGTGGATTAGCTGAAAGCCAGCACATGTGAATCCTACAGGTGCTTTAAGAGTTAAGGTAAACCAGACAAGCAACTGCAAATTAACATTGTGTTAATCCTCTCTATTGTTCCATAGTGGCATAGTGAGGGTGCAGACAGTAGAAGAACGTGGGGCACACAAGTTCAAGTCACCTTTTTTTATTATGGAGCCTTGGTTCCTCTCAAATGTGTGTTTGTTTGATTTTTTTTAAATACATTTAGTAAATAGAATTACCTATAAATTGTGAGAAAATTTTAAAACGTAATCAAATTTGAGCGCTTCTGAAAATGAGATAGCCAAATCAGATTTCAGTCAGTTTCCTCAACATGTTATCTTCTAAAAATAAAAAATAATGAATAGCTACATATCAGGATTTGCATCTAGTTGGCTAGTCACATGCAAAGGAATGTTGTAGAACACACAGGCTAAAAGTTCAGCAGAAAAAGGAACATGCTCACTTTTTGTCACCTCAATGGCGCAAGTACTCATTCCAGTGATACAAACTGAAAGCAAATAACCAAAGGACTGAATCAACAAAAATTTCTGCTATTGGAAAGGTATAGTATAAATAAATAAAGTGATAGATTAACTTAAAACAGGTTCAGAACACATATCAGTAAACACTTTATTGATAAAGGTCTTTTCAGACCGAAATACTGCTATTGGAATAAAGAATCTACACAATTATTCGTTTAGCAGAGTATTCAACTTTATTCCTATATTAGCTCACGTGTTATATTTGAATGATATCAGATTTATTATCCTGGGTTCTTTTGTTCTCTATCCAGAGTACTAATAGTGGGGATTCAGATAACCATATTTGTTGTTTTTTGAACATACCGATTAGTCCACTTTGAGAGACAAATAGATGCCACAATTTAATATTTTTGGATAAGCATTTCAAATTATTTTATATTTTTAAATAAACATTTAAATGTTTGTTTAGAAATATTAACATATAACAAACATATGTTAAAGATATATCGATATGTCAAAATATTACAACATTTTTATATTTTTCATAATATTAAATAATTTTAAAAGTATATCCAAAAATATTAAATCATTTAAAAATCTTATCCAACAATTTTAAAAAGAGGCTTTAGTTCAAAACACCATCTGCTCTCATCCAAAAAGTAGAGACTTAAATTGAGGGAAATTGCTCTTCATTCCTGATAAATTATTTCATGAATAATAAATACCTAAAGAAGAAGAAACTCTACCTACTTTTTCCTAAAGTGTCACTTTTTATGTGTCGCAAGGTGTTTGTGGATATTTGTGTGTATGTGTGTAGATGGAGATGGGGATACTTGCAAGCTTTCCTTTAAAGGAACACTTCACTGCCCAAATACCAAAACATAAAACGAAAAAAAATAACTGTTTAGTAGAAATACCCCAAATGAAAATATGCATGCATTTAAATATTTTTATATGCATAAATCTAAAAACTGTTTGTAAAAGCTGCTGATCTCTTGCCTGCTGCCTTTGCAAGCCGTCCCCTTCTTCCCAAAACCAGACTTTCTATGGCTTTCCAATCACAGAGTTCCCAATATAGCTCAATGAGAAGTATTTGCCAGGCAGGTGCTCTGGATAATTTCCTGCCTCTTGAGTTGATCTCCACTGAACTAAACAAACCATGAAGAAATGTGACCTGTTGTTTGCTTGAATGCCAGAGAGATGTAACAAAGTTAATTATTAAAGTGACAATTTCTATTGAAATCTGCACATTACGTAAAATGAAAAAAGAGGACACACTCTTCATTCATACACCATTTAGCAAGCTGAAGAACTTTAAGAGTCCACAGTGTCCCTTTAACAATTTCTGAAATTTAAATCTGACTTTGCATGCTTCTTGTATCATCCAGGCAATATAGAATAGGTTGAATAAAGGCAATTACAACAGAACAACCTTCCTGGTAAAATATTTTATAAATAAATAATAAAATATATTTTTCTGTTACTATTAAAATGAAAAATATTTTATAAATACCACATTTTGCAGAATAAAGAAATACTCATTAAAACTTTTTTCAAGTCTACCTTTTTAAAAATAAATTGTGTTGCTTGACAGATCGATGCAATGTGATCTTGTATAGTGATTGATAAAGAAAACTGACTCATAACTCCATCAAAACACAAAAAGGAGTTAAATAAGACAAGATAGGATGCCCTAGAAGTAACACAACATTTATCTAGCAAGCCTCGATATCTGTGCAGCAAGTATATCTAAGATAGTCTACTTGCCATTTGTAATCTAGTCCATACAAAAATAAATAGTTTTATGAATGTTTACTACTCTTACATATCTCCAGACTGTTTTAATTTATTTGCATGTACAGAATCATGCCTATCATACAGCTGAATTTAAAATATTACTGCCTTTTCTCTACAGTCTTGTTACAGAACATCAATGAAAACATTTAAGTGCCGAGTTGGTGTGGTTGTACATACTGGCAGCTGCAGCAATTCCCAGCACTGAGCACCTGACAGTTTATTTTACACAGTTAGTAGGCATGTCCCTACGTACTACTTGCTTCTCAAGCATTTTCTGAGCCTTTGCTGATGAAGTGATATTATTCTAGCACTGTCTAAACTTCTAGATGATGTTCAGGGAATTCTTCAAAAACATTTGAAACTATCCTGTTCAATAATACCGTCTGCGCAGAAAGGTGGACTAGACAAGGAAAATAAAGTTGAAATAACTGACAATAAGTTCACAGTTGCAATATTTTTTAACATTGAGGAAAACACAAAATGCAACGATTTCAATGTGTATATATACAAAAAAATAAAATATATATATTTTTTAATTTATTATTATTATTTGTTATTCTCAATCAATTTTTATTGAGGCACCAGTGTAACAGGTAATGATAATACATCAGAGACATATGCAGACAGAAGTAATGAGCATCATGGTGGTTAAGCATGGTAGAGACGTACTGGATACCGCACTCACCAAGTAACCCAGGTGCTCTGAAACCAAGGCTGGTCAGGCATCCCTTCCAAAATATGCAGAATAAATAACGGTTCAGGCACTCCGGGGTAACAAAAAATAGCAGCTTTATTGGGGCAAAAGCAGCAACATTTCGACCCTACCGGGTCTTTATTAAGCTTGATAAAGACCCGGTAGGGTTGAAACATTGCTGTTTTTGCCCCAATAAAGCTGCTGTTTTTGCTATCCTGGAGTGCCTGAACCATTATTTATTCTGCATATATTGAAAGGTGGTTAACCATTGACATGTGCAGACAACAAGATGAGAGTAATTTAGAAACACAATGACATGCTAGTATTACATGATGGTAATGCTGGAGTTTCAAGATTCAAGCTCTTTTCTTTTTTTTTGTAAAGGAATGTTTAAAGGTAATGCCAAAGCCTCCAATAATACAATCAAAAACTAACACTAAAACACTCTTATTGATCACTGAGAAGTTAGAAACTGATAGATTAAGAAAACACCCAATATTCATATGGAAAGTCTCCTAATTATTATAACTGGAGAGTTATGTAAAGTTTAATTTCTAGATATATTGACAACTAGATTGACTGGTAAGGTTTTATGCTTATATTAACAACCCTTAGGCATGGATATATTTCTCCATGATTATGAAGATTCATAACTTTGGAACTCGAGGGGGAGGGGGTTAGTGAAGAGTAGATGTGCAGCTTTGGGTCGATTTTTAAACGTATGTCATAGCCAAAATAATAATGGATGATTATAAGGTTGCAGGTTTTTTCTCACCAGGGGGCTCTATGGGCAATTACAGTGGATCCTCTCATATCACAGGCTGATGTCCTACATTATATTCTATTATTATTATAAAATAAAAATAGTTTTATATTATAATTCTCACATGTGCATGGGAGAACTACTACTGGACACATGTATTTCTACAAATTGCTAGCAGGCTAAGATTATGGAGAATGGTAAGAACATTAGAAAGACTTGAAGACAGAGGCCATAAACCAGCTCGAATTGGTCTGATTGTTGAGCTATGGGAGAAAAGAACCGCAATACTTACCCCAAGTGAAGGGTATTCCAGTAAATGCCTCCACAGGATGCTTTAGTGTAAAAAAATGCTGCTTTATTAAGTTAAAATATGGCACAGGTAACTGAAGTATTGATAGTAATGGTGAACCACCTAATGCATTTCACTTACTCACACCCTGATTTAAAGGATCACTATAGGGTCTGGAACACAAACATGTATTCCTGACCCTATATTGTTAAAACCACCATCTAGCCCCCCTGGGCTCCTCATGCCTACATAAATATAGCAAAATCTTACTGTATTCAAGCCTGAAGCTGTAACTCTGCATGCTGTTTGCCTCAGAAAACAAGCAGTCTGCTGACATCATCAGAAGTGGTAGCCTTATTCAATCACAGTGCTTCCCCATAGGACTGGCTGAGACTGACAAAGAGGCAGATCAGGGGCAGAGCCAGCATGATTCAAACACAGCCCTGGCCAATCAGCATCTCCTCATAGAGATGAATTGAATCAATGAATCTCTATGAGGAAAGTTCAGTGTCTGCATGCAGAGGGAGGAGATACTGAATGTTTGGATGCATTTTAGGCAGCCATGACCCAGGAAGGATTTCTAACAGCCATCTGAGGAGTGGCCAGTGAAGTTATCACTAGGCTGTAATGTAAACACTGCATTTTCTCTGAAAAGACAGTGTTTACAGCGAAAAGCCTGAAGGTAATGATTCTACATTCAAGAACAAATTCAATAAGCTTTAGTTGTTCTGCTGACTATAGTGTCCCTTTAAGACTGTCTGAACCACAAATAGGAGGGGAAGTGCATATACAATTAACAATATTCAATATGTGTATTAGTTTTTTAGCAATAACCCTAGCAACAATAAATAAAAGCATTCAGCTATAACACAGGTGCCTACATCATAATATGCCAATAACATTATTTGAAACAAATCCCTTTAGATATCATGAACCCTTTCCAATTTGTTTTTACATTGATTGATCAGTTTAAAAATTTATCAAAAGTGGTTCTATGTAGAAGGAATTGATTAGTCAACTGACAATTCGATTTGTTTAAGGATGAGTACAACAAAAGCACGTCTAGTGGGCATCAGTAAGAAGCAGGAGGAAGCTTCTGTCTTAACTTTTTATTGCACACTGATTATTTATGCACTAATACTTATTTATTAACTCCTTCTATGCAGCACTCATGTACACATGATTGTCATGTGCCGACTCTGTTGAGATCCCCCACACTTCCCCGCACAGCCCGGTCCAGCAGAAAGATGTACAGGTCTCCCTGCACATTACCCACTCTCCCCTCCACACACAGTCATCATGCCACATGACCTCTAACTCCAGACACACACTAAGCCACCATGTCACATCACCCCCTCCCGTCCCACCACACCCACCCACCCACACACAGTCACCATTTCACATCACTCGGAGACAATACATAAGTGAGATAGTTGCAGACTATGTGAGGAAAAATGTATGTTACAAATTGATAAATGTTTTTTATTTACTGTTTTCCTATCTTTAACCTCATTAATTAGTAAAATATAATTTTTAAACATTGTTCTGTCCAGCAACATTTTTGGTTTTGTTTCCATTAAATAATGCACTATTTAGGTATACTGAAACAAAAAATAAATGTAAACATACGTGGATTCTGGAGGGTGTTTTTTCTGCAAACCACTTGGTAGTAAAGGGGTTAAGAATACAAATTAATCCTTAGTAGTTTTTGAATATTACACAAGATCATTTAAAGTATTTTTGTGCTGATATTTTAGCATAAATTCATATTTATAGAACAGTTGCATATATGAACACTGCTCCAGGCACCAAGAATAAAAGATGTAACCTTTAAAAAACTGAGATGTAAATGACATGGTCATATTTACCTAACATATCTCACAATACCTTATATCACATAAGATGTCAGATAGATTCAATGAACTTTAATATGAAATATGTTGCAATAAAAATATCCATCAAAGTCCAATGGGGAAAGACATCTCATGTCAAAGGATAGTAAATGTTAGCAATACAAAGTTTTTCATAATCATTTAAATAAACAGAGTATTTTAAAATGGCACACAATAAAAATGAGCAAATTAAATGATTAATAGTTTGCTCTATATTTTCTCTTTTGTTATTGAAATGAAATTGATTGTGGCTGTTTTGACAACGACCAGTTTGCTTGATTTAAGATATTGTACTATGATTGTGTTCATACTGAATGTGATGAAGGGATGGCCTGAGGAACCATGGGCCCATACAAATACACCCTACAAAGAAGTCCACTGGTATATTATTATTTGGGTCTGTGTTTTATTGTGTCAGTTTAATAGTTAACAGTTAACTTTCTATTTCCTGACCCTGTTCCTGATTTTGTAACTCAACTCACTCTTTTCCTGATGTGCTGCTAGCCCTTTCTTTCTACCTGTTTACTAACCCCAATTATTTTCTCAAAATACCACTACTCTTATCAGCTATTTTTATAACCCTTCTTCTGTTATATTGCTAACCCTAACCATTCTACTAATATACTGTAAACCCTAAGCCTTCTTCCAACTTTTTGTTCACATTAACCCTTTTTACCGATATATCCCTAACCCAAACTCTTAATATTGCTCTTAATATACAGTGAACTTTTATCATAATATGCCTCTAATTACAACTACTGCATCTCAACATCACTTCCTGATGGTGATCAAATTAACCATTGGCTAAAGGTCCTCCGCTAGTTTTTGAAACATGATTCAGTTTATCCCTGCATGAGATATAGTAAATCCCAGTTTATTGTTCAAGCTTCTTTTAGACTTTGCTCTACGTATAGTCTTCAACAGAATTTAAGTCAATGTATAACAATATCCCTTTGAGCAAGCATCCCAGTGTGCAAGGTATACACATATAATTAGTCAGCTAATATATCAGCTAATATATCAGAATCAGCTAATATGCCAAGAACAAAGGAATGAGCGACACAAACTGTAATAGCAAAACTGTAATAGCAAAAAGTTTAACAGATTGGTCAATCAGTCAATTACACTTGCCAAGTGTCAAGGATATGTTATATTAATTGTGCCATTACAGTAGGGACATCTGAAATTAGCATATCAAACTAGTCCTACACACAATGTAAGCCTAGAATTGAAATACCTGACATGTTCTCTCTACCCAAGAGAAAAAGCAATATCTGATGCATTGGAATTTGCCCATTTATCTCTATATGGTGCCTTGCTTGCTTTATATTAAACCCAACCCATATGGTTGATGCCTGCTTCATATTTCTGAAAAGTGGCAAAACAAGAGAGAGAGGGAATATTACGGGGATAATGACAGGAATCTAACCCTACCCCTAATCTTACCACTAAGTCTAACCCTACACTAACCCTAACCCTAACCCTAGATGTGTAAGTGGTTTTGGTGGTTAGGGTTAGGTGTAGGGTTAGGGTTAGGGTTAAGGAATTGCCGAAGTCCTGAATTTCGGAAATGCCGAACTGAACCAAAATCCCCTTGGGGACCGATGACGGTCCTGAACCGACATAACGGTCTGGGGCTCCTTACCTGATCGCTGTCGGTCCCCCGGTTCAGGGGGACTGCCTGTCTGCCCGGGCAGTCTCCCTTCGGCAGATCAGGACCCCGCGGCCACGTGATCACTTGATCACGTGGCCGCAATAGGTGCCTGTGTATCTGCCTGCAGGGGGACTGTCTGTGCTGACAGGCAGTCTCCCTGCAAGTGAAAAATCAAAAATAAAGTTTAAAAAATAGTGTATGTATATATATATATATATATATGATATATGATATATATATATATATATATATATATATATATATACATGTATTGTATCTATATATAATATATGTATATATATCATATATATAATGTCATACTAAGTGTTTTTATATTTATATATACGTATATTAATATAAAAATACACTTTTCATTTAAATTACACACGTATATATATACAATATATATAATAACTATATATATTGTATATATATATTATAAATTATAAATATGTTAATAAAATAAATAAAGTAAAAATAATTTTTAATAATTAAAAAATATTATATATATATATATATATATATATACATATGTAATTTTATTCTAACAGTATTTTGATATTAATATATATATATATATATATATATATATATATATATATCAAAATACACTCACTTATATCTATCTATGTATAAATAAATAAATAAATAAAAATACGAAATATACATATGTCCATATACATAATTACATAAATAATTTCATAAATATACATGTAGACGTCAAATATATAAATATGTATATATATTAAAATTCCATGTGTGTATTTATGTAATATTTTTACCTAATTAAGTAATTTTAATGATTGCAATTTGAGAATTTAATTTGCTAGCACTGTGTTTAACCATGTAACTTTCTATGACATCCTAAAACCTGTACATGGGGGGAACTGTTTCAGATTGGTTAGGTTGCCTTTGAGAGCGTATGGTAGCCCAGGAATGAAAATTAGCCCCATGATGGCATACCATTTGCAAAAGAAGACAACACAAGGTATTGCAAATGGGGTATGTTCAGCCTTTTTTAGTAGCCACTTAGTCACAAACACTGGCCAAATTTTGTGTTTTTTTGCATTTTTAACACACAAATATAAATGCTAACTTTGGCCAGTGTTTGTGACTTGGTGGCTACTAAAAAAGACTGTACATACCCCATTTTGAATACCCTGGGTTGTCTACTTTAAAAAAAATATGTACATGTGAGGTGATTCGGGGAATTATGACAGATAACGTTGTAACAATGTCACTATTGATAAATTTTAAATATATATATATATATATATATTGAAACAGCAATTTCCTACTTGTATTTATAGGCCTATAACATGCAAAAAAAAAGCAATAAAGCATGTAAACACTGGGTGTTTTTAAACTCGGGACAAAATTTTGAATCTATTTAGCAGTTTTTTTCATTAGCTTTTGTAGAGAAGTAAAATATTTTTCAAGGAAAAGTGCAAAAAAACCCTTAAGGGGTTAATATTAATCACATTTGATTCTTTTATTTTGTCTCATTAAGCAAATAAACATTTCTATAAACAAGCTGAGGCTGAGGCTGAGGCTGAGGCTGAGGCTGAAACAGTGATGCCTAACCTTGGCAATGCAGATGCTTGTGTTGTAGTGGGTTTGATGCTTGGAGTGTTCCTTTAATTATCACAGTCCTGAGACCATTACTATGTCTTTTATCTTGTCTATTTATCTATTTAGTATTAGTTAATATACAAAATAGTAGCTAACTGGTTTATGTTTTATTTAAGCTGGTTATATGATACAGGTTATTAGACTTAAAGAATCATTGGATTACTAACTTAAATTCGTCCGAATTTGGGCCAATCGGGTGATCGTTCAAATTCCCAAAATCTTTTCTGATGGAAGAAAAGATGATTGATGGCTAGGGGACAGTAAAATGTTGATTTTCTTAATAGATCAAGTGAGAAGTGACCGATAGGAGGAACCAAAAGGAGAAGCGGTGAAACAATCTATATTTATAAGCATGTATTTATAGATGTAATAACTATATATTATATAAATGTATACATATTATTTTGTTTTACTGCTACTCCTCTTTTTCTTTTTCTTTGTTTCCTTTTCTTACTTGATCACTGCATTACTTGTATTTTGCTAAGGCATTTGATACAGTTCCACACAAAAGGTTACTATTCAAACTTACGTCAGTTAGTTTAGATGAAAAATTGTGTTCTTGGATAGAACACTGGCTTAAAGATAGAATGCAGAGAGCAGTTGAAAATGGAAAAATTTCAAATTGGATACAAGTGATACGTTTACTGTCCAGGGTTCTGTCTTGTGCCCACTTGTCTTTACTTTGTTTATAAATGATCTTAAAGTGTGCATTGAAAGTAATTTGTCGGATTACACAAAACTAGATAAGAAAATACAGTCTGGACATGATATAACTTCTGTACAGAGGTATTTGGATTAATTGAAGGACTGGCAGACAAGTGGCAGATGAGATTCCATACAGATAAATATAAAGTCATCAATTTTCAAATAAGGAACTCACAAGCTACTTATATATTAAATAGGGTTGAGTTAGGCATAACATTCAATAAAAAGGACTTTGAAATAATAATAAATCACAAACTAGGCAACAGAGAAGTCATTATAAGTTGCATTTTCTGTTGAATTTTGGGAAACAAGTTAAAAGCATTCATTGTGTTGAGCTATTCCAATTGCTTTTGTTTGATTTGTTCATTGCAAACAGCTGAAAGTCTGTAAATCTTGACAATAAGCTAGATTTTCAATGGGGTTTAATACATTTGATTACAACTGTATTTCTGGGAAGGCTTTCCACAAGATGTTGGAGTAATTTTGTGGGAATCTTTGGTCTTTCATCCAGTAGAGCATTTATGAGGTTAGGCAATGGTGTTGGGCGAGAAGGCCTGGCTCACAATCTCTGTTCCAGTGCATCCCATAGGTTTTCAATCAGGTTGAGATCAGGGTTCTTTGTGGGCCCAGTTATGTTCTTCCATACCAAACTCATCCAACCATGTCTTTATGGACCTTGCTTTGTGAACTGAGACACAGTCATGCTGGAACAGAAAAGGACATGTGTGTTCAATTTGGTCACACAGATTATGTACCCCATCAGATATTGTCACTGCTAAGCAAAGTCAGAAGAATGTAAACATGAGAGCATGTTTCTAATTTTCTTTCTTGACAAAAAGCCTGCTTAACGGAACACTCATGTTTAACGATAACAGGTAGGAATACAAACCTGTATTCCTAACACTTTTAAAAACAAGTCCCCTCTCCACTTTTTGTCATATGAAATATTAAATACTCACATTTTTGCAGCACTGAGGCTCCTTGTCTCCTGCAACAGAGTGGAGGTCGCATAGCTACTTATGCCAATGTCCAATCCAATGTTCTTCATTGAAGAGCATTGGGGACCCAGTGCACATGCAAGGCAATTGCTGTACGCACATCCAAACTTACCTATAGAAAAGCATTGACTCAATGTATTCCAAGTTTTAGTCTGTCAGTGCCATGGGAGTGTCTCTAGTAGCTTTCAGTATGGCAGCAACTAGAGCAGGATTTACAAGGTCAAGAAAAGTGGCCTGGGTGACTTTAGTGGTCTGTTATACACAAGGGTATGAAAGTTCTTGAAAATGTAGCTGAACACCAATTGGAGGTGTTAAATCCATGTCACATGTGTGAACTTTGATAGAATTAACAAATACTAAAAATACTGTTGTACAAATATGTCTTTAAGAAATATCTAATCTGAAATGTTAGCAGAAATTGTTACTTAAATGATCAAATGAGTAAACGCAAATATGGATGTGAAAGATTTATGAGTTTACAAACAATGTACCTTGAGGGCGGTAATCTAGTGTCAACTCTGACAAAATGCAACATGACCCCAACAAATCAGTCCAAAAAATATTGATGAGATGTCTATAAGTTGATCTTACACATTCCTACAAATCTGAATAAGGTGTGCATAGGGATTTTAGCCAGGGCCAGATTAGGAGCCCATTGGGCCTGGTGCAGACAATTATGATGGGCCTAATTACTGAATCTTATCTACCGAAAAACTAAAACAGTTTTACCTCGCAAGCGTCATGTAGGTGGTGCTGGAGGGAAACTAACAGGATATAGCTATCAGAAAACACATACCTTATGCTAATCTCTCACTTTCATCTTTCAAGGAAACCCATGCCCCCTAACAGCAGTGTCCGGTGAAGCAGGATCCCGATGGGAGTCTGTTGACACAAATCACGTAACCAGAACCGCAAAGGGGTGAACATGCCCAAAAAGAGGGAATGTCTGCCCAAAGGATTAGATGGACAGCCTGGCATGAATGCATGTCAAGCCATTCTGCCAGTCAGGCTGGCCAGCTAAGTGCATATTTTGCAAACCACTGCATGAGATAATATGTCTATTGATGGGCTCGCTCCATGCTTTTTTTATGGACTGTCTCCTAGCACTCACTTATCCGCTCCTCTCCTTACCTTCTTACTAGCAGGCAGAAGCTCCTGGTATATAGTCTGCGACAGAGAAAAGGTTCAATTGGATTGAAATCTGGGGAACTTGGAGGTCTTGAACTCTTTGTCAGATTCCTTAACACAATCCTGAACAATTTTTGCAACGTGGCAAGGTGTATTATCCTGCTGAAAGAGGTCACTGCCATCAGGGTGCACCATTACCATATAGGGTTGTATAAGGTCTGTAACAATCTCTAGGAATGTGTCAAAGTAACATCCACATGAATGCTGGTAGCCAGCAGAATGTTGACCAAAGCACTGCCTCCACTAGCCTGCCTTCTTTTCATAGTGCATCCTGCTGCCATCTTTTGACCATCCACTTGATATAAAAAAACAAAACAAAAACTTGATTCATCAGACCAGGGAACCCTCTTCTGTTGCTCCATGACCCAGTTGTGATGCTCACATCCCTACTGAAGGCAGGGGCCATCATGGGTACTCTAACCAGTCTGCGGCTACAGAACACCATACACAGCAAACTGTGATGCACTGTGTTTAATGACAACTTTCTATCATAGCCAGCATATATTTTTTTTTAGCAATATGAGCTACAGTAGCTCTTCTGTTGTGATTGGGCCAGATGGGCTAGCCCATGCTCCCCATGTGCATCAATAATGATAGATAGATAGATAGATAGATAGATAGATAGATAGATAGAATATATAGAATATAAAGAATATTAAAGTTTCAGCATGTCTGGAGCTTGGGAATGTACTTATTAAAATCTGTCAAAGCATCAGTTGATAAAATAATGTTTTAAAATGAACATCTTGTGCATCAGTCTCCTGCAGACATGGGGGATTTCAAGCAAATGATTACCTGTGTTCATCAAGGCTCTCATCTCCAAAGCTGGAAATGTAGAAATAAAATATGGGAGGGGGGTTAAACTTCAGACTGGTCATCGCTGCAGACATGCAGGCAACAAACAAAAGTAAGCAATTCCTGCTGTTCTGGTATAAGTATGGCTGCTCATCTTGGAACTTTAATCTTATTGAACACTCAGATGTAATCAGTTACATTGTGTGTCTCCAGTGAAAGAACTATTTTTTTCCCCAAGTACAAATGTCATGTAGTCTTGTACAATCATTATTTTCAGAGCATCTATTTCAGAGAATGTCCAAACCTCTTCATAAAAATGGTTTTATTTGTCTTTCTATGTTTTTGTCAACTGACCCACTGAGCTTCTTTAACTTAAAAGAGAGCAGATTGAAAGCACAGCAATGATTGGGCTCCAGCTTTTTATATTTTTCTACAGCACGTAAATATTGCAACTATTAAGAAACATTTATTGTTGCTTGTCTCTGTAAACACAAATGTAATGTCAGTGTGACGTCTTATTACTGTACATTTGTAGTCAATGATTAGAATTTTCGAGATGATTTTATTTTAGATTATGTTCTTTAATATGTTAAAATCATTTTAGGTAAGCCTTTGAAGACGAATATTTAAATAAGTTTCAAATGAATTAGAATCTATTGTGTTTTGTTTTGTTTCTGTAATTGGCTGTAACCTAAAAGCAAACATTGTTTTATTTATCCGTCTGTATTTTATTTATATTTTTAAAAAGTCACATATAATAAAAAATTTTAAATATGCAACTAAATTACATTTAGGTGATAGACAAATACAGAAACAAAAGAAAACACAATATATTCTCACTAGCTATAGTGCTTAAAAGGTACACTAAAGGCACCCAGAATGCTTTATCTTTATGTCATGCCTCCCGCTTCAACCCTCCAAGTAAAAACATTGAAGTTCTGCAGAACGACAAATTCTTTTCATTGCAGGTTTTACATGAACCTAGTGACTGTACCTCAGATAAGTGTTAGAGGCACTTCTGACGAAATACCCACTAGAGGCACTTCTGACACTAAACATTGCTAACATAGAGACCATCTGATTGGCATGGCGCAGTGTTTTGTACCGTATGCTCACTTGCCTCCCTAGCCTTACTATGGAAAAGTATTGTATTGGCTGAGATCATCAATCTTGATGATCTCAGACAAGGAGGTAGAAAGGCAGTGCAGAAACCAGTGCTATGTAGGTAATAAACTACATTTTTTACTCCTTTCATTTTTGGATCTGGGGACATGAACCACTATATATATGGCACTATAACTTTAACTTTTTAGCATTCCTATGCCTAATAACAGGGTACCCACAACCTTGTTAGTTTGGAATAAAAATATAAAAAAAAGCTCTTTTCACATTGCATGTTTATACCTACAGGATCACTACACACAGATACCTCCATAAGGTCTTTTAGTCTACTCAGTTTAAAAGAAAATTATGCACTCTAATGTATAATGTATGATACAAACTGAATGGTTGACATCTATATGCATGTATTACATATATATATATATATATATATATATATATATATATATATATATATATACCTACTTTTATAAATGCAGTGAAAAACTCTAATAATTACTCAAAACAAGAAATCCATTTTAAAATCTTATCTTTAGTAAATCTATTACTTAATCGTGTAGATGTTGCAATCATTTTTGTGTGCTATCTTCTTGTCAATAAAACTGACAAGCCTAGGAAGACACACGCTCAATTTGACTAGCAAACAAGATGAAAAGCATTCTTAAAGTTGATGCGGACACTAGAGGGGTAAGATATAATTTAAATAATGTTATTTATAGCGCCATCGGAGTAGTGTATCTGTTGTTTCACACTTCCAAGGAGACTTTTCCTATGCTATGCTTATTTGTAAATAACAAAATGAACAGAAATGTAAACATCATGTGTCCTGTAACAGTATTTGTTGAAAGCTTTGTTTAGCTGAAATACAAATTAATCAGCAGTAGAAAAGTTATATTTCCTAATAATATATATATATATATATATATAAATATATATATATATATATACACACACTGCTCAAAAAAATAAAGGGAACACTTAAATACCACAATGTAACTCCAAGTCAATCACACTTCTGTGAAATCAAACTGTCCACTTAGGAAGCAACACACTGAGTGACAATTAATTTTACATGCTGTTGTGCAAATGGGATAGACAACAGGTGGAAATTATAGGCAATTAGCAAGACACCCCCAATAAAGGAGTGGTTCTGCAGGTGGTGACCACAAACCACTTCTCAGTTCCTATTCTTTCTGGCTGATGTTTTGGTCATTTTTGAATGCTGGCCGCGCTTTCACTCTAGTGGTAGCATGAGACGGAGTCTACAACCCACCCAAGTGGCTCAGGAAGTGCAGCTCATCCAGGATGGCACATCAATGCGAGCTGTGGCAAGAAGGTTTGCTGTGTCTGTCAGCGTAGTGTCCAGAGCATGGAGGCGCTACCAGGAGACAGGCCACTACATCAGGAGACGTGGAGGAGGCCGTAGGAGGGCAACAACCCAGGACCGCTACCTCTGCCTTTGTGCAAGGAGGAACAGGAGGAGCACTGCTAGAGCCCTGCAAAATGACCTCCAGCAGGCCACAAATGTGCATGTGTCTGCTCAAACGGTCAGAAACAGAGTCCATGACGGTCGCATGAGGGGCTGACGTCCACAGGTGGGGGCTGTGCTTACAGTCCAACACCATGCAGGACGTTTGGCATTTGCCAGAGAACACCAAAAGTGGCAAATTCACCACTGGCGCCCTGTGTTTTTCACAGAAGAAAGCAGGTTCACACTGAGCACATGTGACAGATGTGACAGAGTCTGGAGACGCTGTAGAGAACGTTCTGCTGCCTGCAACATCCTCCAGAATGGCCGGTTTGGCAGTGGATCAGTAATGGTGTGGGGTGGAATATCTTTGGGGGGCCGCACAGCCCTCCATGTGCTCGCCAGAGGTAGCGTGAATGCTATTAGGTACCGAGATGAGATCCTCAGATCCCTCGTGAGACCATATGCTGGTGCGGTTGGCCCTGGGTTTCTCCTAATGCAAGACAATGCTAGACCTCATGTGGCTGGAGTGTGTCAGCAAGACGAAGGCATTGATGCTATGGACTGGCTCGCCCGTTCCCCAGACCTGAATCCAATTGAGCACATCTGGGACATCATGTCTTGCTCCATCTGCCACCTCATCAGGAGCATGCACAGGCATTGTAGGGAGGACATACAGGCACGTGGAGGCCACACACACTACTGAGCCTCATTTTGACTTGTTTTAAGGACATTACATCAAAGTGTTTTTCCACTTTAATTTTGAGTGTGACACCAAACCAGATCTCCATGGGCTGAAAAATGTGATTTCCATTTTTTAATTTTTGTTTGATTTTGTTGTCAGCACATTCAACTATGTAAAAAACCAAGTATTTCAGAAGAATATTTAATTAATTCAGATCTAGGATGTGTTATTTTTGTGTTCCCTTTATTTTTTTGAGCAGTGTGTATATATATACACACACACATACACAGATGATACTCGAAAACTTAGAATTTCATGCAAAAGTAAATTTATTTCAGTAATGCAATGTAAAAGGGGAAACTAATATATGAGATAGACGCATTACATGCAAAGCAAGATAGTTCAAGCCGTGATTTGTCATAAGTGCGATGATTAAGGCTTACAGCTCATGAAAACCCCAAATCCACAATCTCAGTAAATTAGAATATGACATGCAAACCATAAAACAAGGAGTGTACATAGAACAATATCGGACCTCTGAAAAGTATAAGCATGCATATGGACTCAGTACTTGGTTTGGGCCCCTTTTGCAGCAATTACTGCCTCAATGCGGCGTGGCATGGAAGCTATCAGCCTGTGGCACTGCTAAGGTGTTATGGAAGACCAGAATGCTTCAATAGCGGCCTTCAGCTCTTCTGCATTGTTCTGTCTCATGTCTCTCATCTTTCTCTTGACAATGCCCCATAGATTCTTTATGGGGTTCAGGTCAGGCGAGTTTGCTGGCCAATCAAGCACAGTAATCCCACGTCATTGAACCAGGCTTTGGTGCTTTTGGCAGTGTGGGCAGCTGGAAAATGAAGTCAGCATCCCCTTAAAGCTCATCTGCGAAATGAAGCATGAAGTGCTCCAAAATCTCCTGGTAGACGGCTGCGTTGACCCTGGACTTAATGAAGCACAGTGGACCAACACCAGCAGATGACATGGCTCCCCAAATCAACACAGACGGTGGAAACTTCACACTGGGCTTCAAGCATCTTGCAGTGTATGCCTCTCCATTCTTCCTCCAGACTCTGGGTCTTGGTTTCCAAATAAGATGCAAAAGTTGCTCTCATCAGAAAAGAAGACTTTGGACCTCTGAGAAACACTGAGCAACAGACGAGGTCTGCTTTTCTTTAGCCCAGCTAAGACGCTTCTGACGTTGTTTGTTGTTCAGGAGCGGCTTGACAAGAGGAATACGACATCTGAAGCCATGTCCAGGATCCGTCTGTGTGTGGTGGCTCTCGATGTACTGACTCCAGCCTCAATCCACTCCTTGTGAAAGTCCCCAACACTTTTGAATGGCCTTTTCCTGACAATCCTCTCCAGGCTGCAGTCATCCGTGCTGCACCTTTTTCTTCCACACTTTTCCCTTCCACATAACTTTCTATTAAAGTGCTTTGATGCAGCATTTTGAAAACATCAAACTTCCTTCGCAATTACCTTTTGAAGCTTTCCCTCCTTATGGAGGGTGTCATTGATGGTTTTCTGCACAACTGTCAGGTCAGCAGTCTTCCCCAGTACATTCCTACTGAACCAGACTGAGAGACCATTTAAAGGCTCAGAAACCCTTTGCAGGTGTTGTGGCTTACTTAGCTGATTAGAGTGGGACACTGTGAGCCTAGAATATTGCACATTTTCACAATATTCTAATTTACTGAAATTGTGCATTTGGGGTTTTCATGAGCTGTAAGCCATAGTCATCGCACTTATGACAAATCACGGCTTGAACTATCTTGCTTTGCATGTAATGAGTCTATCTCATATATTAGTTTCTCCTTTTACGTTGCATTACTGAAATAAATGAACTTTTGCATTATATTCTAATTTTTCGAGTATCACCTGTATATATACACTGATCAAAATTATAAACTTTTTTATAAACTAAGCTGAACTCAAAGATCTAAGACTTTTTCTATGTACACAAAAGGCCTATTTCTATCAAATATTGTTCACAAATCTGTCTAAATCTGTGTTACTAAGCACTTCTCCTTCGCCGAGATAATCCATCCACCTCACAGGTGTGGTATAAATGGTCAAGATAAATCTATTTTTGATAGTAGTAGGTCACACATTGCAGGGACTGCAATACCATTTGAAAGCTTAAGTTTAAACATATTGTTTGAATGATCACTACATTTAATAGCTATCAGAGGAACCTAAAGTTTATATTGTTATAAAATAAATCTAGAAATTTTGGTGTAGCACACAAAGAGATTTAAAGTCCAACTTGTACATCAATAACCACCTTTAGTCAAATTTTATAATGTTACTAGATCAAAAAGTATCTCTTCCAGTTTTAAAATTTTGACAGATTAATTTCTTGAGCCTTTTCTTCCAGTTTGAAACACTGCACATACAGAGATTAACATCTCTGCTGCCGGGGGGGGGGGTCAGGGGGGGAGGAGTGTAACTCCACCTCTGACAGTTTCAATGGGTATAATCAGCCAACTGGAACATGCTGTGCAACTTCCTATGCACAGAATTGGTTGAAGCCAATGAATGCCTGGCAGGATGGCCCCGGGTTTATGCAGTGCTGCAAAAGCCAAATGTCATAAATCCTGCTTCAGAGCAGAACAGGAACCTGACCAGACCCAAGTAAGAGGGCAATCCTTTGCTTTAACCGTTTACTGGGCTATGAGGCCGTGATACTCATGGCATCATAATAACGATAGAGGGTGTAGTGGTTATGATGCTTGGAGTAACTTTTTAATCTGTAAATAATCAAAAATAAGCACTGAAAGCATATTGATTTCCTTTGATTTTGTATACCTAATGCTATTGAACATAGAACAAAGCTTTGCAAGAACAGATTTATCGTCTTAACTCCATGTATTGGCCTCTCTCATAAGGTCAGGGCTTGACTGACAGATTCTTTTTGCATTCTAAGCCCTCGTAGGAATACTTTTTGTAATTAATTCAGAGAGAAACAAAATAGTTTTTTTTTTCTTAACAGATTAGCTTGATTTATTTAAAGAAGCCAATTAGACAGTTTTTGGGTTTTTTTAAAATAGTTTTTTATGTCAAATATTGGGAAAGGCTTGCGTAAGTTTTGTTCCATCTTATCAGAAATCTTTAGAACAAAGGAAATCATGCTGTGGAAAATCTCTAAGTGCGTTTATAAGAGAATGTCTCCCTCTCTCTAATTTAAATCACTATGAATGATGGTTAAATAAACCTGATACTAAATAAAACTGTCACTTGTAGCTAGTAGATGAAATAGAGACTGACATATCATACATGCAGGTTTTAGGTAACGTTGTTGGTTTGTAATCCTAAATTCTGGGATATTGTCACGAAGTATGATTTATTTCAAAAGACCACCAAAGGCAGTTTAAACTATTTCCATTTAAATGTTCTCTTCTCATGCCATCCCAGACAATATATTTCCCCCTGTCCTTTTGCGATTAATCTCCTTGTCTAATATAAACATTTTAATGCATTTACTGTATTGATTAGACTGCAAATGATTTTGTTTATACATTTCATATATTCTGTTTTTGTTTGTATATTTTAGCTAATGAAGGCTCAGGAGAAACCAGTCAAAAAGAGACATCAACTTGCGACATATGTCAATTTGGGGCAGAGTGTGATGAAGATGCTGAAGATGTCTGGTAAACTTTCTTTTATCATTGATTTTTTCCCCAAACTGTCTGTATAATTTTGGAGATCTGTCTGTAGAAATGTGCTTGAGATAGCTTCATCATCACAAATGGATGTGATTGAGATAGCATATCATCAAGGCAAACAGATGACTACTTTGAAAAGCACTTTCATGATAATGATGCCTGTTATTATGGTAATATATACAACACCAAAACAGGACACTACCCCACCCTTCTGCCCTAGGTCAGTTTATGGAAGTATATGTCTCTGATGGAAATTGATTTGAGGTTCTAATACTGCAGCCCAACAATGCCCATTTTCACATGCTGAAAAGTCTATTTGTATTAGTTGCCCTTTTGTCTCCTTAAACCAGCTTGTCCATTCTTTTTTGAGCTCTTTAACAAGCAAGAATTCGTCTACGGTAATGTCAGTTGATGTTTTGGGGGTTTTCTCATCATTCTCTGCAAACTCTGAATAGTGCAATGTTTATCTTTTTTTTTAATTTTTTTATCAACGTATCAAAATATAAAATAAATAGGTCACTAATGGAATGTGCTGGTTCCACTGGATTCTGTGGGGATTGCCTAACTTTGTATACTTTAGAAAATATGAAAATATAAAAAAATACATTGTAATTATCAAAGTGTCCCAGAGAAACCAGCAGGTATATTAATTGATTCCTCCCTTTTTACATCTTTTGCATCAGGTTTTTGTACAGAACATTTTGATATATATCATCCATTTTGCTTAATGCACTTCCCTTACCAGTTGGTAGTTCTTAGTATAGATGTGAATCTGCATGGGAATACTCTGGGAAATTTGGGAAACTCTAGGACACTTCAAATGACTTAAACTATTCAGACTAGTGCTGAAGATGTATAAAGAATGCAGGAAACCACTATACATTTTCTTTGACCTATCAGTGCTTTTGTTTATCTAACTTCTGGCCTTAATTGGCCATTTATATCACATGAAGCATCATAAAGAAAGTCCAATAGCAGCAGACTGGGTGCTTTTCAAAGTCTAGGCAATGAACTATGCATTCCTCTCTCTTCTTTTCTTTTCCTTTCCTTTCGCATTTTTCTATCTCTACGTGATTTCAAAACTTTGGTCAATGTTAAAATTTAGCAAAAATTTTGTTAGTACAGCAGCAGCAGGTAGGGTACAGATACAAAGGCTGCATAGCAAGAGAGAGAGGAAACGAGGAAAGGCAAGAAGGTACTTCCTCTACTGCACCATAGAGATCATAGAGATCATAGAGGTCAGACAAATGTTACAAACAAAGGCAAGTCCTCCAACATATTCAGATAAGGCACTAGCGATTATTCCTAATAGTCTATACCACAATGAAACAAAATGTAATGATATATGTGTTTGACCCCTTATGTACAAAATTAAATTCACTTTTATTAACCCGTTTGTTTGATTGCTAAATGCACATTGATTTAAGTCTATTGCATTTCTCTGTCTGTGTTACTGAATTTATATTATTTTAATTATTTCTAATAATAAATTAGACCATATTTTAATAAATGATTGTGTTTTAGTCTAAGATTGTTAATGAATATAAGTCGTTAATCATTATAAAGCTCCCCTTTTTAACCCAGAGAATATAAAGCAACACTAAGTCCATCCCTAGTGCATGCTGCTTTGAACATTCCTTTAATCTTACTAATGTATTAGGAACTGAAAACTTCTGAATGTTGTGTATGAAGTTCAGTGCAATGTAACATAGATGACCTCAATCTGAAAGCCCTGCTAACGTCCTATATTTTTACGATCTTCACTTAAATGACAATCAGTGGTTTTGTTACAAAACATAACCTACACAATATTCACTCAAACACCCGCAAAGAAACTGGATTGTGGGTTTAAACATGGTTTTATTGTCATAGCAACCTAGTTTAGCAAAGGTCAGTAGAAATAGAGAATTTGATTACTTTTCATAATAGCAATAAAATTCTCCATGTCTGGTCTGCGATAACCCCAGGGTATTTTGGTCTGTAATTGCCCTCTGCATTGTATGTTAGCGAACAAGCCATTTGGACATTTGATTGAGCTAATGGCATTTTAAAAAAGTAAGCCTTTTATGTACATTTACTGGTTTAATAGTATTTTATGCATCTCTTGTTTTCTTTTCTTTTTTTTTTTTTAAATACCAGTCTTTTAGCATGTATTGACAGATTTTGTTGATTGCAGTTTATATAGCACAATAGGTTCTGACAATCGCTATTCAAAATATGATGGGTGTTGACTTTGAATAATGTTCCTTTTTAACAGCAGTAATTTTCTGTGCTACTTTCTGTGGCAAGAATAAGATTTTTTTGTGCTCCAGTGGACATGATTGGAGAATTAAAGAATCAAATTGCCTGCAACACAACACTATTATAATAATGCTGCATGAAAGCAACATCTACTATTTCAGGCAGACAATACAACCATATCTATATTGAGTTATTTTATTGACACATGCAACTGGCAATGGAAATTTTTTCTCAAGCACTTGCAAATAATCTAACTATTGTTCTGCACATATGTCTGCATCCTTTTGCCAATTTTCAGTATATTTCCTGATTAATTACACCCTATAAAAGCTGATTTCAATTTGAATTCAAGGCAGGCTATCTAACATCACAGTAATCTAAGTTTATGCTCCAACCATGGATGCTGAAGAGGCTGAAATTGTCCAGTTCTATGAAGATATTCAACACATAATAGATATAACACCAAGAAAATATGTTACTATTCTCATAGGAATAAAATAAAAAGGGTCCAGGCACTCCTTGGTTCAAAACAGGCACTTTATTGGAACAACAGCAATGTTTAGACAAAGACCTTACGGTCGAAACGTTGCTGTGGTTCCAATAAAGTGCCTGTTTTGAACCAAGGAGTGCCTGGACCCCTTTTATTTTATTCAATTGATCCTGGGAATCTGGTGTTTGGTTCTGGTACAGTAAGCACCCTGGCTCTGACTGATGGGAGTGAGTGCAGTTCCATATATTTTTTTCAAATGACTATTCTCATAGGAGACTGGAATGCTAAAGTAGATTACCAAAATACACCTGGAATAACTGGCAAATTTGGCCTTGGAGTTCAAAATGAAGCAGGTCAGAGATTAATAGAATTTTGTCAAGATAATTCTCTGGTCATAGCAAACACCCTCTTCCAACAGCCTCTGAGACGACATCACCAGATGGACAATATAGAAATCAGATTGACTATATACTTTGCAACCAAATATGGAGGAGCTATATACCGTCAGTAAAAACAAGACCTGGAGCTGACTGTGGCTCAGACCATGAGCTTCTCATTGCAAAGTTTAGAATTAACCTGAAGAAAAGAGGGAAAACCATCAGACCAATCAGATAGAACATAAATAATATCCCTTGGGAAAATGCAGTGGAAGTAAAGAATAGATTTGAGGGACTAGACATGGACGATAGAATGCCTGAAGAACTTTGGACCAAAGTTTGCAATATTATCCAGGAAACCACAACAAAAAATATCCCCAAAAGAAAGAAATCTAAGAATGCATTCTGGCTGTCTGATGAGTCTTTAAAAATAGCCCAGGAAAGAAGAAAAGCAAAACAGTCTAGATTGTAAAAAAAATGTCCAACTGAATGCAGAATTCCAGAAAGGAATCCAACTGAATGCAGAATTCGAGAAAGGTTAGCAAGAAGAGACAAAGAGACATTCTACAATGAGCAATGTAGAGAGATAGAAAATATAACAGAATGGAAAAGTCAAGAGATCTATTCAAGAACATTGGAGATCTAACAGTTACCTTTCATGACAAAGTGGATGTGATAAAAGACAAAAATGACAGGGACTTAACAGAAGAAAGATAAAAAAGAGATGGCAGGAATACACTGAAGATTTATACAGGAAGGATCTTAACAGCAGTGATGACCTCAATGGTTGGTCAAATGAGATGAAATCAGAAATGAAGAGTGAAGTGAGATGGCCTAAGATTCCTTGTAGATAACTAGGCTGCAGCAGTTGATAAAAGCCCAATCGAACTATTCAAAATTCTGCAAGATGATGCTGTTCAATTTCTTCTTGCCTTATGCCAAAAAATTTGGAAAACTCAACAGTGGCCAAAACCTGGAAAAGGTCAGTCTACATCCCAGTCCCAAAAAAGCAATGCCAAAGAGTGCTCCAATTATCGATCAATTGCACTAATTTCACATGCCAGCAAGGTAATGCTTAAGAGCCTACAGGCTTGACTCAAAAAATATATGGACCAGGAATTATTTACAAGCTGGGTTCCGCAGAGGACAAGGCACAAGAGATCAAATTGCCAATGTATGATGGCTAATAGAGAAAGCCAGAGAGTTCCAGAAAAAAATCTACTTGTGCTTCATAGACTATTCTAAAGCCTTTGACTGTGTGGATCACAACAACATGTGGCAAGTTCTTAAAGAGATGGGAGTACCAGATCATCTCATCCACTTCCTGAGAAATCTGTATGTGGACCAAGAAGCCACAGTCAGAACCGAACATGGGACAACAGAATGGTTCAAGATCGTGAAATTCTATAGAGAAGACGCTGATGCTGGGATTGAAGGTTCACGAAGAAGGGAACGACATAGACGGAGATGGATAGATTAGGTCACTGAAGCCATGGACAAGAATTTGTTGAAGCTCAGATAGGCAGTGACTGATAGATGTACCTGGCGTGCTATGGTCCATATGGCCACGGAGAGTCGGACATGACTGAACGACTAAACAACATCAACAATAAAAGCCGACAACATTTGAAAGTTTTATTGAATTTTATCCCCAGCCTTTTCATATAAATTATTGAAAATCCTAAATATTTCCTTAAGAACTTGGAGATTGTAAAAGCATACCAATGGAACATCATCCCTAGTCCATACCACTATGAACATTCTGCAGAACCTAGTGTGGACATCACAAATCCCCTGGAGTAGAATTCCAGTTTGTTGCTGGGAATCCTAATAAATGACACCCTCTACAGTGGCCTTGGGACAACATGGAACATATTTCCATAGCCCTTAGTGCCCCATTGTAGCTTTTGAGATTTGGAAGTAACTATGGGACAAAATGGGATGGGACTTTTTAGAGTTGGTCCTTCAAATAACTAGTTGAAATCTAGATACCAAGTTAGTACACAAGGAATAAGGAGAAATGTTTGATAGAAGCTCTCTTCCCATTAGTATGTATGTCTTTGCTGTGCTATATTACCAGTGATGCCTACCCTGCTCCCTCATCATCTCTCACATGCTCTGGAAAGACTTACCACATGAAGAAGGACTTGAAAGCTAGACTCATACTAAGAGATTAGAAGCCATCTTTCATATGGCTTTGACTAACTTTTGCAGCCTTGACCATAAATCATGTGGCCATCCACAGGACATTATATGTCATCATTAGGGCATTCAGCAGTGTATAAGTGAGCAATAGATTGTTTATTAAATGTGTAGTTTTGATTTCCCCCTATTGGCTCATTGTGCCTCCATCATATTTCAAATCCATATTTCAAAGTGTGTTTTCTTACAACAGTTTGTACTGGCTCACTACCTCTCAGGGCAAATGAAGAGAAATAGTAAGATGAAGTGCTTCCATGCATAAGCAATTTCACTGTAATCACCATAAATAATACTGCACTCTTCTGGATCCCAGGGTGCAATCTGGCCTTAGATTGGCCAATCCTTGCAATGTAATTTGCAGAACATAAATGATGGTCTAGGCACTCAATGTAAATCCAAAGTGAGCAGGGCTTGACAAAGGCCCTGTTGTGGGAAGACACATTGCTTTCATCTGCTCCAGTAAACCTACTCACTTTGGATTTACCTTGAGTGCCTGGACCATCATTTATTTTCTGCAAGGCCAGTTTAATTGTCATTAGTTGTCCCCACATGGTGGAATAAAATACCATTAGTAAAATATAATCACTTTGGTCCATCAACAAATGTTCATTTAGAGACAATGTAAACAACATACATGTAAATGACACACTTACTAACTTGAGCAACAAATACACTATGTACAACTAACACACAGTAACATACAAGTAAATGGCACATACACTAGCTAAAACAACAAACCAACTATTTACAAATAAGCACATACAACCCCATTCGATCTCACAAACAGCAAGACTCTATTGTACACCTATCCATGATGACACGTAGGAAAAGAGACATAAAGGGAGTGCGCATGTATATTTAACTTCTGCCCTGTTACCAGGGCTGGAGTAATAGCCCATTGGGCCTGGTGTTGACAACTGTGATGGGCCCAATTACAGAATCTTATTGACAGAAACATTAGAGCAGTCATACCTCTCAAGTGCCATGTATCTGGTGAAGGTAGTGCCAGAAAAAAATTCACAGGATGCATTTCCAAGAATACTATGCTAATCTCCTGCTTTCATATCTCGACCAAATCCATACCCGCTATCATCAGCATTCTGTAAAGTGGGATACAGTGTGGCATACATTAACACCAGGTTGACCTTCAAATTCTTCTTGCAGATCTCCCCCCTTTGGTCAGTGCCAGTTACATGATACATATAAGGAGATGAGGCAGTGATGTATCATGTAACTGGCACTGACCAAAGGGGGGAGATCTGCAAGAAGAATTAGAAGGTCAACCTGGTGTTAATGCATGCCAGGCAGCCTACCTATGATGCAGGCTAGCCAACTAAGAGTGGACTAGGCAGACAGCACTGTTCCAGAACAAAGAGTTAGGCCGCAAACATGTCTAATGATGCATTCTCTCAGTTTTCTGGGGACAGTTTCCTGGTGCCTCTCAGCACTCACATGCCCACTCCTCTCCTACTTTTCTAACTAGCAGGCAGGAGCTTCTGATATGCAGTCTGGGACAGAAAAAAATGTGTATGAAGGGAGTATAGACTTAAGGGGACATGCCACACTGTTAGAGACCAAAGTAGAAAGAACATTTGCACAGTGTGAAACGTTTGCAAAACAGGATGATGTCCAGCATTTTTTCATAGAGTCAAACTCTGTGAAAAAGCCAGTAAAGGCAGACTTTACCCTGCAATGTAAACATTGCATTTTTTTTCTGAAATTGCAATGTTTGCAGCTGCTGGGCTAAAATGTGATGAGATTAAGTCATGTGGGTACCTATAATGTTCATTTAACTAATTTATGGTCAGCCAGTCCACACAAGTTTTGCTCTACCACATCCCTTATAAGTTTCCATACTTTATTCCCTCTGCACAAAACAAGGGCATGTGAAAAGTAGTGAAAACAAAAATCAGTGGGTCTATTCCATACCATAGAGCTGAAGCTCTAATGACCCCTATGCTAATACAGCCATCCCTGTGACCTCACTAGAGTAGTTGACTATGTTTAGCTCATTAACATGCTTAGTAGTAGGAAGCAAGATCACACATCCTCAGTCAACATCATTCTTAGTAAAAAAAATTAACAAGATGTCACCACACATGCAAATATTGTATTATTCTAAACATTGTATTCAGTCCAATATACCCGAATGGTTTATATTCACTCACACTCAGCTGTGTCTGGTGTCTTTTGGATTATTAGGGGTAGTTTATTATATAGATGTTCCTTCTGAAGGCCAACTAAGGTAAAGGGCAGCTAAGGTGAAGGTAAATTGTTAATTAGCAAAGCAATGCAAAACAAAATGTAAGTCTATACAGCTGCTTTTATCTTCCTTTTACTAGAATGCCTTTCACTTTGGAGATAAATACATTTCTCTGCCATGGCTCCACCCTTACCCTGTGAATCTCTACAGATGGACTTAAAATTATAGCCTCCCCCCCCCTCCTCATTCCAACAGTGATGGAAGCTTCAACACACTAAACCAGGGGTAGGCAACCTTTTAGCAGCACTGTGCCGAAATAGGATTGTGATGTCCAGCAGTATGCCAGTCCTATTTTTTTTAAATTGAGGTGTGTATGTTGCCGTATTTTGCTTTGCATTATTGTATTTTTGCATATATGAGCTATTATATTGTATATGTTCATGAGTAGTTTGTGGTATCATGTATGCTACCTGTGAATGTGGGCTGTGTATGGGGGCTGCTTGTGGAATCGTGTGTGTAGATGGAAATGTCACACTGTGTGTTTGGTGGGGTGTGTATGTGTGGGACTGCTTGAGCTATTGCATGTGAGAGACTGCATGTGGGGTTGTGTGCATGTATGTGGATTGTTAGTGGTGTTACATTTGTGCAGATTGTGTGTATGTTTGTGTGTGGGCTGTTCGTATTATTTATATGAAGGGAGGGTTCTTCTGCATATCCCAGTGGGAACCAGGCTGGCCAGGTACAGGTCAATCACAGGAGCTGTAATAGCAGCTGCGGGCTGCTCTACTCCAGTACAGATTCCCATTCACAAGTGCTGAGAGGAAGTGATCTGAGATCACTTCCTCTGTATGCTTCAATGCATAAATTAAGGATTGTCCTTCACCGCCTTTTTGTATTAGCAGATATCTGAAGTTTCACTGGGACTCCTGATAGGCCAGAGTCTGTTTGGCTCTTGCAACCTTGACTGCTATGCAAATACACCTTGAGTGCCATGCATGGCACACTTGCCATAGCTTGCCTACCCCTGCACTAAACTTTACTGCCGCATTAGTTAGGAAGGGCTCTGAGCACTACAAAAAATAATTAAAGGTTGCTGTAGCATGTTTAACTTTTTTTTTTTTTTTTTTTTTACAAATAGATGCTTTGTCTGTTCTTATTACATGTAGGAACTGTACAAGAATTCAACCATTATTTTCATATTGCATCAAGTTTAGGAAACATTATTGTTAGTGATACCATCAAATACATTCTAAACACACATATACAGCATGTGTGATCATTTTTATTCACCTACTGCACTTTATCATTTTTATTTACGAATCAGTGAAATGCAACCTCTCCCACTTTCTTGTACGAGCCATGCATCTCACATTTCTAATACATGTTATCCTAGTATATTTAAATCAATTAGTGCTTTGTAGTGAAATGGTTAAGTGTTCCTCCTTCTCTCTACTCTTCACGCTTAACTTGAATGTTGGTTAAACTAAATTATGAATTATATTTCATATTATGGCAAACAAATAAAGAATATCACACTGCTATCAGATAGCACTACCTATAAAATTAGTAAAAAATAAAGTAACCCTTATATTTATCCAGCAGTAACTTTAAAATAGGACCAATTTGTAGGGAAAAAAACAAACCATAAAATATACAAATCAATTTAGACCACATTATAAATCCATATAAAAATGGTATACATAAAGAGGACAAATCTCCTTCTTATAAACAAGGAATGCTCCATATAAACAAAAAAATTAAATAGCAAATTCATTCAATATAAAATGTTCAGTATATTTATTTGATGGCAAAAAAGTAAATACTGAGGAGAGTCATGGTAACCATGTGGTTTTCTGAGTGACAGTTTAAGCAGTGCATGTTAACACTTGATGTTAATAAATGTACTAGTGCTATTTTAAAATTTTGTAAGTTTAAGTTTAACAATTGATACACGAAAAGACACCAAAAACAAAAAGAAAATGCCCTTTTTTCTCAAACTGAGGACCAGATGTATATTCTCTGCTTGCAAAGCACTAATCTGATATGATAAGATGTTAAAATACCCAAAAATGAAATATATGACAAGTAAATCAACCTGTCAATATTCTAATTCCACAATATCACAACATATTGTAACAATGAATGGTAATAAAATGATTAAATGAAAAGTGTAAAAATACCTTTAGACAGAGACCATAGTAACGATAAAAAAAAGTATACATACTTTTTCTGGAAACCATGTAAAAAGTGAATAATTGACTTTTTCTAGTTATATGATTGGATCTCACTTTTTTTTTTTACAAATATGTTTTTTGTTACTGTTGCTTAAACAAATGGTTGATATATATTCAAAGCTTCCATGTTCTTGCTTGTTGTCTAAAACAGTATATTTCACATTTTAGTTGATTTTTACTGACTGATAAATATTTTGGATGCATTATTTTGTTCTGCAGTGAAAAGTAATTTGTGAAAATTATAGAAATCCAATTGAAGTCTAATTTTCCTGTGGGCTTTGTGACATCTTCTGGGCTTCAATCCATACTATGACAGAAACTGTACTTGGCTATGTCCTTGAACAGCCATTTGGGGGTGAGATGATGGTGAAAATGTATTTTCTGTCTTACTATGACTCAGTAAAAATTTAGTTATCGGAGCCGGTCTTCTAAATATAGAAATATTTGCAGCTCATATAATTAAAGTAAAACAAATACATAATGTATATTGTGTGTTTGTGTGAATTTGTGTATTTAAATGGCTGTAAAAAAAAAAAAAAAACTGTTGATGCATCTTGTATCCTCCACCATAGAATATGTTGTGTGTATAATGATATTACTGGGCAAATCTTGTGGGAGTGAAGTTATTTAATTGGTTGACTTTGTACAAGGTCTTTCAAGTGAGCAGAGTCATATGAAAACATAAAGAGCTTTTTACTCTTCTGTCCTCTAATTCTTTCTTTATGCAAGGTGCCAGTTCACCTGGCCCCTACTCTGTTTTCTTATCACTCTACCCTGCTCAAGAGAGGAGGAAGAGGTTAAACCTCCTGGTTAATAGTGGGCTCTAGGAAACTCCATGCAGTAGTAAAAGAACAGAATAATTATCTCCTGTGATGAGAGAATGAACATTTCGCTTTAATTGTTGGACACACACACACACGATCCAGTGCACCCACTTATCCACTAAACAGCAACTTCAATGCTGACAGATTTTATTCATTTTTTTGTTTTTTTTTAAACACCTAATCTAGGCAAAAATAATGGGAGTTTAGTTACATTACATGATCATGGAATTTTTTCCCCACGTAAGTGGGTTAATCTCAAAAGAGCAGACATTAGGCTGTTAGAGTCGGACCTGTCAAAGATGGAGTACATTGACTTTGTGGCAGGCTTATTCAATGTATGATCATATAATGTAACTAAACCCCCATTATTTTTGCCTAGATTAGGTGTTAAAAAAAAAAAAAAAACTAATTCAATCTGTCAGCGCTGAATTTGATGTTTAGTGGATAAGTTAGTGCGCTGGATCTTGTGTATTGTATAAATTGGCCCCCAGCGCACCCCATTTATGCATGTTCAGGTGAGTGCAGCCCCCTGGTTTCATATTTAAAATCAAATATAGTTATGATTAACCATAATGTATAAAAGTGGTTAATCATAACAATGGCACGCATTCCTATTCATGCTACAACAAGCCTTGTATTGCACATCTAGTGGAAACATATACATGGCCCCTACTAGGTGTACCATTTCTGACAAAATAGTAAATAATAGACTTGCATGGTGAAAAGATTGTGTTCAGTCAAATTGGAATCATCCAAAATAAGTTTCAGTTTGAGTGGTTTGAATTTGTCCATGTTGCATTTTAGTTTGGATAAATTAAAATAATGCAAATAAACTATTCATACAAACCAAATTATGAAAAAAAATATTCACTAAACCAAAAGATGCAAAATTGGGCCGATCGGTGTACTGCAAGATAAATACATAGAAATATTATGTATATATTTTGCAGTACATGAATAGGCACATGCTCCCACCATTTGCGTCACAGATTATGTTCACAAGTGAGATGTAATCAATAGAGAGAATTTAAAAAAATACTATATAAAGATTTTTGTATTGATCTTTGTTCATTGTTTTTGTACTTGTTCCCTCTATTGGTTACATCTCACTTGTCTGTGTCATTTATTTTATTTGATACATCCTTATGGCATTTCAGTGTCATGGAAAATTCATATGAATCACAATGGTTTGAAACCAAATTGGACAAGCCTAATGAATAAAACTTCAACACCACCTGGTGAATGTTGGATTATCAATTCTATATTACCACATGAAGGGGTTCACTCCAGTCTGAAGCTTTACATTTCTTGGGGGAGCATGCTTTGACCAAGTTGTACATTAAAGTGGTGTAATACTAAAAGAAATTTCATTGTATGCCAGCAGTCAGTGCTTAATTTACGTCTTTTGGGGAATTCGCTTGAGACTGCAAATCACAATTCGACCTGGCCATTCACAGGGAATTGCAAACGGACGCCAAATCCACTAGGCACATGCTGGCACAGTTCGGCATGCCTTAAAGAGGAAGGAGACATTACCATCCAGGGGGCGGGTGTGACAAAAGATGGGGTGTGCTCAATCGCTCCTATTTTAATCTGCTCACATAAGCTATCAGTGCTAAGTATTACTTTACTCCTGGACTCTGTCTGCTGCTCCCTTTTGGCTGTTCTGACTATCCAGTATCTGACCTTTGGCTAGAACTCAGTTTATAAACCTGTGCTGCCTGACCTGACCTTTTTGCTAGTCTGATCTTGCTTTTGCCTCATGTTTATCTGTACCTTGCCTTGGATTCTTTCAGTTTATTACTGCATCCTGGCTCTGCTTACTAAATTGTGACACATGTATACAAATTTACACAACTATTTATGAATCTTTTCTGTTAGTGAATATACCTAAAATAAATTTTTGAACTTCTTAAAAGTTGATTAAATAGTTGGACTTTAGTGATTATACCCCTAGAACAGAAAGCCTTAAATGAATCACTTAAATTACATTTAAAGTGGCTAATTGTTATCTACGATCACTTTCCTGTATGAGTTTACTGGAATTGTATTCATCACATTAGTGTGACTATGTAAACAGCACATTAGTTGTAGCTAATTAGGTCTATTAGTAGAGACGCTTGTAAACTCTTCTGTCTTTGGGGTAATGTAGCTACATATCCAATAATTTCCTCATGCCCTAAACAGAAAATGGGCAGTTATACGATCAGGATAAAAAGATCTGCATCAAAGTAGTAGTAGTGTATTAATATAATCAACATCTCTTTCTAGTTATAGATTGCAATTATACATTGTTCACAGTTAATTTAATACATTCCTGTGGAAACCACATGGTATGTAATCTAATTAAACAGATGTGATTCAAATGCGATTAAAATTATTAATGTGTGTAAAACTGTGAAACTACGAGTTTGCTTTAGATTGATTATAATTAAGACTTAAGCTTTCCAAGGCATATTAATTTCATTTATCAGAGTTTGTGTTTGGCTATTTATAAGGCTTACTACAATAAAAAGTTAATTGCTCGTGTTACAAATTCTACATTATTTTATCATGTAGCTAGTATATATATTTATATAATTTATATGAATTAAACTACCTAAAACATGTATATATGTTTAATATATATGTGTGTGTGTGTTAATATATGTGTGTGTGTTTGTGTATCTAGGTAGTTTTTGTTTCACAGAAATTCTCTCTCTCTCTCTCTCTCTCTCGCTGCTGGGGCCAATTCATACAACAAACAAGATCCAGCACACTCACTCATTTACTAAACAGAAATTTCAAGTCTCACAGAATGCAATAGTTTTGTTTAAACACACATCGCCTAAGCAAAATAATAGGAGTTTAGTTACAGTATATTATCAGTATATAACAGCACATTGCATATGCCTGCCACAACCGCAAGAGTTGTAATCAAAATTATTCAAGCCCCTTTGAATATCAGGTTTATTGTCAAAATGTACAGACTTTCAGTTATTTGTAATGAACAAATAAAACACAAGCAATTGAAATGGCTCAACACAATGAATGTTTCAAGTGGTTTCCCCAAATCCAACTGAAGATGCAACTTATAATGACTTCTCCAGTCACAACAGCACAAACATGCAGAATTCATCAATTTAAAATGAATCAAGAGCTTCATTATTTGCAACAGGTGTGCTTCAGCTGGAACACTTGAAATACCAAACTGGCCAGGTGTTTGTTGAGTGCCACGTTTGACTGCATGAATGGTCCACAAAGTTAAGAGATCATCACCCTTCACAAACAAGGAACAGGATACAAAAAGATAGCAAAGGCGCTGAAAGTTCCTTAAGACACCATTGGAAATATTGTTCCCAGCTTCAATGTTGAAGGAACAGTGGTTACACTACCTAGACGGGGCAGAAAAAAGAAAGCTATCAATGACTTCAACCAGATTTCTGAGGAGGCAGGTTGTGAAAAACCCACGTGTAACTACAGCAAAACTTGGTGGCAACAGGCACTGATGTTTCAGTGAGAACAGTAAGGTGCATATGATGAACATCAAGCATACCTCAAATTCCACAAAGGCCTGATTGCAGAAGAAGTCCTCGAAAGTTCTACAGCCATCACAGTCACCTGATTTGAATCCCATAGAAAATCTCCGGTGGAATTTGAAGAAAGCTGTTGCAGCACTCAAATCCAAGAATCTTACTAAACTGGAGACCATTGCTCATGAGCAATGAGCTAAGATTTCTCAGAAACACTGCCAGCTGGTGTCTGGCTATGCATTTTGTTAGCAGCAGGTTATAACACCAAACAGGTGCTCTACTAAGTTCTAAAGATGCTTAGTTGAGGTTGAATCATTTTGAGACTGGAGAAGTCATTATAACTTGCATTTTGAGGTGAATTTGTGGAAACAACTTGAAGCATTCTTTGTGTTGAGCTATTTCATTTGCTTCTGTTTGATGTGTGTATTGCGTATTTGTAAATTCTGTATATATATATATATATACTGTATAAAATTCACTAAATTCTGTGGGGAACTTTTTCATTTCACTTTTTGATCTCACCAGATTTTTAATAAATTAAAACTCATTTAGAATAAAAAAAACAATAAGAATATGCATAGTGAAATCATGTACAAAATATGATAAGCACAATAAAGTTAGCAGTGTATGGTGATTAGAATGAAAAAAAGCACTGACAAACAATAGAACAGTAAGATGTGTCAGTAGTTAAAGTAGTAAACCTGCAGTAAAATATATATATATATATATATATATATATATATATATATATATATTTAATATACATTCAGGAAGTAACACTATTTTTGTCCTTTGATATACAATTTATTGTTTTTTTTTCTCCAACATACTTATTTGTGGCTTTCATTAAAGCCATTAACATTTTATCTGACTACACTGTTGGTAACTGCTGCACATCAATAATGCAATCACTACCTTTTCTATGAAAAGCTACTGCATGAGCCTTCTCGTCACTTCATAATGTCACATTAGATAAAGCAGAATTGTCACTTCTCTGAAAGACTCAGAAAATGCTATTAATAAGGACACATGACATGTGTGATATGTCATGATTCCCTTTTATTCCAGAAGCTTGGTCCTTAAGGGGTTAAAGTGCTTACTGTGTTAGTAGGGCTATGGAGGTAATTAATACATTTACTTACCTCTTAAACACTTTCATAAGAGTTAAAGATGAGCAGGATTATGATTTTAAACCTCTCATAATATTATTAATTATATTTTTTATTAAAAAACGTTTCAATGGCAGTTAAAATAGTGACGTGTCCCAGCTTCATTCAAGGGCTTGAAATAGGCTTGTACTTTTTGAATTAAGTGGATGATTTTTTATATATATATTCATGTGTGTGTCATATGCATACACACACACACACCTTTTTTATTGGACTAAAATAATATTTCAAAGACAAGCTGTCAAGAGTTTTTCTCTCTTCCTCAGGCCTGAAGCAATAGGAAGAGAGGAAAACTCTCGAAAGCTTGTCTTTTAAATATTATGTTAATCCAATAAAAAATGTATCATTGCATACTGCAATACTCTGGTATTTTGGCAACTTGTCTACTGGACTAATATGACTAACATGACATTAAAAGAATGTTGACATCATAATCTTAATTTCTTCAACAGTATTATTAATATTCTTATTAGACTTCTGAATTTGGTTCTAAACAAATTGTGATTTGTCATAATTTTTGGCAATCCACACGTTGTCTGAATTCTGTAACACCAAAGGGCCACATGGTCATGTCGCAAAGTGCCTTATGTGTAATGTACGAACAGTTTTGTTTCACTCATGGTTCAGAGTTCTATCTGCGACACCAAAAAAAGCGATGGATGATGAAAAAAAGACAATTGATGCTTTGGGAAAAGCTAATAAAATGTTAATTTTATTCACAAATCAAGTGACTAATAAAGGTGAAAAAAAGGAGGAACAGTAAAATAAAAATATAATTTTTTTTTACTGTGCCTCCTTTTTTACCTATCTCTTGGACACTTCTTCTGTGAACGAAATGGCAGGAAACTGTGCCCTCTGTCAGTCCTTACATTGGCTTCCTGAATCCTATAGGAGTCAATTCAAAGTGCTAACCCATACCTATAAAGCACTGATCAATTCTAGCCCCTCTTATATCTCCTCACAGATCAATAGGTATGCCCCTTCTCGGTCTCTCCGCTCTACCCTTCTCCTGTCCGCTGCTCGCACCCATACGGCCAACTCGCACTTGCAGGACTTCTCGCGGCCGGCTCCCTTCCTATGGAATAGCCTGCCTACTGCAATCAGACTCTCCCCTAGTCTCCTAAAGGGCGGCACTCTACTCTCTCCTCCAGCTCTGCTTATCTCCACCTTGTTTGATTGCTATTTCCTGTCCTAATGTGTTTTATACCCATCTCCTATAGACTGTAAGCTCGTCTATAAGGAACCAATCGTTCCTGTAAGTTTTCTTCTAATTGTCCTATTTATAGTTAAATCCTCCCTTTAGCTAATAGGTGGACACAGTTCAAGCTATGTTGCAGTTAAAGTACAAGAGACTTGACCAATTATAGAGTCTTTGGGATTGCAAAACCATTATGTTATTATTTGTTATAACAACTGTTATATTATAAGCTGCTTATTTATCCATGGTTGATAGTTGTATGGTATTGTACTGTCTAGTGCACCATTGGTAGTGACAATTTTGGAATAAGTGCTCTATTCTTAAATGTAATGCAAAAATGTATAAGGAGAGGAGTCACCAATGGAATGTGTCAGCTGATTCCTTAGGTTTCTATGGTGATTGCAACACTTTTAGTACTTTAGACCACTGTTTTTATAGATGAGACAACACATTGCATTAACCCCTTAAGGACACATGACATGTGTGACATGCCATGATTCCCTTTTATTCCAGAAGTTTGGTCCTTAAGGGGTTAAAGGGACACTCCAGGCACTCAGACCACTTCTGCCCATTGAAGTGGTCTGGGTGCCAATTCCATTCACCCTTGATCCTGCAAGTGTAATTATTGTAGTTTTTATAAATTGCAATAATTACCTTGCAGGATTAAGTCTTCCTCTAGTGGCTGTCTGTCAGCCACTAGAGGGACTTCCGTATTCTTAAAACACTTTGCATCAGGACCTCCAGCATCACCGGAATTCCCATAGAAAAGCATTGAATAATGCTTTTCTATGGGGAGGCATATGTGCACAGCAATTGCAGAGCTTGCACATTAGGTCTCCCCCACCGGCTGATGTCGGCAGGGGAGGAGCGCAGACGGAGCCTGACCCAGCGCTGATGGACATTGGCTCTGGATTCAGGTAAGTCACTGAAGGGGTTTTAACCAGTGTGTGTGCTGGGGTTGAAGTGTGTGTCTGTGTGTGTTTGAGTGTGCTGGGGATGAAGTGTGTGTCTGCGCGTGTGCTGGCAGTGAAGTGTGTGCTGGGGATGGAGTGCGTGTGTGGGAATGTGCTGGGGATGAAGTATGTGTCTGTGTGTGTTCTGGGGATTTATTTACCATGTGTGTGTACTGCAGCCAATCATGTGTGTAGTGATCAGCTACTGATGTGATATGCATGGCTGAGAGAGGGAGAAAATGGTGGGAAGAGATTAATTTGTAGCCTTAGGAAGGATCATGGAGGTTAGCTGGCAATCTGGAGAGAAATTGGGTGATTGAGGTGGCAGACTGGGGAAGGATTAGGAAGATAAAAAGGCAGGGAGGTTTGGTGGCAATCTGGCAAGGGATTTGGGAACTTGTGTGTCAGGTTTTGGGGAAATTAGGACATTTAGGTTGTAGTTTGGGTTGTAGGATTGAGGAGGGTAGGAGGTAGTTTGGGGAGAGATTGCTGAGACTGCATGGCAGACTAGAAAAGAGTTGGCTAACACAGAAACTTACCCTAGTATCCACGGCTCTGATCCTCACGTCCCCACCGCTGCTGCTGCTGGCTAAGACCTGACTCCTGTCTGCCAGCTCCCACATCAGGGGCTCAATGTTCTTCCGCTCCGACCTTGAGCCAGCTCACAGCAACAGGAGCAGCCGTGCCGCAAAGTAAACTAAGTACTGTAGCTCTGGCACGCACTACACAAGATACCTTCTTATTTTACCTACTGCTTCCTGGTACCATCATATCCTGAGGTGGGAATTATACCACCCCAAGTTCTGCTCTAGTAAATGTGAGTATTTACCTTATTTATACATTTATTTTACATCAGTACTTACTTCACCATTGGAGTTTTTCTTCTTTTCCTGTATTTACCTCCACATACATCCTGCATATTGCACTTTATTTGGAGCATTTGTGAAGACTACATCAGCACATATCCTTAGATGGGGATTATTCCATCCATGAGCAAAACAGCTGAGCTCTAAGTTAGCTAAAAAGAATGTGAGTGAAAGGGATCCAAGTTTATTTACCACATATGCACTTTACATACTGTGCTGCTCAATTATTCTATCTTTTTCTTTTCATTTTTTGAGGTAAATTGTATACAACTATTTAAAGACCTATGTATATAATTTTCTGTACATGTACACCGGGCGTGTTTTTTTCTTGCAATTTATTTATTCACAAGGTCTGGGAGTCATTGGTTTGTTTACTGCTGCACGTATATTGTATATTCTATTCTATTCTAATCTAATTAACAACCCTTTGTAAGATGTTTCTTGGAGCTGGCCACTGCATTTGTACACATCTCAGGAGGGATTTTGTCCCACTCCTCTTTGCAGATCCCCTCCAAGTCAATAAGGTTCCGAGGCTGACATTTGGCAACTCAAACCTTCAGCTCCCTCCACAGCTTTTCTATGGGATTAAGGTCTGGAGACTGGCTAGGCCACTCCTGGACTTTAATGTGCTTCTTCTTGAGCTACTCCTTTGTTGCCTTGGCTGTGTGTTTTGGGTCATTGTCATGCTTGAATACCCATCCACGACCAATTTTTAATGCTCTGGCTGAGGGAAGGAGTTTCTCACCAAAGATTTGATGGTACATGGCCCCGTCCATTGTCCTTTGATGTGGTGCAGTTATCCTATCCCCTTAGCAGAAAAACACCCCGAAAGCATAATGTTTCCATCTCCATGTTTGACGGTGGGGATGATGTTCTTGGGATCATAGGCAGCATTCCTCCTCCTCCAAACATGGTGAGATGAGTTAATGCCAAAGAGCTCAATTTTGGTCTCATCTGACCACAACACTTTCACCCAGTTCTCCTCTAAATCATTCAGATGTTCATTGGCAAACTTCAGACGGGCCTGTACATGTGCTTTCTTGAGCAGGGAGACCTTGTGGGCGCTGCAGGACTTCAGTCCTTTACAGCGTAGTGTGTTACTAATTGTGTTCTTGGTGACTATGGTCCCAGCTGCCTTGAGATCATTAACAAGATCCTCCCATGTAGTTCTGGGCTGGTTCCTCACCGTTCTCATGATCATTGAAACTCCATGAGGTGAGATCTTGCATGGAGCATAAGACCGAGGAAGACTGACAGTTATCTTGTGTTTCTTTCATTTGCGAATAATCGCAACAACTGTTGTCACCTTCTTACCAAGCTGCTTAGCGATGGTCTTGTAGCCCATTCCAGCCTTGTGTAGGTCTACAGTCTTGTCCCTGACATTCTTGGACAGCTCTTTGGTCTTGACCATGGTGGAGACTTTGGAATCTAATTGATTGCTTCTGTGGACAGGTGTCTTTTATACAGGTAACGAGCTGAGATTAGGTGTACCCCCTTTAAGAGAGTGCTCCTAATCTCAGCTCGTTACCTGTAAAAGAGACACCTGGGAGCCAGAAATCTTGCTGATTGATAGATCACATATCTATTTCACTCATTGACATGCAAATTAATTTATAACTTTTTTGACATGCATTTTTTTTTTGTTATTCTGTCTCTCACTGTTAAAATACACCTACCATTAAAATGATAGACTGGTCATTTCTTTTTCAGTGGACAAACGTTCAAAATTAGTGGGGATCAAATACTTTTATCCCTCACTGTATCTTACAGCCTGATACGGGATTTAGGCCTCTGCAGGCTTCTGTCATATGCACTGCTCCTTGTAGGCCACCCGTATTGTAGTCCCTGTGAGAACAGTGTGGGATTTTTGGCCCTCAGTAAAAAAATAAAGGCACCCATGGATTCCTCTCAACCTCCTGCAGCAAGTGATGGCAAAAGCAGGGGTGGATGAGGTATATATATCTCCCAAAAAGGGCAGATTGAGTTAAAAGTGGTGAGTAGCTCAATAAATGACATCTGTGCCATTCTGCCACTAAGCTTAGACCACTGTTTAGAGTAGAACACTTTGATAAACAACCTGTCTGTGTCATGAATTCTGTTTTATCATGGTAAGCTGAGAGGCCTATGGAAATAATTATAATTACCCTTTCTTATTTTTACCAGGTCTGATTGAGCATACACTCTATGTTTATTGTAGTTTACAAAATAAACAAAAAGGCAGAGAATTAAACACTGAGATTACAGTAACAGAGTTGTTGTACCTTAACCACTACAATGCACTCTAGAGGTTATGGCACTTGGCAATGCTTGTCCCCTTAGATCGTTGTGTTAAAAAATGGTACGTACAAAATACAACATGTACTCGATTTGGCAACAAGAGAAAGAAAATGCATTGTATTCAGATCTGTAAAACATTGCAAACATAAAGGATTACAATTATTTATGATTGGCTACATTAGCACAGTTATAGTGCAAGAACACATAAACATTAGTTTTTAGTAATGGAATAAATAGGAATCAAAAGTCCCTCTAGTGCTATACATTAACAAGATAAAATACAACTAAAATATTTATTAAATTTGCCCTAAAAGAAACAAAATATTTTGTTTAAATTTATCATAAGTTCTGTCCAGCCATAGTGTAAAAGCCTGAAGGAGCCAACAGTAAGCAGGCGCATGCAGCGTGGAACAGAGACCTAGCTGTTATGAACAGTGAACCCTTTTCAGAAAAGCATTCAGCACTTAAACATACCCACGAGGCATCCACAGAGTTTCCATGGGCAGTTACAGCCCATAGCCGATGCTCTGAAAATAAAACAAATATGGAACACTGATCATATTGTTTATATTATTATAAACTATTATAAAATATCTACTCTTTTAGTGACATGAAATGTAAATATATATTTTCCTTCTCCCTTCATAGACTGAGATATATCCTAAGTTATATTAACAAATCACTATTTGTTTTCCAACCCGAACATTGTGGGTGTATACACATACTTGGTAATATTCGGCAATGGCACACACTGTTAGGGATTCATGTGTTGTAGTTCAGAGTATTGGAAACAAAACTAAGCAATATTGGCACAGAGCAATGTTGGTGTGTTTGATAACATGAAGCAATATTGATCACAAACACATTTTAAATTAACACTGTGAGCACCAATACAATGTTAATGCATTGGATGTATGCATTATAAATATGATGTATGCTGTTCATTAATATTGTTGTACCATAAGCCTGTCTTCATAGCCCCCCTTCACTCCAAAAAGACTTCCTTGTCAAATACAAGCATACAGATCAGCCGCTGACTGCAGGGAATGAACTAAAGTACAAAACATTTTGAGAAAACACCAAGGGAGACACATGGTATGGATAATACTACCTGTTTGTAGTTTCTCTGACTGCCGGGTCTGTAACCCTTTAAGCTGCCATGGACTTATGCTGGTAACACGTCCTGCTTTCCTTAATCTTTGTATATGTTCACTGCAGAGAACAATTAATGTACAATTGAAGCAGACCAATTATTATGAAGTTTAAGAAAGAAGTGCTTGCTAATCAATTTATAACTTTTTTAACATGCGTTTTTTCGGGATTTTTTTATTTTTTGTTATTCTGTTTCTCACTGTTAAAATATAGGTACCATTAAAATTATAGACTTATCATTTCTTTATCAGTGGGCAAACGTTCAAAATTAGCAGAGGATCAAATACTTTTTTCACTCACTGTATGTAATACATGTTTTTCTAAATTACAGTAAACTTGTTCAGATTTTTATTTTTCCTGTTGTTGTAAATAGAGATGTTTTCTGTATGCTGGAGATAATTGGCTTACCACACCCAAGCCATGCTTGCAGTCGGTCAAATAGGACATCCATCCATCTTTTGAACAACTGGACCAATTTGTTTTTGACATATGTTTGTATTTGGAGTATGCTGATTCTGAATATGTAATTTTATGTGAATGTGATGTATACTTTTAAAGTTATGAATATTGTGTAAAACTGTATATTTTCCTGCCTGTGATAATTACGTTAGCCCATTGTGTTCAGTAATTATATCACAGGCAGAGAGGAGGATTTTGCTGTAATGAATGGGAGTGTCAGACATTGTTGTATTGTTTTGAGTGGTTTGTGTCCTTTGTGTGCCTGTGTACCATCAGGTCAAGGGAGTGTGCCTCTGGCCTGAGGAATTGTATAAATTGTGAGTGCTTGCTTCCATTAAACAGATCATCTTGTATCTTCATGAAGTTTCGGCTCATGTTTGGGGGATTGGAGAACTACACTCTGGGGATTGCTAAAATTAATATACTGCCCAGGGTATAATCACTAAGCTCTGCTAAGAGCTTTTTCCTGTTCCTTCTCTCTGGACTTCGGAGAGGTCGACCTACTGCAAGCTGGACCCTGGTCTTGGGTCCAGAGTGGGTGGAGATGGCGTGACCCCAACCAAGCTGTGGCGGTTCGTGGGGTCTGCAGTGGTTATGGTGTCAGGTGGAGTGCTTGGAGACCTCAGAAAGCACTAGGAGCATCCGTCAGCGGAAGGTACCCGGTCGGGGTGCCAGTGGTTCCATTACAAAGTGTATACAAGTAAGCTAGTCTACCATAGGATCAATGGCAGAATGCTTGCCAGCCTCCTACACCAATATTTTTTCACATATATTTCCTGGCAGTGCTAGCTGCTAGATAAAGGGTGAAGCTAAAGCTAGTCTCACACTAGAATCAATGACCCAGGCCATCTCCCACTACAGTACAAGCCCACGAACGATAAACACAATAGCTGGAGACAAAGTGCCTAGAATAATCCTGCTTGGAAATATAGTTGTAGATTGCTCCTCATTCCCCCTTCACTTCCCCCCTCTTTTAGTCACTTAATTTGATCTGTGAATAAAATCAACATTTAATGACTGTTCCATAACTATCAGTAATCATTTTTTTTTTTGCATCCTCATGAGTAGACAGGAGATCCAGCTAATATGATTGGACAGACCTTATGTCCATCATGGGAAAATAAGCTGTTTATTTGCCCTATCAAAAAAAAAAGTCCTATACTTCTTTCCATCTCCCTTTTTTATGGTGCTAGGGACGCCACTCAGAAACAAGAACTGAAAGGAACATAACATGTTCAGGTCTGGATGAGTTGTTTTTCCCTGGGATTCTGACTCATGAATTGGAATTACTTGCCACCACTCAATAAAGTTCAATTTGGTTATATTGCAGTTCGGACCAAATACATTTGCAAGTCTAATTTTTTCTCACATGGGATGTCATTTAAAAAAGTTTAACGTCAAACATAATAATCTAATATAGTTAAAAAAAATTAAATGTAGCTAGTTAACCCTTTCCCAACATTAGGATGTTCTATGCCATCCTACAAAATGAGGGCTTTAGCGTCATTAGTGTGGCCTAGCACACCATACATGATCGGGCCCTCACTCCAGCCAAAATACTAACCCACTGCGGCGATCTCTGTGGACCTGCCTGACAATCGTGGTTGTGCCTTTGCAGCCAGTTCAGCCGTTCTGAGTCATGTGATCATGATTACCCCACAATCATGATCGTGGTGCCCCACAATCACATGTATCAGATTGGCTTGATAGATAGATCTGACTGCCTGGGTTGTCAGTCAGATCCCACTATACATAATACATGTAAAAAACTAATTATGGATAAATAACATAACACATGTACATGGAGGTTACTGTTGTACTTTTGAGGCATTGCTGAATACAAATATGAGTGTTTTAGAGCAGTAAAATGTATAACAATGACATCATCTGTGAAAGTGTATATGGGTGAAAAATGCAAAAAAACAAACACTAACTGCCAGGGTTGCAATGATAAAAGACTGGACATACCCCATATTGAATAATCTGGGTTGTCTGCTTTTGCAAATGGTATGCCATGATTGGTGTACCTTTTAATCATGGGCTGCTGTAAGGTCTCAGTAAAATCTGAAATCGGCAATCTTTTTATTTGACCGTGTATCTTTCCAAAACAACATGAAACCTGTACATGGGGTGCATTGTATTGGTGAAATATCACAGCATACAAATATGTGTTTTATTGCAGTAAAAACTAAAAGTTTGATTTAAGTAAACTATAAAAATGGTCAGAGTTGTGGCAACTGACATTTAATATGGATAAGTGCAAGATAATGCATCTTGGACGTAAAATCCCAAGGGCAGAGTACATAATATTTGGTAGAGTCCTAACCTCAACATCTGAGGAAAGGGATTTAGGGGTGATTATTTCTGATGACTTAAAGGTAGGCAGACAATGTAATAGAGCTGTAGGAAATGCTAGCAGAATGCTTGGTTGTATAGGGAGAGGTATTAGCAGTAGAAAGAGGGAAGTGCTCATGCCATTGTACAGAACACAGGTGAGAGCTCACTTGGAGTATTGTATACAGTACTGGAGACCGTATCTCCAGAAGGATATTGATACCTTAGAGAGGGTTCAGAGAAGGGCTACTAAACTGGTTCATGGATTACAGGATAAAACTTACAAGGAAAGGTTAAAGGAACTTAACATGTATAGCTTGGAGGAAAGATGAGACAGGGGGGATATGATAGAAACATTTAAATATATAAAGGGAATCAACACAGTAAAGGAGGAGACTATATTTGAAAGAAGAAAAACTACCACAACAAGAGGACATAGTCTTAAATTAGAGGGACAAAGGTTTAAAAATATCAAGAAGTATTAATTTACTGAGAGGGTAGTGGATGCATGGAATAGCCTTCCAGCTGAAGTAGTAGAGATTAACACAGTAAAGCAGTTTAAGCATGCTTGAGATAGGCATAAGGCTATCCTAACTATAAGATAAGGTGAGGGACTAATAAGTATTTAGAAAATTGGGCAGACTAGATGGGCCGAATGGTTCTTATCTGCCGTCACATTCTATGTTTCTATTCACAGTTAAAGTTATGACACGCGGGAAAATATATTTTTTTAATTTCTCACACTTTGTTTTAGATTTTATGCACAATAAATTGTTTCATATATTCATATTTGATGAAAGGGTAGTGGATGCATGGAATAGCCTTCCAGCTGAAGTAGTAGAGATTAACACAGTAAAGGAGTTTAAGCATGCTTGAGATAGGCATAAGGCTATCCTAACTATAAGATAAGGTGAGGGAATAATAAGTATTTAGAAAATTGGGCAGACTAGATGGGCCGAATGGTTCTTATCTGCCGTCACATTCTATGTTTTTATTCACAGTTAAAGTTATGACACGCAGGAAAATATATTTGTTTAATTTCTCACACTTTGTTTTAGATTTTATGCATAATAAATTGTTTCATATATTCATATTTGATGCAAAATGAAAGTCCTATTTCTCCTGGATCAAATAATATATATATTAAGTTTCAGTGCACTTAATATGAAAGAGTTCAGTTATGGTTGAACAGCCATATAGCTCAAATCCTAGGTTTTGTTTTGGTTCAGATATTGCACCTATCCTTTAAGGGGTTAAAATTGCAAAAACTATTGTTTTCTACTGTTCCTTGTTCACTTGCTTTTCTTCTTTTTATATATGTAACTATTTTACAGATTGCACTCCCACTTAATAAATGTACAGAATGAACAACAGTTGAGGATCAATGCACTAAAGGTTGCATTGGGATGGATTTGTACAATGTAAAGTGATATAATTGTCTAAATCTATATTTAGACAGTTCTGTTGCAAAGCCTCCTACTGGCTCACATGACTCAACTTGTTACAAGTTACAATGGCTTGGAATATTGTTTGGTCTTGCTGAACTAAGAGTGGTTGATTATTTTCACTTGTATAATCCTGGTTTCCTGGCTGATCTAAACAGGAGAATGTTTACAGCATTTTCTGCTGATTTTTGAAGACATCCTACGTGAAGACACTTATTTAAACTGTAGCTGCAGCTTGAGCCAAACATAATAAGAAAATAAATGTAGCCCTTGAAACAAACTTAATAATTTATTTTCACAATGGCTCCAGAGAGAACTTAAACTATTAGTAATTCTGTTAAATTATTTAAAAATGGATATAACTATTTGTCAGCTACATTTGCGATTGAAAGATATATTATTAACAGAACTGCTAAAATACGTGTTTTTCAAAAGCATGTTTCATCTATGGAATCTGGGGAACATCACTAACCTGTCAATTCATTATAGGCCAGTGTGTACAATTTTTAGTGCAGGTAAAAGTTATGCAAACCTGACATTTACTGGTATCCATATTTAAACAGCTGCATGGCATAGAAAAACTCTTGAGTAAGTTGAAAAACTCCTACAGAGGACCATAGCAATGAAATAGCAAATTATGCACAGACGTTGGATACATTTACAACAGAAATCCTACACCTCCCCCATCCCTTCTTGGCATAGGTCTGGCAAATCTTTATTACTGTCGCTACTTTTTTCCCGTTAGCGACTATGCTCAAGTACCTATAGTTACTTTTAGCAAGCAGTAGCAGCTTAATTTTTGCCAATTTCACAAGTAGGAAATGGGGGAAAAAAGAAATATCCAGGCGCACCTGAGGTTTCTTCTAAAATACAGTCTTTATTTGAAACAAGGAAGTGGAGACAACGTTTCGGCTCCTCTCTGAGCCTCTATTGAGCCAAGCTCAGACAGGAGCTGAAACACTGTCTCCACTTCCTTGTTTCAAATAAAGACTGCCTTTTAGAAAAAAACCTAAGGTGTGCCTGGATATTTCTTTTTTTCCATTTCTTCAGGAATTGGTCCTCCCTCTCTAGAGTACTCTGCATGAAGTATTCATCCCCTTTTTAGTGTATGCATTTTACTCTTGTGTTTTTGCAAACAATTTCACAAATAGCGATAGGTTAGTTAGTCGCTACTAAAAAAAAAAAACATCATTAACAGATTAACAGATTCTATTATTCTCTGTGAGAAGAATTGGCTCCAACCATGCTACCAGCTACTCCTCTAAATTGACTAACTGATAATGCGTGTTTAACCTTGTTAACGACAGTGGTTTGCCAGTTTCTCTTTAATGGACATAGGGCTGCTCTGGCATATTTAATAATGTCATTATTATGAAGACTTTACGCCAGCTTCAGCTGTAAATTTATTATACTTTTCAATACCACAAGTCAGATTAGTAAATCTTATGAATCTTTTATAAGAAGTGAATAATCTGTGGACCATGATGATTTATATTATGTGCAATTAGTTTTGATATAATTTGTTTTGATGGAGCCAATTCACAATGGACTTTTGTTTTATTAGCAATCTAGTCACACATGCAAACACTAATAAGCAATTCTTTAGCATTCTTTAGCCAAAAATAAGAGAACAATTATTTTCAAAATGCTTTGAAATTTTGAGAAACAGCAGTTATGTTTTCAAATACCACCGTATTTATCAAGGAAAAACTGTCCTAAATATAGGATAAATGACTAAATATGGAGTAATTGACAGAATAATTGTACTTCATTCCATGGAGAATCCTCGTGATTTACCACTCTGTCCTAAAGTGCTTTAGTTTTGCATTATGAAAAATGACTTATTGTAGTTTTGCCCCCTTGGTGACTCATATCTGGAGGAGTTTTGATGATGACAGATTTGTATTTTTAATGGATCAGCTTAGATTACTGATAGCGAATGTGCTTCTCCCACAACTCTTGTAGAAAGAAATGCTCAATGTTATAAGGATCATACATAGGATCTCTTAAAGAATGAGAATTGTACATGCATTATATGTGCTGAATTAAGTATGTCCATTGAATGAAATGCTTCGTGTGGCACAATGTGCCATTTTTTTCTCTCCCCCTAGAGAAATTTAAAATGTATCTGTATACATTTGGTATACTGATGCACTGTGTACATGCATGTAAATCATTCTTTACAGTCAATTTCTTCTTGGAATAATTATCTCATAGCAATATATAGGTTTAGAAAATCTAACTTGCACATATGAAATGTGTATTTAATTAAAGCCCATTATACATTTTAACAGCACCCCTGACCTATATAAATATAGGGCACACAAGCAGCTAAATGTAAAGCAATATATGTAAATAGCTGAACTGTAATATCAGCACCTTTAGTCGCAGTATAAAAGAGAAGAAAATGAAATAATAAGTTGCCCGGGAGTAAGAAAGCAGAGAATTTATTCTGAGAAAACTCACCGTCTGTATGCTGAATTACTGTTGCCATGGCAACTTGGTTATGTATCATCCAATAAATATATGCCAGCAATATTACGTTGAAATAGAAATTGTCTGCCTATATGAAAAGTTCATGCATATAACCAATAAACTATTGAGCAATTGCATGAATGTAATCCAGATCTGTGCTGCTATATATGTCTGCTAATATTTATCAGAATATAGCTACTATTATTTTAAGTTATTTAAAATATTCCTTAATATGTTGATGCTTCATTAGGCTCACCAAGATGGACAAGATGTATTAATTATTTTGGCTCAACTATTAATTCATGTTGATACTTAGACTAAGAACAGATGGAACATCTGCTACCTGGGGTCCCGTGGTTAGCAACTTTCAGAAGAGTTCGATCTCATTTCCAAGAATTAAATGTTTAAAAACTTGATGGCACTAGGTCCAAAAAGTAACAACTTCCATTAAATGTTAGAAATTTTTTTTTTCACAGAAACTTGACTATACGGAACATTTACCTTTTGCATTAGAAACAATAGTTTAGTACAAAAAGTGAAATAGAATTTGATGCCGAAACATAGTTGTTACATCACAGGGGTTACCTTAAAGCATCACTATCACTGAAGGTGACATCATCGCTGATGGTCCCGTGGCCGCAGGGGGCAGGTAAGGGTGGAAAAGTAAATAAGACTATTTAAACTGCATACTTTATACAAATTAAAATATTCAGAATATATGGAATTTGCTTAGTTGCATAATCTAACACATATAACTAAGCAGAATATTTTTTTGCACACAGCCACTCTTGTATTTAACCAATGATTACTAAAAACAAACATGTTCTTCTGAAACCAAGGAAAGCATTGAGAAATGTGCACATGCGCATTCGGATCCAGTGACTTCGGACGGGGGAGCTGACGTCGGAGGGGGAGGAGAAGTCACCAGCGCCGAGGGAGCTGTTTTAACCCCTTCAGCACCAAGGTAGGGGGACTCTGAGGGTGGGGGCACCCTCAGGGCACTATAGTGTCAGGAAAACCATTTTGTTTTCCTGATACTATAGTGATCCTTTAAGGTTATTACTTACAGTGTCACCTAGTGACCATTTTTCTTTTGTCTTTTTATGACTCTTATGCTTTACTAGTAACAGACCAGTTCTAGTATACAGGTGATACTCGAAAAATTAGAATATCGTGAAAAAGTTCATTTATTTCAGTAATGCAACGTAAAAGGCGAAACTAATATATGAGATAGACGCATTACATGCAAAGCAAGATAGTTCAAGCCGTGATTTGTCATAAATGCGATGCTTATAGCTTACAGCTCTTGAAAACCCCAAATCCACAATCTCAGTAAATTAGAATATTGTGAAAAGGTGCAATATTCTAGTCTCACAGTGTCCCACTCTAATCAGCTAAGTAAGCCATAACACCTGCAAAGGATTTCTGAGCCTTTAAATGGTCTCTCAGTCTGGTTCAGTAGGAATCACAATCATGGGGAATACTGCTGACCTGCCAGTTGTGCAGAAAACCATCACTGACACCTTCCATAAGGAGGGAAAGCCTCAAAAGGTAATTGCGAAGGAAGTTGGATGTTCCCAAAGTGCTGTATCAAAGCACATTAATAGAAAGTTATGTGGAAGAAAAAGGTGCACAAGCAGCAGGGATGACCGCAGCCTGGAGAGGATTGTCAGGAAAAGACCATTTAAAAGTGTTGGGGACTTTCACACGGAGTGGACTGAGGCTGGAGTCAGTGCATCAAGAGCCACCACACACAGACGAATCCTGGACATGGGCTTCAGATGTTGTATTCCTCTTGTCAAGCCGCTCCTGAACAACAAACAACGTCAGAAGTGTATTACCTGGGCTAAAGAAAAACAGACCTGGTCTGTTGCTCAGTGGTCCAAAGTCCTCTTATCTGATGAGAGCAACTTTTGCATCTCATTTGGAAACCAAGGACCCAGGGTATGGAGAAAGAATGGAGACACACTGCAAGATGCTTGAGGTCCAGTGTGAAGTTTCAACAGTCTGTGTTGATTTGGGGAGCCATGTCATCTGCCGGTGTTGGTCCACTGTGCTTCATTAAGTCCAGGGTCAACGCAGCCGTCTACCAGGAGATTTTTGAGCACTTCATGCTTCCTTCTGCAGACTAGCTTTATGGGGATGCTGACTTAATTTTCCAGTAGGACTTGGCACCTGCCCACACTGCCAAAAGCACCAAAGCCTGGTTCAATGAACGTGGGATTACTGTGCTTGATTGGCCAGCAAACTCACCTGACCTGAACCCCATAAAGAATCTATGGGGCATTGCCAAGAGAAAGATGAGAGACATGAGACCGAACAATGCAGAAGAGCTGAAGGCCGCTATTGAAGCATCCTGGTCTTCCATAACACCTCAGCAGTGCCACAGGCTGATAGCTTCCATGCCACACTGCATTGAGGCAGTAATTGCTGCAAAAGGGGCCCAAACCAAGTACTGACTCCATATGCATGCTTATACTTTTCAGAGGTCCGATATTGTTCTATGTACACTCCTTGTTTTATTGATTGCATGTAATATTCTAATTTACTGAGATTGTGGATTTGGGGTTTTCATGAGCTATAAGCCATAATCATCGCACTTATGACAAATCACGACTTCCTTCGCAATTACCTTTTGAGGCTTTCCCTCCTTATGGAAGGTGTCAGTGATGGTTTTCTGCACAATTGGCAGGTCAGCAGTCTTCCCTGTGATTGTGATTCCTACTGAACCAGACTGAGAGACCATTTAAAGGTTCAGAAACCCTTTGCAGGTGTTATGGCTTACTTAGCTGATTAGAGTGGGACACTGTGAGCCTAGAATATTGCACCTTTTCACAATATTCTAATTTACTGAGATTGTGGATTTGGGGTTTTCAAGAGCTGTAAGCTATAATCATCGCATTTATGACAAATCACGGCTTGAACTATCTTGCTTTGCATGTAATGCGTCTATCTCATATATTAGTTTCCCGTTTTACGTTGCATTACTGAAATAAATGATCTTTTTCACGATATTCTAATTTTTCGAATATCACCTGTATTATATTTCCGAAGACACTTAACCAGCTGAATATCTGACTGGGTCTAATGGAAAGGGTAGTCAGCAAGAACAGCAGTGATCTTAAGGTAAGACATTACTATGTAAGGTCAATAATAAACAGTTTAGTTCCATTTCTATATGCAGAGTACTTGACAAGGTCCAACCTGGCTGGGGAACAGTACTGTAGCTCAGCATGGAGCCAGGGGAGTGTTGTCAGAGGGAGAAGGTGCAGGAATGTATTTAAAACATGGAGACGCATCTCATACGTGTACATTACACAAATATAGTTAATTAGCTGAAAAGAGACATGTATACATGTTCAGCATTTCTCACATCTGTTTTTGCTGTTGATCCAAAAGAGGGAAGAACAACAGTGTGAAGTGCTTTCCAATTTTGCAATAAATTAGGAATTAATCCTTCTTGACCCCAGAATGGCAGTCAGATCTCTCTTTGGATCAAGAAGCTATTACTCCACAAATTTAAAATCATATCACTGAATATTATCTTTTTGCAAGTATTCATTAAGTTGCAGTTTAAACATCTGTACAGACTCTGATAAAACTACCTGTTCATGCAGAGAATTCCACATCCTTATTGTGCTCGCTGTAATCAAACATTTTCTATGCCTTAGACTAAATCTCCTGTCTGTCAGTCTAAATGCATGACTTTGTGTCTTATGTATACTTCTGTTTATGAATAGATTTCCAGACAATGCTTTGTGTTAGGCCTGAATATATTTGTATAATGCTATAATATAAACAGATTTAAATGTGTTAACCTTTACTCATACTAAAATGTTCCAATCCTTTTATTCATTTCGTAGCCCACCTCTGCACTTTTTCTAGTGCCATAACATCCTTCTTTTGAACAGGTGCCAAAGTTACACAGCATATTCAAGGTGTGATTTTTAAAGAGGCAAAATTATATTTTCATCCTCAGAATCAATACCACTTTTTATACATGACAATACCTTACTGGGCTTAGCAACTGCTTATTGACACTGCATACAATTATATAGTTTATTATTATATATATATATATATATATATATATATATATTTTAATTGCAATAAAAGTGGTGGGGTGCTGTCCTAGCCTCCACTGGCCATTGTATATAAGATTAAACTATAGTTAAAGGTGTTGGTTATAATTTATTTTAGTGCTACCTCTAATATAAATATTGTTCAAGTAGAGATTGTAGCTGTGGCGAAAGTCACCCCGCCACTGGCTTTTGGAGGAGCCTGTTTGCCAGCCTCCTACCCTGTGACTATGGCCCCTGTAAAAGTTAAAGATACTGCTTGTGCCTTTTTGGACTTGGACAGTAACCCTTCGAATACCTGAAGTGGTTCGAAGTGGTACTTTGAACTCCCGAACTCTCAAAGCCATTTTGAAGCGGCATTCGAACACGTGGCGGTGGCCATCTTGTTGAGTCGACCGCATCCAGCGGTGTTTGGTCGTCAAGTGCGTAGAACTCAAATTGGCCACTCAACGGCACGAACACCACTGACTATTTACCTTCAATGGATGTTCGGCTATTTGAACGGGAGGGGAACGGTGTTCAGTATTTTGTGTGCACTTTGAATCCCCGAAGTAGACCGGCCACACAGCTTAATTCTCTGGAACTGTTTTGGGCATGGAACCATGGGTGCGGTCGGTCAAAATGTGACTTCCAGGAAATTCCTGAACCCCTTAACTGATCTGGGTGATTTTGAATATATTGGTCACCCAGATCAGGGCTATCAGGGGATGTAAGATTTGTGTGGATATGATGTGTTTTGGGGTACTTTTGGGACTTTATAGAAATATGTGGGTTTTTTTCTGCCTGGAGATAATTGGGTTAATATAGTACCTGACTCAATTATCTCCCAGACAGAGGGGAGGGATTGTATGTTATGTGTGGGAGTGTCGTGCATTGGAATACTGTTCTTATTGGTTTGTGAATGTTGTAACTTAGTTCCTCAGAAGGTCATTGTGGGCATACCCCTTGCATGAGGATTGTCATATAAGGTCAGTGTGGCTACCATTACTTTACCATCAACACAGAGTCCTGTCTCTTGTTGTAGGGAACTGCTGTACCAGCTATACCAGCTATAATCCCTGCTCCTGGGATTGCTCTTTGGATTACTGTACTGACTACAATCACTAGATCTTTTAAAAGATACACAACCAGACCTGCTATACTCTCTGGAGGAGGAGAGGTCCACCCACTGGAAGCTGGATCCTTGTTTTAGGTCCAGGGGGAGTGGAGAACAGCAAGACCCCAGCAAGCTGCAGAGGCTATTGGGGTGTCCATTGTTGTGCTTATGGTCCTCTGTGAGCACAAGGAGCATTAATTGGCGGAGGCACCCAGTTGGGGTACCGGGCAGTCCGTCATAGTTGCCTTATTAGTCCAGTGATGTAGATGTAAAAAAACAGATAAAAATTGTATCTTGTAATACCTTTAGTCCAATAAAAAAAGAATTGTATCTTTTTTTACATATAAATATTGCATATGCATGTGTGCTGTATTTATAAAATATATATATATATATATATTTTTTTTTTTTTCCATTTCAGACATTACCAGCCTCTTATGTTCTTTCCTACTTTGCATCTCAGGCTTGGTATATTAGTCATCATCAATGTTCTCTCTTTCCACTTTTTCCTATTAAATGACTTTAATTCATAGAAAAAGCATTATTATTATTTAACAAAAAAAAAAAAACCCAAAACATGAAATAACCATACACAACATTCATACATGATGATGGAACCCTCTTCCCTCGTCTCTCTGCATTACTATTCATAGTACTAATATATGAGCTTGCATTTCTCTTTTCTTTTCTCCTTTCTTTCCTTTTCTTTTCCAATCTTTCTTTCCCTTTTCCTTTCCCTTCTTTTTCTCTCCCTTTCTTTTCTCTCTTCCTTTCTTCCTTCCCTTCCTCTTCTGTGTACATTAGTCTACTGCCAACAGTTTTTCTAGCCACTTATTTATGTGGAATAAATTTTTTTCCTTCAAATTTCTGTTCAGACCTCCCTCCATCCTAAGTTGCGAAATTAATATGTTTTTTACTATATCCCAATTTGGTAGAGTTTTGGTTCTCCACCTTTTTAGCTATGGAGAGTTTTGCTGCTATTAATGCATGAGAAAGAAAATATTGCAAATCCACATTATACTGATAAATATTTAAGTGTAATATGCGCATTTCCGGGGCAAGGGGAAAATTAAATCCGGTTACCATTTCTATTTTAAACAAGAACATTTGCCAAAATTCTTTAAGTGGGGAGCAACTCCACCAAATATGTAGACAATCTCCCACTCCCCCTTCACATCTCCAGCATGTATCTGTTTTACTCTGGTCTATTTTATTTAGACGGCTAGGAACCAAATAGTCTGTTAATAATCTTAAAATGTAGTTCCACTAAATTTAGACATTTAATGTGCCTAGCAACTGTCAGAAATGCTGTATTCCACTCTTGACCATCGATTTTTTGTATTTTTAGATCTTTCTCCCATTTTTTTATCGCTGGAAACATCAGGTCACCCTCTAGTTGTCTCAATACCGAATTACACTTATTTAATACATTTTTCATGTCCTTTCCTTTCAGTAAATTTCCTAGTTTATTGTTAAATTCCCATTTCTCTTTATTTAAAGTTTTATTCAGATAGCTTTTAATCCTCACGTAATAAAATTTCTCAGTTTCGGGAAGACTGAAATTAGTGCATATTTGTTCAAACGAATTAACCCAGGGTCCTGTTGTTATATCTTCTATGGTTTGTATACCTGCTCTTCTCCAATTATTTAGTCTTAGGTCTTGCATATTATTTTCCAATATTGAGGTCGGTAGGGTATTAATAATGTGATTTTTAAATCCTGCACTTTTTCTTATCTTACTCCACATTCCTCTAATGGATTCAATTACCACACTATCAGAGCTTGGTTGGGTCTTATTTGTGTCTCCTTCTTGAGTAAACCAAAAAAATTTTACTAGCTCCCTACCTTCTGCAAGTTCCTTTTCCACCACATACCACTTTTCTAGCTTAGCCCCAGGCATTTGTGAAATGATACTATGGAAAAGGATACTCGCTTTGTGGTATTGTTGTATAAGTGGGAATCCTACCCCTCCCTTAGATTGGTTGATCGATAGGAGTTTTCTTGCCTGCCGTATTTATAAAATATTTATTTATTTAGCTAGGGTGGGTATACGTTAATGGGGGATTTGGGGGATTTACTGTTAGGCTAGTTAGGGGTTAACTGTAAAAAAAAGTTTTAAAAAGTTAAAACAAGTTTGCAAATAGTAAAAAAAGTTCTTAAAAGTTAAAAACTTTTTAAGTTTTATAAAATAAAAAAAGTTTTAAAAAAGGAGAAAAATTCTCATTACCTCTACGCTTGGTACAAGCTAGCGAAAAAATTACCCCACACTAAGGTTCCAAAAATGCTTTTTAACCCCTTAAGGACCAAACTTCTGTAATAAAAGGGAATCATGACATGTCACACATGTCATGTGTCCTTAAGGGGTTAAAGCAGCCTTGTGCTTCTTTAAGTAATGGCATGCCTTTGTGGTGTAGCTGGAATAAGCAGCCTGCTAAAAAAAAGTTGAAAGTGGAATATGGACCCACAGTAAAAATTCTACATTTGAAAATAATTGGAATGACTGTGTCTTAAATGTGCCCCTTCAATGTCTGCATATACCTAGCAAAGGTTATTGCTATACTCGGATGGCATAGCTGAGCAACATATGAAGTATTACACAGCTGTAGCACACATCAGATTTGCTAAATATGCAGTACAAACTCACTGTGTGTGTCAAAAAGGCAGAACAAATGCTTATTACCGCTATACCTGGTACAAGCTAATGGAAAAATTATTTAATGTTAAGGTTCAAAATATGCCTTTTGAAATACCCTGGGCTGTCGTCTTTAAGAAATGGTGTGCGTTTGTGGGGTAGTTGGAATAAGCAGCCTTCTAAAATACTTCAAAATAGAACATGGACCTATCAAAATTTACACTTAAAAATCTGAAATTGACACGTCTCTTTTACAGCACTGTAACTTCACAAAATATGTCATAGATTAGGCATATCATTTTACTCAGAAGACATAACTGAACATAATTTGGGGGATTTAATGACACTGGCACATGTGAAATGGGGGAAATCCCCAACAAAATGCAACATGTATGTAACAAAATGCCTTTTTTTTTTCTCACCACAAAATTTGACATAAATTGGTGAAAAAATGGCCACAAGTTAAGGTACAACACATTAGAGTGCTCTGGTATATGTGAGTTCTCTCCCAGACACTCTTATATTTTCTTTTACATTTTTTCCAGATAGTCTACACTTTATATTTTTATTATTCTTTTCAGATTGTATATTGAGAATACTGTATTCACTGCAGTTGCTAGCATGCTCCTTTTTTGGTATGTATTTATTTGTATTTGTGTGTCACATAGTGTCACTTTGGGGCAGTGCAACTGTACTGCATATTCTTTATTACTCTCAAGTGCTTATACTACTTTTGGTAGGGTACAATAAATGTTATATAAGATACCCTGGAGTGTCTGCTTTCACAAATGGAAGGCCTTTGTGGGGTTATTTGAACAGTCAAACTGCTATGATGCCACAAAATTAGACATAGGACCATCAAATCCATCTATGAAAATTCTAATTATAGAAACTGAAATAGCCTGGTCTCTTATATGGCATTGTAGCTTCACTTCATAGAATAGTAGCAAATGCATTCAATGGGGGTATTGTTGTACTCAACAGATGTAGCTAAACACAATATGGGGTTTCGTACAGGAAAAGCACACACAAGCTTTACGGAAAAAACATTAAAAAAAACCTTGTTATATGTGTGTATGTAAAAAAACAACAAAACCCCCCACAATTTTAATATAATCTTTAGCAGAAACTAGCGGTAAAATGGCTATGCAAAAAGTGTCAAAATAAAATTAGGTAAATAGCCTGTACTGCCTACTTTATATAAATATATACTTTTGTGTGGCAATTTTGCTTTCTGTAATGGCTATTAAACTTACAAGACAAACATACCAACTTCTAAAATTGTTTCACATTGAAATTTTATTTTAGTCCTTGTATTTTGTGAACTGTAACTTTCAAAATGAACGAAATCCTACACATATTATGTACTTGATAAATCAAGACACATAAATTAATTTATTTTGAATTTGTTTTTCTAAACTGGACATCATGCACATATTATTAATGCCAAAACTGTGAAAAAATTGTTTTTCTAACCCACCCCCCCTTATTTTGCTTTTTTTTTTTTTTATAATAAATGACAATCTATATTTGTATATGTCACATCATTATAAAACCCATTTTGTCCTCTAAAAAAGGTATATAATATGTGTTGGTACAATAAATGAGAGAGATGCAAATTGTGGTTTAACACAAACAGCAAAAAATGAAAAAAATGCTTGTGTTCTTAAGAGTATGTCCAGCTTTTGAAGCTTCATCCTTAAGGGGTTAAGTAAGTTGTGTATAATTTACAAATAAATGTTTATTATAGTGGACAAAACCTTTGTTTTCATATATATATATATATATATATATATATATATATATATATACACATACACTGGTCGGATTAGTGGTAACCAATTGGAATATTGAGATACTCGTAAATATTACCATACCTGCAAGCATGAGATTGCTGGAAACACTATGTATCCTTGTCATGTGCATGGATAAGGAATGCAGAGAAGATTGGCAATGAGATGCTGCCTTTTCCCCAAATACCTGCACATCACGTGCACCATGTTTATTTTTTACTGACATTATAGTGTATCTTAAAATAGCTGGCACATTTAATACATACCTGTGAATCAGTGGTAAATTTTCATACCTGTGAATCAGTGGTACATTTTCATACCTGTTTCATGTACTATAAAGTACTCAAACCATGAGAATAAATTAACATAAATGCATGCAAGAATGTCCTAAGTGGAGCATAGAACGCCACATATTTAGGTCATCATTTGTATGAATGAATTAACTATTTTAATACATTATTTTATATCAGGTGTGGTTAATACCTGTTAAGTCTAGAAGCTGCTCCCTAGTAGCAGTTCATTATCTAGATTCAGACAAGTCCCTAAATCCATGCATCTGTGATGGTTTTTTTTTTTTCGTTTTTTTTCTTATATACCTTATCACTGACCTACTTTCTATTGAACAAGTTTCTAAAAAAAAATAAACAGCATTCCTGGTTTCACTGGCATTCATCTCATGGGCATTCTTAGCTACAGTCTTGCTCTTGCACACAGCAGGAGTGATAGAGGGCAAATTAGTTGTTCTAAATCATTTATTCTGGGTTATTTATCCCCTCTAGCCTTATACGCACCACGTCAAATTTATTTGTTTCAAGGTGATAAGGTTTTCCCATATGAGTTTTTTTTCTCTGTCGATCTCTGTAAAACAACAATTTTGCAAAATGCAATTATATATACTGTATTTCCAGTCACCATCTATTATAGAAAAACTGACTAATAATATTAATAATAATGATAACATTGTTGTCATAACAACTATTTGCTTTGCATTTTTCTCATAGAATGATTCAAGATGTTTAACAATTTTATGCTTGAAATTCAAATATACATTTTTGCAATTTTGTTTTATATATGAATATTGTTTAATATACCAAAAAAATAAAAAGTGTAGAAAAACAAATAGGTACACACATATAATTGTAATGATTTTGAGATTGAAAAACTGAATGTGGGGCTGTGAAAATGGTTGCATTTCAGAAATATTTCATACATTTTTGTTCATTACCTTGAATTAAAGCTGAATATCTGCACTTCAATTGCATCTTAGATGTTTCATTTCAATTCCCATGTGGTGGCGCACTGAGTCAAAATTATGAAAATTGTGTCAGTATCCAAATATTTACGGACCTAGCTGTATATATCCAATCTGCTTCATTACAGGGACACCATAGTCACCAGACCAACTACAGCTTATTGTATTTGTTCTGGTTAGTATAAGCATTCCCATCAGGCTTTTTGTAGTAAACACTGTCTATTCAGAGAACATGCAATGTTTATATTACAGTCTACGGATACCTCTACTGGCCACTCCTCAGATGGCTACTAGAGGTGCTTCCTGGGTCTGTGCTGCACAGTGTGCTCCACAGCCATTTAGTGTCTCCACCGTCTGCATGGAGACACTGAACTTTCCTCATTGAGATGCATTGATTTAATGTATCTCTATAAGGTGATGCTGATTGGCCAGAGCTGTCTCATGGACAAGCACAGCCAATCCAATGTGAAAGCATTGGGATTGGCTCAGAACACAAATTCTGGTGTTGTCAGCCAAGCAGGCAGATCAGGGGCAAAGCCAGCAGCAGCAGACTGCAATAAAGGTAAGAATTTGCTATATTTAGGGGAGTGGGTGGTAAGGGGGCAGGGAGCAGAGAGTTTTTTAAAGGTACACTATAGTCACCAGAACAACTACAGCTTATTGAATTTGTTCTGGTGAGTAGAATCATTACCTTCAGGCTTTTTGCTATAAACACTGTCTTTTCAGAGAAAATGCAGTGTTTACATTACAGCCTAGGGATAACTTCACTGGCCACTCCTCATATAGCTGTTAGAGATCCTTCCTGTGTCATGGCTGCCTAAAATGCATCCAAACATTCCGGATCTCCTCCCTCTGCATGCAGACACTGAACTTTCCTCATAGAGAATCATTGATTCAATTCATCTATTTGAGGAGATGCTGATTGGCCAGGGCTGTGTTTGAATTGTGCTGGCTCTTCCCCTGATCTTCCTCTTTGTCAGTCTCAGCCAATCCTACGGGGAAGCACTGTGATTGGATCAGGCTACCACTTCTAATGATGACAGCTTGTTTTTTTAGGCAAACAGCATTTAGAGTTACAGCTTCTGGCTTGAATACAGTAAGATTTTGCTATATTTATGGAGGCATGAGGGGCACAGGGGGGCTAGATGGTGGTTTTAACACTATAGGGTCAGGAATAAATGTTTGTGTTCCTGACCCTATAGTGATCCTTTAAGTCCATCAAGTTTAGTTTTTTGTTTCTTAGTAGCAATACATGTATTTATTAAATATGCCTACCAAGTGTGTTTTTTATGTTTTCTTTAATAGACATAATTATCTAACGCACACTTTTATGTCTTAAAGTGATAACTATAGTGCCAGGAATACAAAGCTGTTGTCCTGGCACTATAGCTCCCTCTGCTCCTCCCTCTCCCTCACACTCCCCCACCCGGCTGCATAAAGGGTTAAAACCATTTTATTTGCTCACCTTTTCCTGCCTCTGCCCCCTCTAACTGCCCACGATGAGCAGGCACTAATGCGCATGTGCGTCAAATGTCCGGAGCGCATTAGACCTCCTCATAGGAAATAATTGAATCAATGCTTTCTTATGGGGAAAAATCTGATACTGGATGTCCTCATGCAGAGCATGAAGGTATCCAGCGTCATTTACCGGACCAAAGCTCCGTTACGATTTAGGAAGCCCTCTAGTGGCTGTCTGGTAGACAGCCACTGTGGGCAGACTTAGAGCTGCAATGTAAACATTGCAGTTTCTATGGAACTATGTTATACATTGCAGCCCTAAGTGCAAAAGGGACATTGCACACAGATGCCTTCAATTAGCTGAAGTGCTCTGAGTGCCTACAGTGTCCCTTTAACAAAGCTCAGTGTGGTTGCATGTGAAGTAAATTCTGTTTAACTAATTTCCCCTGTTGTGGAAGTAAATTCTGTTTAATTAATTCCCCTGTTGTGGAAGTGTCTACCTTTACCTAGCTTATTCTTAAAAAAATGCAATTGCATAGCTGTATTAAATACACTAAGTTTGCAAATCGCTGATCCTAGAAGGAGAATTAGTTTTTTGTAGAAAGAATGACATTTAAGACAGACAGGTCTTTCACACCATTTAATATTGAATGAGAAATGGCAGTGCCATGTGTCAAATGTACATTTCTCAGCAGAAAAGACAAAGTATTCACAGTAAAGCACGCAATCCCTCCTATCACTTTTAAAAAGTATCAAAAATATGTGATTTCAGTTGATATCCTCCCTGCACTTTAGCTGTTTGTCATCGGTGACATCTGCTAGGCAATATTGAGTCACTTTTTTTAAGAGTATAGAGTCTACACATATTTTATAAATAAGCTAAAAATAATATATTTATGTCCAAAGAGAACATGCACACCCAGTGTCTTAAATTACATTAGTTTTTGTGGGTTTATTTTCAGTACAGTAGGCTTTTGTTTAATTAGAACATATACATTTATTGCAGAATAATAAGCAACCAGAAACATATCAAGGCTAAATTATTTAGCAATTATTTAAGAAAGATGAATAGGATAAAATGCCTGTTCCATCAATATTAATGCAAAACCAGAAAATCACTAAATTATCTATAATAAGGTACACAACCTAAATGTCTAATGCAACTATATTTTGTTTTCTTTAATCATTTAAGTATGGTAGACACTTGGGAGAGAGCTCTCACAGAGAGCGAAAGAACCTTTTGTGGAAAATTTAATAGCTTAATTGTCTTTCTCTAAACTCTAACTTATAATTACAAAGATGTGCCTGCTTTCAGTTGCATAGTTTTATTTTTATTTGACAATTCAATGTTTCCATTCTTATTCAACTTGTAAAGTGTATAGACACAGGGTCACATTGACATTCAGGTGCTAATGGCTGCAAATTCTACATTCTATAGTCCACCATAACTCAAAAGACATCCATGCCATAGATTCCAAACTGTACTGTATATCTGTGGATGCATTGGCATGAAGACATCCGTTATGTGGTTACTTTTCACTCCGCAATCACCTTTTTAGATGTGTTTCGAATAGAATATATACTGTAATATGGGAGGCCAACAAATGGCTGAATTGTTATAACATGCCATAATCGGTATACATATATATATATATATCTATATATATATATATATATATATATATATTTATTTTTTCTAATATTGGAGAGCTCTGGAACTTTTAATGCTCCAGGAATTGTATTGTGAAGTAGTGTTACAGACAGAATCGGGCCTCTTGTTGTAAAATGGTGCTCAGTAATAAATTGGTGTTTGAAAAGAAGGAATTGGCAACTTCCAGTCACATTCTTCATGGTGATCTCTTTGGATTTGACAGTTGTGCTCTTTGCTCTTATTGATGATATATGTAATTCATTGGGTCGCACCATGTCCCCAGTAGTAGATATCACTGTGGGTCAGAATGAGGAATACAAAAAATAGAACAAATAGAGGTAAGCATTATGAGAGCAGAAAGAGGATTACTATATAACTATAACCATAGATCAGGATACCTGCAGCACAGAATGATTAAGAATAATAATACAAAATAAGCCAATGAACAGCCATAGATTGCAGGACTTAGCTCAAGTTACCTAAACGAATCTCCTAGCAGGGGTAAATGAGTGCTGTTGAAAGATTAGGTGGTACCAGTGCATTTGCAATCTTTACATGTGGCTTAGTTGTAGTTGTAAAGGTTAGACTGGACTTTAGGTTGTATGAATTAAAAGGTGGAAGTAAAGAATTTAAATAATTGCAAAGGCTTTTGGAATGCATATGGAAAATGATTTGAGATTTGTTGGCAACATAGCACCATTTCTATTTGTCTTTGCTTTCCCCAGCACCTAAAACATGGTAACTTAAAATATTACATGCTTTAATAATTTCCGTAATGGTCAAATTGACTTATATGGGTAAGCTTCTCTATATATATTTATGAAAAAAACTATGGGTTAAACTTTTCAATTAACTAGTAACAATAATTGAAAAAAGTAACTGACATTATCTGATTTGACCATTCTAATCCATTTTATGCAAGTCAGTTGTTAAGTAATAATTGTTGACAGCCTACTTGAACAACATCTGATAACAGTCAGCATCAAGAGTGCTCATAAAAACATTACTATAAAAGCATCAATTGACAAAATTACACTATGTAATTCCTTTGCTCCTTTAACATTATATTAAACATATAAAAAAAAAAAAATGGCCCAGTGACAAAACACATATATCATGCACTCAAAATCTATTCAGTATGAAACGTACTTTTGTTAAACTGTTTTATGATTTTAAAAAAATAAATAAATTAATAATTAGGACAATTTGTAACCAGTTTTTTTTTTTAATTTTTTTTTATTTAATTGAGCTCTTTCTCATTGTGGCTGTCATTCCCTTGTATAAAATTTTCCTATTCATTTTTGCCAAGAACAGGTTATGTTCTTTATGGCCTTATTATAAATACGCTAGTGGCTGGTTATTTTCTGCAACTCGAAAAAATTAGAAACCATGGACCCAATAATTTGAGATCTTAGCCCATTCCTGGTTACAGTGAACACAACTGGTAGAAGAATGCAGTTCAGGGATTTGTTGTAAAGTATACAAAATGCAGACATTCAGATAAAAGAGCATCTTTTTAATGCATATTTTTCAATATATTAAAATTTAAGCTGTCAACAAAATAATTTGTGGATAGTCCCTTTAAATGGATGATGTGTCTAATTCTTTCAAATTATGCATTGGAAGAGGTAAGAGAAACAAAAAATCCTCAACAGAATAATTGATTCAATTAATTGTGTGTTTATTAAACATTTAAAGAACCATGAGTCATTTTCTGAAACATTTTTGAAACCTTAGCTTGCCTTCTGTGTAGCTGGAAAGCACATACATCGGTTATCTGAAACTTACTGTTGTAATCTATCTATGCAAGTATATGTACTGTTACAATGTAATCACGTATCCTGAGTGATGTTTTATGTTCATCGAGAAATTCAATCTTAGAGGTTGTACAACAAGAATGTTAGACTTTTTATTTCCAACATCCTATCTGTCTCTCTGTTGTTTGGCATTTAACCAAGTTCTTAGAATTTAACATTCACATCTTAAACTCTGCAATGTATTATGCTGTTTATCTGCACCTGACTTTTCAACCAATGTATAAAGCAGAGCTAGATGAACAGCTTCTCTCATATTGGTTCAAGCCAGCCCACACTCAAGTCTTATTTAATTGGTAGCAGACCAATTTTGGCTATGCAATAATTTCAGGAAAATAATTATTTGAACGAGAGAGGGAAAATTGGTTCAAAGATCAAGTGAAAATAAATAAACAATGGAGTAAAAAATTAGGTATAATAAAGAAATCAGCATTTATACATTTATTAAATATACAATACAAATACATGAATATTAGACAGCTAAACAATTTGTTTTGGCCAAACCATTTCAGCAAGAAACAGACAAACTAAAAGGGTGTAAAATAGTCCAATCCATGTACTGTAAATATTGTGTATATATTTTACAGTACACTGATAGGTGTATTTATTCACCATTTGGCTCACAGATAGAAGGAAAAAGACAAGCAGCGGTAAAAATAAAAAATATATATTTATATATGATATATTTATTAAAATATAGATTTTATTTTTGTTTTTTACTGCTCTTCCTTTTTTCCCACTCTATTGGTCACTTTATCGGTGAATTAAATCAACATTCCGTGGCTGTCTCCTAACCATCAATTATCTGCTTTCTCTATCTTTCATCCTTTTTATTGAAGCCAAATATGGTATTTTGAATTGCAAACAATTGAAATGGTTTGTCCATTGTCCATTTGTTTAAAACACGATTCATCCCTAAAGGGAATAGATTGAATTTGAAATTTTGCTGATACCCTAAAACTCAGACAAATTGCAAATTGTTTATATCTAAATGCACAAGTCTAATTAATAGGATCAAAAAATGTGTTTTAAAGATTGAACTCAAGAGACTTGAATCTTTTTTTCTTACAAGACCCATGCAATCATTTGGAGTTGTTGTATCTCTCGTGCAGAGAGAGACGGTCTGCACTTCAGATCTGGACTGCCCTTCTGGGTGAGATCAGTCTAATAGACAGGCATAGGTTATCTTTGTAATGGCACATGATGAGTAGAGATGTCGCAAACCGTTTGCGAACTTCCCGCGAATGGCTCGCCACGGTTCACCACGAACCGTTCGCAGCGAGCTCCGGTCAGCTGACACATCCCGGCCAATCTCCAGCAGACCCTCCCTCCCAGACCCTCCCACCTCCTGGACAGCATCCATGTTGAAGGCAGCAACATGGATGCTGTCCAGGAGGTGGGAGGGTCTAGGAGGGAGGGTCTGCTGGAGATTGGCCGGGATGTGTCAGCTGACCGGAGCTCGCCGCGAACGGTTTGTGGCGAACCGTGGCGAGCCGTTCGCGGGAAGTTCGCAACATCTCTAATGATGAGCTATAATATTCATGGGAAGGACCTTCTGTCCAACCATGCACACCCATTGGTATCAGGTGGGGCCTCTCCCTAACAATAATATTAAATAATGTCATCTCCTCAGTCCCCTCCAATTGGCAACCCCTTCATTAAAACAATTCAAGGGGGAAGCCCTAGAGTCCCCCCAGCCTCCTCTCATTGAAAGTGGGTAGGGCAGCTCTAATTAATTAAATAACATGGATGGTGAACATGCAATTGTCCACCCCATCAAATAATGGCATGTTCAAACCTTACCTACCCAATGGCATGTCCCCAGCCCCTAGCTAACCCCTATAAAAAATAAATTACTCTACCTTCTCCCTGACCCTAATAATAGTGAGGAGGGAGCAACAAACCTGATGACTGATAAAAAATATATATATATTTATTTTCAGCCTCAAAAAAAGGACAAATAAAAGTCCATTATAACCAACGCCCCTAAATAAAATAAAAAATAAGAGCACTGCTAGAGGGGAAATACTACATCAATTTATCATTCACTTGCAAAAAAGTAAGTTAATGATAATTTTCAAATATTCATCCTACAGATGCATTTGGCCTTTGATCAGTAATCTTTGCTTTGTGAATACTTTGCATAGGATTCAGAAGCTAAAGCACCAATTTCTATCCTAACACCAATTGCATCTAGATTATTGCTGTAAATCCTCTCAATGCGACCAAATTCTGACCATATTGGGCTCTAGTAAATATGAGAATAGTCAATGCAGAATTGTCAATTGCTAATGAAATTTGGTAATTTTCAACAGATTTTGTCCATATGGACAAAATCAGTTTTTAGTGAATATCACAGTTTGTGTTTACGTTGTAGTGAAGTGACTGGTCAATTTTTGAGCCATATTAGTTAATCTGAACCATTTTTATTGAAACAATTGCACGATTGAAAGTCATCTGAGTCAAAACGCCACATGGACGAATTTTAATCAACTGTCTTGTTTGATGAATTGATGCCGCCAAACAACATTTTTTTTCTCTGTGCCAAGCCTATGATATAGGTGATGTGTTCATTGAAGACTAATGAGAGGCATTAGCTTGTATTACTACACAGCTAAATGTTTTAATGAGTATATAGAGCATAGCAATAAGCTGAAAACCAAATTTCAAAATACAGGGTTAAATAGCTACACAGTTACATACATAGTTACATAGCTGAAAAGAGACTTGCATCCATCAAGTTCAGCCTTCCTCAAGAAGGCAAAAAAAAAAAAAACAGTTTGAAGCACTTGCAACAAACTAGGAAAAAAATTCCTTCTAGACCCCAGAATGGCAGTCGGATTAATCCTTAGATAAAGCAGCTATTACCCTACATTGAAAAATTAAATCCTTGAATATTCTGTTTTTGCAAGTATGCATCTGGTTGCTGTTTGAACATCTATATGGACTCTAAAGCAGAGAATTCCACATTCTTATTGTTCTTACAGTAAAAAAACATTTTCTTTTCCTTAGACAAAATCTTTTTTCTTCCAGTCTAAACGCATGACCTCGTGTACTATGTAAAGTCCGGTTTGTGAATAGATTTCCACATAATGGTTTGTATTGGCCCCAAATATATTTGTATAATGTTATCATATCTCCTCTCAGGCGACGTTTTTCTAAACTAAAGAGGTTTCAATTTGTTAACCTTTCTTCATAGCTGATATGTTCCATTCCTTTTATTAATTTTGTAGCCCGCCTCTGCACTTTTTCTAGTGCTATAATATCCTTCTTTAGAATAGGTGCCCAAAAGTGCACAGCATATTCAATATGTGGTCTTACCAGTGATTTATAAAGAGGCAAAATGATATTCTCATCCCGAGAATGAATGCCCTTTTTCATGCATGACAATACCTTGCGGGCCTTAGCCACTGCTGATTGACATTGCACATTGTTGCATAGTTTGTTGTCTATAACAATTCCCAAGTCCTTACCGTGTGTTGTTATCCCTAATTTGCTTCCATTAATGATATACGTTGCTTGTGCATTCTTTATGCCGAAATGCATAACTTTGCATTTTTCAACATTAAATTTCATCTGTCATTTGAGTGCCCAGTCCCCCAGTCTATCTAAATCCCTCTGCAGCAAGGTAATATCTTTCTCACATTGTATTATTTTACAAAGTTTTTGTCATCTGCTGTAGCAGGACTTGATTTTTTTTCCCCAAATCAGATATTTTAGTCTACATTTTGCAATCTGATTTTTAGTTCACTACAGTTTACTGTTTAGTATTTAACCCTGTCAGTGATTATAAATGATGGAGAGCTGTAAGAGTTAAATGTCCTTTCTTACCTAATGTTCTCAGATATGACTATTACAAATTGTAGCACTACAGGTCTTGACTCTCTGGGCTAAACTTCAGCTCATGGCACAGTGAAGGCATTTTACATGTCAGAGCTATTTTACTATTAGCTAATGCTCATTAATGTTTGTTGAAGCATTGCATAAATGTCACTTACAATTAAATGATTTGGAAAGATAAATACACTTACATAAGTATAATGAAATTCATAAATTCATATCTGGAAGACTTTGAAGGTTTCATGAAAGCTTTTAGTTTTCATAGGTCAATCTGTTACATTAGATCAGTTTTAGACATTTCATCAAATTATTATACAGTATGTTTATCTTGTCGTTAAATACAGTTGCAGAGACAGGCCATCATAGTAAAAATTGTATATTGTATGCTTAAATTATTGCTCCTTGAAATACAATATATCTTCAAGCCTCTCATTTGACTCTCACACACAGTTAGATTTAGTTAGATTTGTGCAGTACTATCCTTTTTATTTTATCTGCCAAATAATTTTTTCTCCACCTCTAAATTAAAACCCCTGCATATGGGTGAATTTAGTAACTGTATGGCCCACTAAAGTACAATTGATTTAACTGAACAATATTTTTTTTTTCATGGTGTGCAATTTGGGAACCACTGATATATCCTATTCATCCTATTTCACGTAAACCTTAAAAGAAATAAAATAAAAAGTGATTGGGACCCACAAATTACCGTATAAGATCCGTGATAAAGTTGAGGATGACACTGATATGGCTCTCTTCCAGCAACAAACTGTTTATGTGCCCTTTGACGGAAGCCGTACTCACTTTTGCATTGATGTCCCTGACCCTGCTATACCAGGGCCAGACAGGGAATGAAAAGCAGCTTTGGAAAAAAATTATATACCGGCCCCATAATGCATCGCGTCAGCATATTGTGCAGATATGAAAGTGGGAAACAAAAACTGAAAACTATCACTCAAACGTGAAAGAAAGAACTCATAGGGCTTCAAAATAATCAAAAGAGCAGATTTATTGTAAGCAGACGTGCATTTGCATATAATCAATGTTTCAGTACATCTACCATGACCTATTAAGGAAAGTTTCGTAATTGAACTGAAATTGTGAATGTATGTTATTGCACAGCAGTAAAGAAATGACGTTATCTTGCTCATTTTCAGATAACAAGACTGTGCTCTTTGGCCGACAACTGGATGATCTCAGTCAACGCCAATTTCATTTCAATAGGAAAGCATTGGGAGGCTATTGCGCATGTGTGGCAAAACGCTGTGCGTCATTGCTTCCAATCAGCATCTTCTCATAGAGATGCATTGCATCAATGCATCTCTGCGGGGAGCGTTCAGCGCCTCGATGCAGACCGTGGAGATGATCAACATAGGTGCTGCACACTGTGCAGCACTGGACTAGTAAGCAGCTCTAGTGGCTGTCTGAGTGACTGTTACTAGAGATGTTCCTAGGCAGCAATGTAAACACTGCCTCTTCTCTGAAAAGGTAGCATTTATAGTGCTCAGCATACAGGAACAGACTATAGACACCAGAATCACTACATTAAACTGGTAACTACCGGTCGACTCTAAATTACAGGGAGAGCAGGAGACACAAGTGAAGATGCATTTTGTTTGTGTCTTTCTCCCCCAAGCCCCTTTCATGTGTCTCTTAGCCCCAGCCTCTTTGTCTCATTCTCCCCTTCCCCAGTCCCTCTGTGTGTCTCCTGTTCCCCTTTCCTAGGCCCTCAGTCTCTTTCTCCCCAGACCCCTCAGTGTCTTTTTTTTTCTCTCCAGCGTCTCCGTGTGTCTGTCGGTTTACTCCCCTGCCCCTCCATGTGTCTCATTCCACCCCCTCCAGTCTTACATGTGTCTCATTAGCCCCTCCATCCCTCCATGGTCCTCAGTCCACTGCCCAGCCCTCTCTGTGTTTCAATCCATTCCCCACAGCCCTCTATGTGTCTCTTTACCCCCCCCCCAGACATCCATGTGCCTTATTATCTCCGTCAGTCCCTCCATAGGACCATATAGCCCCTCCCAGCCCTCCATGTGTTCCTATACCCCCTCTCAGCCCTTCATGTGTCTCTGTAGCCCCCATGTGTCCCATTAGCTCCCACCATCCCCCATGTGTCCCATTAGTTCCCCCAGCCCATATGTGTCCCATTAGTTCTCACCCCTCCACCCCTATGTGTCCCATTAGTTTCCCCACCACAACCCCAAGGTGTCCCATTAGTTCCCTCCCCCAGCCCCAGGTGTCCCATTAGTTCCCTCCCTGAGCCCCCAGGTGTCCCATTAGTTCCTCCCAGCCCCCAGATGTCCCATTAGTTTTCCCCCTAGCCCACATGTGTCCCATTAGTTCCCTTCCCCCAGCCCTCAGGTGTTCCATTAGTTTCTCCTCCTGCCCCCAGGTGTCCCATTAATTCCACCCCCAGCCCCCAGGTGTCCCATTAGTTCCCCACCCAGACCCCAGGTGTCCCATTATTTCCCCCCAGCCCCCAGTTGTCCCTTTATTTTCCCATCCCCCTAGGTGTCCCATTAGTTCCCACCCCAGCCCCCAGGTGTCTCATTAGATCCCCCCAGGCCCTATGTGTCCCATTAGTTCCCCCTCCCAGCCCCCAGGTATACCATTAGTTCCCCACCTAGCCCCAAGGTGTCCCATTAGTTTCTCCCCCCAGCCCCCAGGTTTCTCCCTAACCCAGCCCGCAGGTGTCCCATTAGTTCCCCCACCCCCATGCTCTCCCTGTGTCCCCCCTCTGTACCTTGCTGTAGCATGCCAAGCAGGCAGACCGTGGTGGAGGAGCTCCTGCTAACTGTACACGGTCTGACAGGAAGCAGTAATTTGCTCTCTGTGAGCACTTCCTGTCAGACCAGATAGGGGAATAGGAGCTACTCTACCGCGGTCTTCCTGCTCAGCCACGTTACATTCTGTGCCGGCAGGAGGGGAGCGCATCCCCCTGTAAATGTGCTGTGTGGCCTGTGGGCCAGTGTGCACTAGGTGGCACCGCACCGGCCCCATAGTGTGCCGGCCCACTGGGAAATTTCCCGGTATCCCGGTGGGCCAGTCCGGCCCTGTGCAATACTATTTCACCTCAATTGAAGAGAGACTGCATATCTTGTGAAAGAGCTTGAAGGGCAGCCTCCATCCTAGAAAGTATGTTTTTGTTTTGCAGTATGAAACTGTCCTTTTAAACTCACTTTAACTAACTTTGTGTGACCTGACTTGACTAGTTGGGATGTGTTTAATATCTATTGTATGTGTTCATTTCCCTCCCTTACATTCTCAGTGTTTTACCAGTAGGGCATTTCCCTGTTGTTCTAAGAGAGGTATTTTTCCCCATCACCTGCAGTGTGGTTGAGCTCTTGATGGAACTACAGAACACCAGAATTTTACTAATGAGACTAACTGCATCCTCCCACAGAAAATAAGAATGCAACCATGACTCTGATGCAGATCAGACCACCAGCAATCAGGACATAGAGAGGGGTTCCTAGTACATAACTCTCTATTTTGGGATGGATGGCAAAAGGCTACATTGATATATTTAGGGGGCTGGAAATGGCCTACAACTTGATGCTTTGAGACCACCAATATACACTTTTTATTTTCTGTCTCATAGATGTCTATAGGAGAACATTTTAGTGGTCTCTGTCTTTACAGGATGCATTAGTTATGGAAACTTTGTCCCAGAGGTTGCCACCCCCCAACTGCAGCATTATCTCAGCTTGAAAGTTGATATTATTTAGTGCTTGGTGTTTAATAAACACAGTTACACATGTATTTCAACCTATAGGAGAAATTTAGAGTATGATACCAGGAGACAAAAATATCTAATTAAATATTATGCACTAATTATAGAAAGTCAAACAAGGGGGATAAAGGTAACGCCAGAAATAATTACAACAGTAGAGGTGTGTAGTAACATACACTGAACAAAATTATAAATGTAACACTTTTGTTTTTGCCCCCATTTTTCATGAGCTGAACTCAAAGATCTAAGACTTTTTCTAGGTACACAAAAGTCTGATCTCTCTCAAATATTGTTCACAAATCTGTCTAAATCTGTTTTAGTGAGCTCCTTTGCCGAGATAATCCATCCACCTGACAAGTGTGCCAAATCAAGATGCTGAACCATGGGGGTTTATAATTTTGTTCAGTGTATGTATAAAAACACCTTGCATATAGACAGACATATAAAAAGCAAAAGAATGTTAAAATATAAATCCAAATGTTAATCCAAATGTAAAATCTTGCCAGAAGATAAAATCTCAAAGGGTCAGGGTAGTTCCTCTGGAGTGGGCTCAGATCAGAGTGTTCTTAGCAGCCATATATGGAACAGAAAAAGAGAACTAATGGTGCAGAAAATCCCAGAATAACATAAAAGTAAAAAAAAAATCTATGGTCCTACTTAACATGAATAGAGCTTGACTTAGCTCTAGTCTGAATAGCGCACAGTGGTACTGTGACGAGACCAATCTCGACACATTGCATTGGAGAAGCCTGGTTGCTCACCTGCTGCCTTTGCACTATGGTCCCATGTTAAAAGACATCTTTTTTCCCTGCAGAAAATACTTATTTGTGCTTTTCTGCCGGGTGTTCGGTAGATTCAATCTACCGAACAACCACACGAATGAATAGACCACCTAGGAGCTGCAGTGTGCCGGCAATTAATCTACCTGAAGCTGTGGTTAACCGCAGCTTAATTGGCGAATGCTGGGTGGCCGCCATTCGCATAACGAACACGAGGTCGCGGGCATTTTAAACATACGAATGCACAGCGGTGTTCGACGCTTAATTCATGGAACTGAAATCGGACACAGTTTTGCGCGAACACCGCTGAAGCCGCCAACCTCCCTTCTTGTTCGGTGAAAGTGCACGAACGGCCCGGTGTTCGGTAGTCTTGCTTGAATGTGTTATACCCCAGATAGGAATCCCATGGAGCTCATTCGCATAGAACTGACTGTATAAAGACTTTGGCTCCATGGCGATTACACTGTATTCGTGTGGTCTGAGCGCCATTCGCTTAATAATGTGCGCTCAGACCTGAGCTATCTGGGGACATGTTAAATGTATAGTTTTATTGTAACGTGTGTCATACTGTGAATTTTAATAGTAATTCATGTTTTAGTATCCCCACGTGCATAATGGCGATTTGCCTTTGTCTTGGGAGATAATTGAATTACTTCTCAATCATCTCCAAGGCAATGGGGAGGAAGCCAGGATGCATTGTGGGAATATAATGTGACTGTGTGTCCTATTTGTGTACTTGTCTGTCTTTTGTCACAGTCTCCCATTTGGTCCCCTAGGGGAGTGTCCACCAGGTGGGAGACCTGCATAAATAGGTAGCCCTCATTAAACAGACCACTGCTTGACCCCAACACGGAGCCTTGTCTCGTATTTGGGGGGGATTTACTGAACGCTGATAGAGACTGATTGCTAGGAGTGTAAGCCGCTTGGATGCTTTTCCTATTCGTCTGCTAGCAGTGATTCGTATGGTTCCAGTTCATGTGTTTGGAGTTCTATATTAGATGCCGTTCGGGAGTTTGGAGCATTCACTTATTGGTGGTTCGTGAGTTTGGTGTTCTACAATAGCTGTGCCTGCATCTCTGGAAAGGGGGAAGATCGCCTAAATGGTTTTTACCCCTTGTGTGCAAAACGGTCCGTTACAGGTACAATCCCCACTTATAGTATATGTGAGAAGGTGTAGGTAGGCAGATGTATCATCAGCATAAAGATCGTAAAAAAAATATAAAAGAGACAGCAATAGTACCCACAGTATAAAAAGGTACCAGGAGTATAAAGTAATGAATGGGTACTCACATTTAATTGGGCAGACTAACTGCTCAATGTGTAGGTGTAAGTGGTATAATCCCCACCATGGATTCTTTTTGAGTAATCCTCACTGGAACTTAAAATCAGATGCCAGGTAGAAAATAATAAAAAAGTAACATGGCGCACTCACAGTGGAAAGAGGCCAAAATGCCTTTATTAAAATACAATTTAAAACAAACAGTTAAAATATCCACAACGCGTTTCACTAAAGTGACTTTCTCAAGTGAAGGTAGAAAAATCAGACCTGACAGGCATAGGCTTATATAGGGAGTGCTGGTGTGGCCTCTTTAAATTTGGCACCTAAATGACATCATGATTAATTATTGAAAGTTTTTTTAAAAGATGAAAAGAGGGGGGTGTCCGACTGCAGAGAAAGATAGCCGCTTAAACCCTAAGCTCTGCACCACGAGCTGGGCAATTGATCATCGCTTGGCACTCCAGACGAGCATCGCTGCTTACCCATCGACATTCCACACTCCAAAGCCAGACGTCATACAGAAAAAGTATTTTTTTCACCCAGAAGCAGAACACAAGCACACAGCCTGATGACATAGGCCTTCAAGATGGTGCCGGCAGCTCCGACGCTTGTAGCCCACGCTCTGATATAAAGACACCTGAGGGGAATGAACAGCTCATTGCCTCCCTCCTGCAAGCTGTTTTAGACAAGCAATCCAACCACCTGGTCACCATCTGGCAATCAAGTGTAGCAGAGCTTAAAAAAGATCTGCAGGACCTGAGTACTGCGCACGTGAAAATCAAGATGGAGGAAATAGTGGGTGCCCATAATGCTGCAGCAGACAAGATCCAGCAGCTAGAAGTGAAACTGGCACTATGGCATGAAACTGATGGACCTGGAAGCTCGCTCGAGGCAAAGTAATTTGAGACTGTGCGGCATTCCTGAAATGGTTCAAACGGCTGATCTATTATCCCCTGTTTCACCTTTGTTATCGGCCTCTTCAAGGCCCTACTGCCAGAAATCCCTTCAAATATGCTCCTGTTGGATAGTATGCACTGGGTCCCAAAGCCAAACACGTCTCTGCCTCTCTCCTGAGGGATGTACTGTTGAAGGCCCACTACTTTCATATTAAGGAGCCACACAACAAAAGACTTACCATCGGAATTCACCGTGGATTGCATCTTTGCGGATCTTTCAGCAGCCACTCTGCGACAACGGAAGGCGTATCACCCAGTTACAGACAACCTCAGGGAATAGAAGATAATATACCGCTGGGGCATCCTTACCCATCTGATCATTACTAGAAACAGGACTACCTTGGTAGCAGTGTCAGTGGAAGAAAGTATGCTCCTATTGCAGCAGTGGAACCTGCGACCAAGAAATCAACCTGAGAATTTCTGCTCACCATGAAGGCTGGAAAACACCTGGTCCCTGGCACAGAACTCTAAGTAGCGATTTGCAAGTATGCACCACACATGTTACATCTTTCTAATCACTAACTGATCTTTTGACGCATGTGACCTCACGCTTCCATTTTGTTGTTGCAAGCGTGCTCACTGGTTACCATACAGCTGTAATGTAGTGCATTCTCATAAGAGAATTTGATCCAATACCCTGCAATTCCCTGCCATAGGTTTTAAAGGTATACCTTTCACCTTTAACACACTGCCAGACACATGCCAGCTCAACCACCTATATCGCCACCTCCTCCACCTCCATGCCCCACGTAGTACAGACAGTATCTACTGTCTGTACCCAGTACCATACCAGGGCCTCTTTGAATGTGTATTTACTTTTGTTGTTCTGTTATCCCCTGTTTCAGTTTTTTAACCCACTCACTTGGTCCAAATTAGCAAGTGAATACACTAGCAGATGTCTCCAGCAGCCCAAGTATTCCATTAAGCAGTATCTTGCTCAATCAGTTGACACCTAGTAGGCACACAATGAGACAACACTATCTAATGTGCAAGGGGAGATCCGTGAGGGTTTATGAGCCCAAAATACATGGTATCCAGAGCAGCCTACCCACATCTCCGTACTGAAGATCTATTCACATAACGTGCGGCGCCCCAATATGCCCTACAAAAGGCACATGGTCCTAAGAGATGCCAGGAAACCACAAATTGACATAATGTGGCTCCAGGAGACACACGTCCCTAAATCACGCATTCCCCAATTTGGTATGAAACATTTTCCCACACAATTCCACTCACCTCATGTCCAAAAATCTAGAGGAGTTTCCATATATCTACATATAAAATATCCGACGCACAGGGTAGATACCTAATTCTGATATGCTTGTTAAATAATGCTATGTATACTCTGGTTAATGTGTATCCTTCAAATGTGAATCAATGAACTTTTCTGCATAGTATACTGACTAAAGTGGTGGCTGTGCAAAGGGGATCCACTGTTCTTTGTGGGGATATAAACCAAGTGCTGGATCCCAACTTAGACACATCTACACCACACCAAACCTTAAGGTATAAGACTATCAAACCCCAATGTAGGACTTAATGTACTTAAATGTAGTACTTCCATCTACATCTGACAGTCTCTATTGCCTTCTCTGCTTCTGTGCTGAGAGTAAAGCAGGAAATACCATAAAGACTAAAAAAATAAATGAATGCATAATGTTTCAGAACTTGATGAAATAATTATAATATTAAAAATAGTTTTATGGTGAGAATTTACAGGTGAGTATATTTCTAATGTATTTTTAACCTGTTTTAAAGTGCTTTTTTTTTTTTTCAAATACATCAGTCCGAAGTGTAACTTGTTTTACTTAAGGACTTAACGTAAAGGAAACTTAACGTAAACAGACTGACAGCTTTGTAAATAAAAAATCTCAAGAAAGGCATATTTATATTTTTTTCAGTGTATATAGGAGTGGTTTCAGAAAATTTCACCTTCCTATTACATTAGTGTGGTTATGTAAAATTCAAATGCAGCAGGACCACATACAAATGTAGCATTCCTACTACTTCAAACACAGACACACATTCGGTTGCTGTTGGGAATAGAGATATATAACAAAACATAGAAGTCAGCCATAAATAAACCTTTTTAGTTATTTGATTTGTGTGGATGTAGTTTAGACCAGAAATTGGTATATAAAATCAATGATTGTGCTGTTACAACCATGAAGAGAGCATACAGAAAGTTTTGAAAGCATGTGCAAATGTACACCAAGCAGAGAGATCAGCAGGGGGCAAGGCTGTTTTGATTCAAAAAACAATGTGTGGGTAAATCAAGATACAATTTTCTTTCCTCTCCTGCTGTAAAAATAAGCACTCACAAAATCTATCATTTTGTTCCATTTGTTGGAATGTGTGTTTGTCAATATAAAACAAGAAGCCCTAATTAAACTGGAGCAAGGGTTTGCATTTGGTGCAAGAAGTGTATGACTGTGTGATCTACAAAATTGCAATTGATGTTAGAGGCACCGTGTCTGTATAGTAATTGCACTAAAGTTACATTGAGAAGTAGCTTATCTTTCTCATTTTATGCAGTGCAGAGAAGGCAGATCAGATTACTCCCAAGAAGTTGAAAAAGAATGACACTCAAATGTGTTCAACATTTTATGCAAATGTTATATTGCATCATTTATATAAGGCAAAGAATGGGGTTGGTGGGACAGCTGCAGCCTTGATTGTCATTTAAATCTCCAAGAAAATGTGTCATAGGAACAAAAATCAGCTTACCTAACAAAACACTTAAAGGTCCACTATAGTGCCAGGAAAACATACTCGTTTTCCTGGCACTATAGTGCGCTGAGGGTGCCCCCACCCTCAGGGTCCCCCTCCTGCCCGGCTCTGGAAGGGGGAAAGGGGTTAAAACTTACCTTTTTCCATCGCTGGGTGGGGAGCTCTCCTCCTCCGATCCTCCTCCGTTCCTCCCCGTTGGCTGAATGCGCATGCGCGGCAGGAACTGGGCGCGCATTCAGCCGGTCGTATAGGAAAGCATTATCAATGCTTTCCTATGGGCGCTTGCGTGCTCTCACTGTGATTTTCACAGTGAGAATCATGCAAGCGCCTCTAGCAGCTGTCAATGAGACAGCCGCTAGAGGATTTGGGGGATGGATTAACCCATTTATAAACATAGCAGTTTCTCTGAAACTGCTATGTTTATAAAAGAATGGGGTAAGCCTTGCTGGACCTGGCACCCAGACCACTTCATTAAGCTGAAGTGGTCTGGGTGCCTAGAGTGGTCCTTTAACTTCATACAAGTGTCAACCAGAAAATTAAATGCCATATAGTATCATGTTACTTATTTGTCTATTTGGTTGGCTCTACATACATTATGTGTTCACACTTTTCCATATGCTGCATGGAAGTGTGATTTAAACACTTAGAGAACTGGCACACCCAATAACTGCGGCATAATATTATGAGACAAAAAATCAGTTGTCAGTAGGAAGATCATTTGTGGGCAAATGTATTATCATAATTATTATTATTATTATTATTAAGCTTTTGGTGACAATAGTGGCAATGTGGCTATAGGAGATGCTTTTTTTTTTCCAGAAAAACCAAGGCCTCCATTGAATATTACCAGATGAATTTCTAAACTAAATATCACAAGATATATAATATGAAAAGTATATCAATTTATCAAAAAAAAACTAAAATATTACAAAGTGAAACTATTTTCCATGACATTAAATAATTTTAAAAGTTTAACCTAAAATATTAAATCATTTGGGAAACGTATCCAGCAATAATAATTCAAGCCCTATGTTCTTTGTTAGTTACATCTCTATGCTCCCAAACTTTCAATGTCTGTATAATTGGTGCATTTCAATCGGGTTGTGGTCTGGACTTGGACTGGACCATTGCAACACTGTGAATCTTTTCTTTTCCAGTAGTATATTTGTGCCTTGTGATCATAGGAAATTCCTGATTTGCCTGTACTAAACTAATACCTATAGGGCTTGAATTAATACCACTAGAATAATAACCATTTAAAAAAAAAAAAAAGCTCACTGTGACCTTCTCAGTGGAACTACTAAAATAAATAAAGATAACCTACCTTTTACAGTTTAATAAATCATATTTATCTTAAATTGCTTCCCTAAAGTGCTCTAGAACGTAGAAAAAAAGACCACAGACCATAAATGAAACGTGGTGGAAACTGTAGCGGTAGTACCATCAAACTCTTTGCAGTGTGCTGTGTGTGGAGATATGCCTGAACATATAAGTGCATTTTTAAGCTTTAAAATTGTTGTTTTAACCTTATTACCAGTATTGGCTCTCCTCCTTTTACAACCTACAGCTGCAATTTGAAGTACCAACAGATGTATTTTTACCCCTTTTCTTGGGAGACAAGCCTGAATTTCCTGACGTCTTGTGAGTTTTCTCACTCCCCCCTACCCCCTTGGTTTTGCCCCTCCCCCCTTTCTGTACCATATAATGCTATGTACAGTTTTTTTTTTTTAGATACTGTATTATCAGGTGGTATTTATCTTCTCCAAGTGTGGAGCTTGCCCTTTTCTTACACTTTGTATAAGTGTTTGTTTTATCTTGTTTTAGTGGTGCTGTGAGGTTCACCACATAAGCTCCTACCTTACCTATACACCTCTATTAGTGACTTATTTTTAGTTTTTTTGCACTCTCTGTTTCTACCTGCCTCTCTGTCTCTATTTTTCCCCTGTCTATCTCTCTTTACCTCTGTCTCTATTTATTTGTCTCTGGCGCTGTGTGCCTCTCTTCCTCCCTCTCTCTGTGACTCTCTACCTCTCTGTTTCTTGGTCTCCCTCTCAAACAGCAGCAAAGACAATCACACTCAGCCTGCTCTCATACACACAATCACACTCATCCAACTACACACATATATACAAGACAGTTAGCCACATCACAATCACACAAAGCAACCACACGCATATCAACGATGTGTATTGCATACGACCCATGCTTGTATTTGTGTGACGAGGAGCAAAAAGGGGCACAAGGAGGAGTGACAAGGAGGCCCTACTTTAGTTCTTGCACTGGGGCCCAGCAGTGTCTAGTTCTGCCCCTGAGTGGAAATGTAAGGAGGTCATATGGTACTGACTCTCAATGCTATGTAAAACACTAATGGTAAAGAGCTAGTCTGACAACCATAGTTTAAGTATGAAAATTAAAAAATGAAATAGATTCATGAATCTGAGGAAAGGCACCTACAAGGATTATATTAGCTAAACCACAGATAAAGATAAATTTTAATCAACATTTAAAGGGACATTATAGTCACCCGAACCACTGCAGCTTAATGTAATGGTTCTGGTGTCCATAGCCTGTCCCTGCAGTGTTAGCACTGTAAACACTGCCCTTTCATTTTTATTGATGCCTAGTAACACATCTAGTGGCAATCACTCAGTGGCTATCTTAGTTCTGCACAGTGTGTCACACCTACATCCAGCTTTGCATGGTCACATTGAATGTTCCTCATAAAAGTTGATGTAATGCATCTCTATGAGGAGATGCCGATTGGCACATGCACAATAGCCTACGGGAAAACACTGGATTGGCTGAGATCATCAATATTAATGATCTCAGTCTTGGAGGTGGGACTAGGTGGGGCCAAATACGACCAGCCAGCACAGAAAAGAGGTTCTAAAACCTAAACATCGATCCCTGCACTACAGTGTCGGGAATACGTTTGTATAACGTGACCGCAGGTGTTACTGATATGTGTTTATTTTAGTTGTACTTATTAAAACACAAAACTATTGCATTTCTTAAGAGGTAGCAAGATAAATGACTTCACCATTTCAAACACCAACATTTCAAAGCCCTGCTTTAGTGATAGAATGTCAAAATATGAATATCACATTCATAATAAATAAAAAAAAAGCTCTTTTGATATCTACTGCGAATCATGTTATCGAGCTTTTATAACATTTTGAGGTTGACTCATTTCCTTGATGTGGGTATTTTAATGAACATAGCATTATGCAAAGTGAAAGATCTCCATTCAAAGTTGTGAAAAAACACACATTAAGGATAATGCTATAATGCATATAAAATTTTAATGTGTATTGACACATAATCTTTTTTGCACTTCAGGGCATTGTACTAAGCGCAGAAGACTTGTTTTCTAATATGTTTTTTGCCTTGAAATTACTGCAAAAAGCAAACTTGAGCTTTCATCCATCACGGGTAGATCTTTCATTTAGCAAGATTATACTGCACCAAATTGACTGGTTCCTTCAGGATGCCTTTTGCAGTAATAAAAGTTAGATTTATCTAAAGTGTAATTAGGAAATAAGGATGATATATTTATTGTTTCACTTCATGAGACTCTGTCACTACACAAGAAATTGTTTCACTTTGTGTTTCTGAGGAGGATATCACAAGCAAATTAAATATACATAATGTTTCCTTTTTTGTACAGTTATAGAAAAGGGTAGAATATTTGTATTCACCATGATATTGTAATATATATTAATAAATATTTATTTATATAAACCATGCAAGGATGAGGGCACTCACTGTTATCCCATTTCTTTTCAAAGAAGATCAAATGTTCTAATACAACACTGGAACCAATATATGTCAAAATATTTGCAAAGGAAAATGGTCACTTGTAGGTCTTAATTAGTTGATCAAATAACAAACTTTATTTGTGTAGCGTCAACGTTTCGGACCTGCTCCTGGTCCTTTTCTCAAGACAAAAATATACAAAATACAAACATTCAATTAATTGATTTACTTACTCTAGTTATTTCTGTCCCGCCACTGTGAGAACCAGAACCGGACATTATGAGTGTACCAGAAGTGTATATTTCACCAGTCTATTTCACCAGTGTCTGTCCTACCCGAAATATATGAAACGTGAAGTGATTTAAAAACATGTTTTTATATAGAATCAGAATGATTCTTATAGAAAATACACCTGTGTACACCCTGTTTGAGGTAACTATAAAATAACTGTTTTACAATAAATTCTAGAGAAGCTGGGAAAAAAAATCAATGCAATAATTTATGTTTCTAACTATGCTACATTTTACTTGTCTTATATAGATATGTATATACTCATTTTAAATCCACAGGTAGTTTACATAGGTTTAACTCCCGAGATATTAGGTAAGCCAATATAGTGTCACTAATACATGAAAAAATTAATTTATATTACTATTAGATTTTTAACAGACAAAGTTAGCAAATAAACGGGTTTAAAGTGACAATCAATAATGGCAAATTGGTAACTATATAGAATTAACTCATTTTGGCATTAAAAAAATGCAAAAAATATATATACTTATTATACTAATTTTAATGAGTATATCTCTTTTTTCCCAATACATTAAAAAGTGTTTTTTTTTAATATTTAGTTCAAGATGAGTTAATTCAACATAGTTACCAATTTGAAACATTTACTTCAATAATGCCATTATTAATTGTTACTTTGAATCAGTTTATTTGCTAACTTTGTTCGTTAAAAGTCTTATTGTAATAGAAATTTATTTTTTCATATATTAGTTATAATTTAACTTGTAAGCCCTATATTTGACCATTTGACTTTCCATAACCCCATACAACCTCTACATGGTAGTACTTTTGTACTTGTGAGACATCGCTGAACACAAATATGAGCAATAAAACATATAATGGTGATGATATCATCAGTGAAAGTTTTTCAGTGATGGTTTTTGTGTAAAAAAAATAAAATAAATATGAACACTAATTTGGGCCAAGGTTTGTGACTAAGTGGCGAATATAAAGGACATACCTTGTTTTAAACAGCCTGGGGGTGAGGGAGGGGTGTATCATTGTACTCCTGGATCATCACAGCATACACATATATGGGTTTTATTTTAACACCTAACAGTATTATGACATTCAAAGTTAAAATGTCATGCAGAACTTATAAAATAAAAAATAAAAATATTTCTCACACTTAAATTGTGTTTATGTAAACATTTGATGTAAAATGAAAGCCCTATTTCTTCTGAACAAAATTACATATAATAAGTGTGGGTGTACTTAATATGAAATATGAAAAAGGTAAATTATGATTGAAGAGACAAATAGTCAAATTATAAATTCTGTTTTGTTTCAGAACATGGACAAATGCCTTCATCCTTAAAGGGTTAAATCCATGCATAAGCAAAAGTATTATAAAATCGAGAGAGAGCAAACATTCAATAACAATAGTCTCAATCAATGGTTAAAATTATAGCCTCATACAATAGCAGCTGAGCACACAAACAATACCCCCAAATTCGTGTGGTTAAAATTTAAGTGCCAGCGATTAGTGAATAATCCCCTTAGACAAATAATCTAGGGTACCAAGAATTATATAAAATCGACCTTATATGTATAGAGACCCAGTTCGTATTCAATATATTTAAGTATATTCAAAAAAGTTGTTGTGTGTGTCAGATTGTGAATGATGATAAAGTGCATAAAGGTCCCTGGATTTTACATTCTTGAATGAATCATCTACATTTAAATAACAATCATTCATTTTAAAAGCCATGTTATCTTAAATATATGTAAAATGTCATTAGAATAAAGAGAACATTGCTCCTGACCCTCACAGTCTTAAATTAATACATTTTGACTACACATTTGTTTAAGTCAATTAATGTCAATATGTTTTATGATTCCTGTATGAATTATTTTACACTCTAAGTGTATGGGGTTGGGAATGACTTCAGATATGAGTTGCATAGAATGCCTTTCTTTGCTTTTCTGAATTAAATGAATTCACATCCCAAATCAAAAGAAATCCTTTCACTTTTGATTACAGATTACCTCTAGAATGCCATAGCAATGCAAATCTGTTGCCTTAGGGAATTCTGTATAAATGTTACAAATATGTTAATGCTACCCTATTAAACTGAATTCTTGACACTATGATAATATGCAGTGTGTTTTAATATATTGAAAAATGACTGAAGGGACACTTTAGGCAATTGTTTAGTAAACATATACACCAAATTACAAATTACATTTATATATTCTTTAATTTTATTTAGGAATTTGCAGTAACAAGCATGTAAATTTATGAAATTAAATGATAAATGCAGTTCTCTGACGACAGAGTAACATGTTTCTATTCACTATTAACCTCCCTGGCGGTAATTCCGAGCATGGCTCGGGGTTAATTTTCAGTACCAAAAGCGGTAACCCCGAGCCACGCTCGGGATTACACTGTAGTATCAGTTACCGCCCCTAGTGTAAAAAATACACACAATACATTGTTAAAACAATGTACCGCTTTAACGTTAAAAGTACTGACATAATCAGACCGCCAGGGAGGTTAAGGAGAAACTTTTTGGATAGTGATAGTTCCTTAGTCCAACTACCAAATAGTATTAAAAAGTTTATGGGGATGAACAAGTGCAGCAGAAGTAAAGGGACACTGTAGGCACCCAGACCACTTCAGCTAATTGAGGGTACAGTGTCCCTATTGCTCTTAGTGCTGCAATGTTCAGCATTGCAGCAACTACTAGAGGGCTTCCTGGCTTGAAATGGACCTTTGGAACGGTATCTGACACTATACCTCACGCTCTGCATGAGGACCTCCAGCGTTAGATTGTTCCCCACAAGAAAGCAATGATTCAATGCTTTCCTATGGGGAGGTCTAATGTGCGCAGCATTTACTGTGCATGCATATTAGTGCCCACTCATCGCAGGACGGAGGATGAGCTTCAACCCAGCAACTAGGGCCATCAGTGCTGGGATCAGATAAGTAAATAAAGGGTTTCTAACCCTTTATTTACCCAGGTGGGGATGTGAGAGGGAGGGGGAGGGGCAGGTGGAGCGATAGTGCCAGGAATACAGCTTTGTATTCCTGGCACTATATTATCCCTTATGAGTAAGTACACTTATCATTACCACACATCAGCTGTAGAAATTACCATCTCTCTATGATTCCCCGAGTATGTTTATTCAAGCCTTAGGCAGCTGATGGGAAAATGTTTTATAGGCTCATGGACATTCCTACCTTCAATATGCATATTAGCATATTGATGAGACCCATGTACCAGCACTATAGTGATCAAAATAATCTGCCTCCTATGCTCTTACTGTCACCTTAATTTTAGGTAGCTAATAGGTTGGTCAAAACCCCAGAAAAGACAGAGCCAGTTTAAGTTTTTATGTAGAGCTTATTGGATATTCCTTTGTCCCAAAATTCTATTTCATAAATATTTTTTGTGCAGTGTCTTAAGTGTTAAAATATTAACAAAAAAAATAAGTTTAAAATATATAGATATATTTTATTATATATTAAATGTAACGGACCGTTTTGCACACAAGGGGTAAAAAACGTTTAGGCGATCGTCCCCTTTCCAGAGATGCAGGCACAGCTACTGTAGAACACCAAACTCCCGAACCGCCAATAAGGGAATGCTCCAAACACACGAACTGGAACCATACGAATCGCTGCTAGCAGACGAATAGGAAAAGCACCCAAGCGGCTTACACTCCTAGCAATCAGTCTCTATCAGCATTCAGTAAATCCCCCCAAAGACGAGTCAAGGCTCCGTGTTGACGGTCAAGCAGTGTTCTGTTTAATGAGGGCTACCTGCCCAGTATTTATGCAGGTCTCCCACCTGGTGGACACTCCCCTAGGGGACCAAATGGGAGACTGTGACAAAAGACAGACAAGTAGACAAATAGAACACACAGTCACATTATATTCCCACAATGCATCCTGGCTTCATCCCCTCTGCCCTGGAGATAATTGAGAAGTAATTCAATTATCTCCCAAGACAAAGGCAAATAGCAATTATGCACGTGGGGATACTAAAACATGAATTACTATTAAAATTCACAGTATGACACACGTTACAATAAAACTATACATTTAACATGTCCCCAGATAGCTCAGGTCTGAGTGCACATTATTAAGCGAATGGCGCTCAGACCACACGAATACAGTGTAATCGCCATGGAGCCAAAGTCTTTACACAGTCAGTTCTCATGCGAATGGGCTCCATGGGATTCCTATCTGGGGTATAACATAGTCAAGAAAAACTACCGAACACCGGGCCGTTTGTGCACTTTCACCGAACAAGAAGGGAGGTTTGCGGCTTCAGCGGTGTTCACGCAAAACTGTGTCCGTTTTTAGTTCCATGAATTAAGCGCCAGACACCGCTGTGCATTCGCGTGTTTAAAATGGCCGCGACCTCGTGTTCGTGATACGAATGGCGGCCACCCAGCATTCGTCAATTAAGCTGCGGTTAACCGCAGCTTCAGGGAGACTAATTGCCGTCACACTCCAGCTCCCAGGTGGTCTAGTCATTCGTGCAGGCCATGATCCAAAGGCAGCAGGCGAGCAACCAGGCTTCTCCAATGCAATGTGGCGAGATTGCTCTCATCACATTAAATATTCAAGGTACGCATTTTAATCACGTTTGACATTTTAAGTGCAGAAATGTATAATTTAACAAATTTTACACACTTTTCTGTTAATCCTGAAAATGGGTTACAGTTAAATTCACTAGCCTTGATCTGTAATTCAGAATGCCAACTAGAAAGTGAGGCGGATGCATTTTGCGTAATTTATTTTATAAGTGGTTTCATTCAAGATTTGAAAGACCTACAGATACAGAATCCTTATAATAAACTCAAAAGAATGGCAAAAAGATTGTACAATTTTACTGCAACATAGGAGTGTATTTGCTAACGCCAATTATGATAAATTGACAACCAAATTGCAAAATTTGGGTTAAAATAGCCAGTTTGTATAAAATCCCCAACTCTGTTATTTTTCAGCTTGCAAATGTAGCTGTATGGTTTAAAGTTCACTACAATCCACTGCTTTGTTAATAATCTCCCTACTGTTTCTCTTTATATGGCAGCAAGATGTAGAACGATGCAGTGAATACCACAGTTCAAAGAAGAGATATTACTAAGTTTCCACAATAAATGAATACCAAGCTCTCTTAATGTACTTGGCTATTATCAATTCTCCATTTATTTGTCAGAGCCACTGACTTCAATGGGAAGATGGTTTTACCATTGAACGCAAGGGAAACTCATTGTGAAGAATTTTGTGACTTATTGCTCCTAATTCCCTACAGATGCTACTAGTCAACATTTTATGAAATTGTAGCATGAATGAGAGCTTTTACTAGCATTCTAGATGCAAATTGAAACTTTATTCTGCATGCGTGAAAGCATTCTGCATCCAGCTCCAAAAGTATGATTCTATGATGTCTTCACCATGTTTTGTGCTGAAGGTCTACAGGAATATGTTTGGAATGCCAGGTAATGCACAGCGTAACAAATGGTAGCCTAGAGTTAACAAAAAAATGTAAAATAAAGACTATTTAGTAATGTGACATTAAAACACCATAACCACTACAGTCTGTTGTAGCAGTTCTTATGCTAGCAGGATACTGACTCCATCCTCATGTTGTGTATCATACCGTTTTTGAATGTTTTGATACAAATAACGGGTCCACCAACCACCCTCAGCTTGGACCTTCAATTTCTGCATTGCTATTGCAGGTGCTTCGCTTTCAGGATATCGATGAAAATTTTGTCCAGATGTGGATGGTACTAATTGACTGAGAGCACCAAATGACATGCTTAGTTTATAGTGCTCACACTGCTCCTATAATTATGTTTATCAATTCCCATTGAGATGACATTTTTAGAATCTACTTCAATGGAGGAAATACTAGAAATAAGTGCTGTGATTATAAAGTAAATATATCACCTGAACAATACATGATTTTATCATTGACTTAGGGCAATAAAATACTCTAACAATGTACTGGAAAATATATCTAATTTATTGATCATCTGTAGACACATTCTGCAGTATTGAGCAGGACTTAAAAAGACCATTCTTAGCAAAAGCTTTTAAGAACTACTCTCAAAACTCTATTGGTATTACTGATGTGAATATAGAAGATGCATCTAAAATACTTTCTAAGAAATATAGAAGAACAACCTTAAATACTTTTGAAAGAATATAAATGGACTATCTAAAATACACACTCATAACAAAGGGTCTGTGTAATTTTTTTAATGCTCCCCATTCTAATACCATCTCCTGCCCAGTTTTTTTTTCTTCTCTGTGATCTTTACACATAATATTTACAGCGGTCTGGAAGAATGGCATCTACTTTCCTTTTTTTTTTTTTATTTTTTTTTTTCTTACCCTAAAACAGACCTGTGTCCACACTCATGTCACTTTAATTCCTGTATCAAAACTCAGTCTTGAATTCTGTGTTGTTTTGCTCAGAAATGCTTTAGCCTTGAGAAAGGTAGTACCTCTTGAAACATAAAAAACAAGAAAGAAAGGGTGCGCCTATTATGTTGTATGTATCACGAAGAGTACACACTTTAAAATTATAATAAAAAAGACAGTAAAAGATAAGTAATATAATTTATGAAAATATAAAATAAGTAATATATATATATATATAGAAAATGTTAAAATATTAAGACAAATTATAAAAATTACAAGTCCAAAATAAAAAATCCACAATGCACGGAGATGATTCTTGTATGTGGATAGGAGTTCTTCCAGTGGAAACTTGAGTTTTCAGTCAGCCATATGTGGAAAGAGAGGAGAGAGGATCCAATAGTGCAATACGTCAGTTTATATGGAGGTATGTGTATAAAGTCATATAATATACTCACAATATCCAGAGCTAAAATCCAGCTCTAGTATAAAGCGCGTGAAGTGGATTGATCCCCACTCAAGGATATATGGAGTAATGAATCACCAGGAGTTCCAACCGAAAATTAAAAAGAATAAAACATATAGTGCTCACTGAATAGCTGGAATATGATAAGCAGAGAGTAGGAAATGTACTTACAATATACTGAGCAGAAATCACTGCTCAGATAGTAGCGTATGGGTGGTATAATCCCCACCTAGGGATTCTTTGGCGTTCCTTGAAAGCGATGAAGGTCCAAACAGTCAGGTTGTGAATGTTAAACTTAGAATAAAAATAAAGATAAAATATAAAATAGGAATATGGCTACAACAAATATTATTTGGGGCCAAAATTCCTTTATTACAATATTATAAAACAAATGGAATTGAAATTGTGAATTTTCTAGATGCGTTTCGCCACAATAGGCTTCTTCAAGTAGAAAAATCAAAAGACACAAACCTGACATGTAGTTTCTTATATAGGAAACATTGATTGGGTTGGAATTTGATTTTAACAGAACAGTAATTAAAACTTTAAGATACAAATTAAATCCATCAAAAAGTATAAGAGACATATAATAAAAAATGTGTTTATGCTTATATAATAATGAAATAGTTAAAACGAGGTTTACAAATAGTAAAAATTGAATAAAAATAAAAGTCACGTGACGCGCGGTTAAATTACTTCCGCATCACGTGACTATGGTGGAACATGCGTTCCATTGCAATGCGTATTGCGGAGATGCCGGCTGGACAAAGTAAAAGCATCTCACATCATCTGAGGGGAGGAGCCCCCAGATGTCGGTGAACGAGGAGCATGCCGTCTGCTGTAACTTACAAGCAGACGGCATGCCCCTCAATAACTTCCAGACCGGGGTGGGATCAGAGGGAGAAGAAAAAGGCATGCTGCATTTAAAAAAAGGCATATTGCATATAAAAAAAACAGGGACAAGTATAAAAGAAAACCATCAGGATTTTAGGTGTGCTGCCTTTACACTATTAAATATTTTCTTAGTGGTATTACTAGCGCTGATCCTATCGATTTTTTTTCTCTAGTACCTCTTGAAAGCTTATCTTTCCTAAATTCTGTTAGTCCAATAAAAAATGATATTATAACATACTAATTTACTCTATTTTATTTTTTTCTAGCAGGTATAGCATGATCTGGGAGGGAGCTGGAACACCCAAACCAGACTCTCTCTTATTCGGTCAGTGGTAGGATGTGTGCCTAGAATGTAAGGAGCCATGCATTTTCTCCTTAGAAGGTTTTAAAATAGGGTAAATACAACCTCAGATGAACAATAATACATGACATCTTACACAGTGTCATGATTTATTTAACAAAAATGAAGCCAAAATGGAGAAGCCATGTGTGAAAAACTAAGTGCAACTTATGATTCAATAGCTTGTAGAACCACATTTATTATCAATGAATTCAAGTAATCCTTTTCTGTATCACTATCATAGACGTGCACAGTCTATTGTATAAGGGTGTGCACCCTAAAGCGCAAACACACATGCCGCATGTATATATATATATATATATATATATATATATATATAAACACATATATACATACATACATACATACATACACACACACACACAAACACATATACTGCTGTGTGTGTGTGTGTGAGGGTGGTGTGTGTGTGTGAAGGCGCTGTGTGTGTGTGTGTGTGTGAAGGTGCTGTGTGTGTAAGGACACTGTGTGTGTGATGGCGCTGTGTGTGTGATGGCGCTGTGTGTGTGAAGGCGCTGTGTGTGTGTGCAGGTTCTGTGTGTGTAAGGGCCCTGTGTGTGTAAGGGTGCTTTGTGTGTAAGGGTGATGTATGTGTGTGGGATATGTTAGTGTGTGTGTATATGTAAGGGTGCTGTGTGTGTAAGGGTACTGTTAGTGTGTGTGTGTGAGGGTGCTGTGTGTGTAAGGGTGCTGTGTGTATGTAAGGGTACTGTTAGTGTGTGTGTGTGAGGGTGCTGTGTGTGTGTAAGGGTGCTGTGTGTGTAAGGGTGCTGTGTGTGTATGTGTAAGGTTGCTGTGTGTGTAAGGGTGATATATGTGTGTGTGTATGCTGTTTGTGTGTGTATGCTGACCTTTATCAAGCATACATAGGAACACCAAACGTATCCCATCCACGTGTGCATAAAAACTCCTTGAAAAAGGTTCCATCAAAACATATTCACCTGATAAATACTTAACAAAAAATATATTTCCTTTTTAAAAATATGATCTCAAATAAAGCATAAACGTGCATAAATGTAAATCTGAATTAATAACATCCAGTTATCTTTCCAGCATTGGTGAGATGGATAAGCGGTCATAAACTCACATTTGCAAGCACATATGTAATTTTAAATATATCTGCAATTTCTAATATTTCTAGCATTATAAAATGAATCTGAATTAATAACATCAAGTTATCTGTGCAGTATTGGTGAGGACATTTAATGGATAAACAGTCATAAAACTTACTTTTTCAAACATATCTGCAATTTTAAATATATCAGACATTTGAAATATTTTTTCCACATTAATATAAATACCAATGCACATAAAATCTATGTAATGCAACTGAAACATTTGTGGAAATTCCAATACCTAATAATATTGCAACATATTACAAGATAGTTGCTGCAACTTCAAAAAGGATCATGGGCAAAATGTTTTTGTAACCCATGGAGCAATTGTTCATAATCCATGGAGCAATTGTAAAAATCCAAAAAGCACCCCTCTGCAAGACTAGTTTTCCTCACTGTCAGTGGAGGTACAATTTTAAGGCCAATTGCCTTAAAACACAAGGCTGGTAGATGATGGCTCATGGCTAAAAAATGTTAAGCCACTGGCTTGTATGAGAAACTATATAAGATTGCAGTTCATATATGTGACAAAGTGAACCTTGTCACGGGTTCATATGAGTTATGTACTTTTGTACTCCAGACAGAGAGACTGACTGTTAGCCCTGATTCCCTGGAACTGTTTTGGGCATAGGACCATATGCACGGTCAGTCAAAAATAAGACTTCCAGGAAATTCCTGAATTGATCTGGGTGATTTTTGGATATGTTAGTCACGTAGATCAGGGCTATCTGGGGATGTAAGTTTGTGGGGGTTTTGTGTGTTTTAAGTTTTTTGGGGGGTTTGTAAAAATGTGTGTTTTTTTCTGTGCTTGGAGATAATTGGATTAGATTAGTACAGTTCCTTGTCCAATTATCTCCCAAGCACAGAGGAGGGATTATCTGATTTTGTATGGGAGTGTCCTGGACCTGAGAGCCAATGTGATTGTGTATATATTTCTACTGTGGTTTACTCTCAGGTCCAGGGGGGAGTGCACCTTGCATGGGGACTGTCATAAAAGGCCAGTTGTGGCTACCATTAAACTGAGATTCGTTTTACCCACGAACACATGATCATGTAGAGGATGTACTCCATAGTGCAGGTAATTTGATGTTTCATCCGGTATTCTTTTCCAGTGTGTGGTTGCAGATGTTATATGGCGACAGTTGATACATCCTACACAGCAGCCTGATTTTCTATATTCCATGTTCATGGGAATTATATCAATGCCATGAATATGATGTTGCCACCATGAGTGACCTCTAATATAACTCAGAATGGGTCTGTCTTTGAACAAGTCTCTTACAAAATGCTCAAAATGTACCAATTTTTCTGCACCAGTGTGACAATTCTCTTAGATGCTGTTGAATAGGAGAAATTGCAAAGCACTGCAGGTTCCATTTTTTGTATTATTCATCTTTTTGCCAGGATTCAATTCAAAATAGAATTTCAGCAACTGATTGTTTGCCTTTGCTTACAGGCTTCTTGTATAGCCTCTTGCCAGAAATATTTTTGTCATATACAATAGGCTTGGGCTCATTTAGTCCAAACTGAATTTCGTCTATTTGTTCTTTTGCAGCCGCTTATTAGATAACTACCTAAGCTGGTACCCGTATTGGCTTTCCATGTCTAAGGATACCAAATTAGATGGTGTTTAGTAGATAGCTCCTTTTAGGTTTCCTTATGGCCATCCCACAAGGATTTGGGAGCTATCTACTAGGAAGCGAAAAAAAAACTATATTAAAAAAGCCCTTCCTTTTCGTTTTTTGGTCTTTCAGGCAACTTTACTAATACTTTGTAAAAAATACTTAGTATTGGTAAATAACGGAGATTAAATCCTCCCTTCTGCCCTTACACATCATGCCATGAATAGGGCCACGTCTATTAAATGGCAGGCAGGCAGGCAGTGGCTGCTCACTATCATAAGAAAAGCAGGAACTGGCACAGGTACCCATGCCCTCTATGTGCATACTGTGCAGACGATGCCCTGAGCTTGACGCAAATGTGTCTAATTATGTGCTCGCGCTACACTTTGTGGTTACTGTCAGTTAGCACTCACTTTTTCACTCTTCTCCTTACCTTCTTACTAGAAGGCAGAAGCTCCTGGTATGCAGTCTGGGGCAGCGAAAATCAGGATGTAGTGAGTGTAGAAGAAAGGGGACATTCTAGAGAGACTGAAGAAGAAACAGCATTTACACATTACCTTAACTAATTTAATTGTCAGCCAGTCCACACTAGTTTTGATCCCTCACATCCTTCTTAAGTTTTCATAATGAATTCCCTCTGCAGATAGCAAGGGTAAGAGTAGTAGTTAATGATCTATTCCATGGGAAGTATAGATTGTTTCACCACGCCTCCTTTTCCCCTATATTAATTGATTGCCACCTGATCTGGGAATAATAATAACGTTCAGTGGCTGTTCCCTAACAATCAATCATCTTTTTTATTTCTTTATTTGCTGCCTCTTGATTGGACATAAAATCCAGCTTACATGATTGGGCAGACCTCTTTATCATCAAAGGAAACTAAGCTGCTAATTTTCCCCACGCTCCCTCCCCCCTCCCACAATCTCCCCATGGCTTTGTGAATCAAAAACTGAACTGATCATGTTTAGGTTAGCCATAGTTGTTTTTCTGAGATTCTGGCATATGGTGGCTTGCACATTTTGTCTGATCACTCCATCGACCCCAATTTGACTGAATAGCAATTCGGCCCTAACTTAATCTCCACTTCTAGCAACCAAAACAAATGTGTATGTAAAACTGGTCATAATCAGTTTAGTGTTATTTATTGTGGAAAGCCATGGTCAATACAAATAAATTTATCAATACACTTGCGCCCATAAAGTTGGCATAATATATCAATGGAAATAGCATATAAACACAGATAAATATTTTAATGATTAATGGATATATTTTGTGCAACCCATTATATTGTTAGGTTTATTGGAAACCAATATCATAATTCATCTGTACTAAGGATAATAAAATATTAAAGAAACACTATAGTCACCTAAATTACTTTAGCTAAATAAAGCAGTTTTAGTGTATAGATCATTCCCCTGCAATTTCACTGCTAAATTCACTGTCATTTAGGAGTTAAATCACTTTGTTTCTGTTTATGTAGCCATAGCCACACCTCCACTGGCTATGATTGACAGAGCCTGCATGAAAAAAAAACTGGTTTCACTTTTAAACAGATGTAATTTACCTTAAATAATTGTATCTCAGTCTCTAAATTGAACTTTAATCACATACAGGAGGCTATTGCAGGGTCTAGCAAGCTATTAACATAGCAGGGGATAAGAAAATCTTAATTAAACAGAACATGCAATAAAGAAAGCCTAAATAGGGCTCTCTTTATTATTATTATTATTATTATTATTATTATTTCATTATTTCTATAGCGCCAACAAATTCCGTAGCGCTGTACAGGAAGTATTTATGGAAGACTGTGCAAGTCACATGCAGGGAGGTGTGACTAGGGTTCATAAACAAAGGGATTTAACTCCTTAATGGCAAAGGATTGAGCAGTGAGGCTGCAGGGGCATGTTCTATACACCAAAACTGCTTCATTAAGCTAAAGTTGTTCAGGTGACTATAGTGTCCCTTTAACTGAATGCATTCTATTGAAGTCAAACTAAATATAGATTGCTACTTTCTAGTCAACACTAGAACACTAGATTTGCAAAGCTTGCTAAATGTTCCTTAGTAGAGTTAAGAGTATTTGTGTTGCATCTGAGGGTATTTGACAGATACTGTAGGTGTATAATCACATTTCTTACGCTCACACCGCAGCTGAACTGTGAAGGATAAAATTTGCCAGTAATAACTCATGAACTTGCAAGAATTATTCAACTTGAATTGACTATTTTGTACAGTAGTGACATCTTTCTTAAAAATGTTCTCTTAACAAGCAAAGCCATTATACTTCCCAAAGACGTTTGATAAGGGCAAAGTTGCCAGAAAACTGCGTATTCTGCAACTGGTTTCTCCCCTTCAAAAAGTAATTTATAGGTAGATTTACAGCTTGTTCCTAAATGGTCATTCTGTTCAAGATGATTATAAAAAAATCACTTTTGAAAAATGAATAATGAAAGATTACATAGAATTACTGTATAGCACGTGCAAAATTGTAGCAATCACGGTTATATCAAGTGACTAAGCAATATACACATTCAGAGTTATTTGCTAAAGTGAGAATTCAAAGTTAATTGCAAATTTAAGTCCAGAAGAGCAGGACTGAAAACATAGCTTATTTAGATACCTTTTTCTCTTCGGCTATCTTGAACTTAATTTTGAAATTCATTTAGAATTTTACTTTAGTAAATAAACCCTATATGATTAAAATTGTTGCTCTAAAATTGATGTAATAATTAATTAACATTATAGTTTAAAGGGATGCTATATCACCTTATTGAAGTGGTCTTGATGCAATGTCATCATAGTCCCACTTAGTCCTGCAATGTAAATCATCATCAGTTTTTAGAGGGACAGTGGTGCTAAAATCGGGTATGTGACTAAAGTTTTTTTTAACCCTTTACATGCAAGGGGTGGGTCCGCGAGGGTGTTAGGAATATACTCTCTTCCAGTTCTCCTGCTGTCTGCCAAACCCAGACTTGTCCAGCAGATTTCCAAATAGAGAAGTGTGATTCATCACTCCACAGAACTGTTTCCATTGCTCAAGAGTCCAGTGGAAGCGTGCTTTACACCACTCGATCTGACACTTGGCATTGTGCTTGGTGATGTGAGAATTGTGTGCAGCTGCTCGACCATGTAAACAGATCCAATGAAGCTCCTGCCGTAAGGTTTTTCTGCTGATAATGTGAGTGGAACTTTGGAACTCTTTAGCTATGGAATTAGCAGAGCATTGGCGACATTTATTTACCATGCACCTCTGCACTCTGTGACCCCACTCTGTGAGTTTACGTGGTGTACCACTTCGTGGATGAGTTGCTGCTGTTCCTAAACTCTTCCACTTTACAATAATACCACTTTCAGTTGACCATGAAATATGTAGGAGGGATGAAATGTCACAAACTGACTTACTTCCAAGGTGGCATTCTATCACAGAACCATGTTTGAATTAACTTAGCTCTTCAGAATGACCCATTGTGTTCACAAATATTTGTAAATGCAGAGTGCATGGCTAGGTGCTTGATTTTATTCACCTGTGGCAAAGGTTCTGAATGAAATAGCTGAATTTAATAATTAAGAGGTGTGTCCCAATATGTAAAATAACAGATGAAATTAGTATCTTGTGATACTTATTGGAGTGACAAAATGTTGAAATGACGAAAGCATTTCTGAGCAAAAATGACACATAGAATTCAAAGTTGAGTTGTCATACTGGAATAAAAGTGATGTGAGGAGACACAGGTCTGACAGAAAATAGACGCCATTCTCACAGAGGGTCATACATATGTGTGTAAGGATCACAATGGGAGGGGGAGAGAGAGAGGAAAAAACCAAACAAACAAATTTGTACGTGCATACATGAATTCAATTCTAGAAACAATATAGTATAAAAATCAGGAACAAAAAACTAGATACTCAGGTTAAAAGTGCCTTCAAAACTAAATACATACATAATTTAAAGGCTGTCTTAAGTGCTGGTCTTGCTAGTGAGGTATTAATGCAGTTATTCTCTTGTTACCTATTTTGTATGGCACCATAAAACAGCTGTTGGAAATAAATTTTCACCATGAAGAGTTTCATTCTAAGTGCAGCGACTGGCTATTGACAGATTCCTCATGCTTGATTCAGTTCGGTGCATGGCTTGGTGCTTGATTTTATACACCTGTGGCAATGGGTCTGGTTGAAACACCTGAATTAAATAATTAAGAGATGTATCCCAATACTTTTAACCATATAGTGTAGTAACAAGTAGGATGACATTGTAATTTGAATACTAAAGGCTCCCATAACATTAGTATGGCCAACACATTACTTTAGGGTGTGCACTCAGAGAAAGTGTCGCTTAAAAATACCAATTTAAATAGAAAAGGTCCATAATACACATTTTGCTGTAATGACACGTTGGTGTGTACCGAGGCTTTCTTCAGAGACAAAAGCTAATCCCAACTCACAAAAATTCCTAGGCAGACATAGGCAGTGGGCAGAAAGGGCAGTTTGGTTCTGCATTGGGGTGTGCCTAGACACACCTGGTACATGCCCCGTTCATGCCTATGTCCCATATTGAGAACCATGGAAATATTTAAAAATGCCTACCGTTCATTGGAAATGACAAGCTTTCACCACAATACAAGAAGTAGCTGTGCAGGAAGTTAAAATGGTGAGGAGTAGGATGTGACTACTGCAGTCCACCACAACACATAGACTAAGGGCTGTCATAGTGGGTGTTGTCACCCTGAAATATGTTCACTCTCTAATAACATATGTGAGCAAAACAAAATATTTGAGACCTGAGATGGAACTAAATGTCAAGCTACTACATTTTTGTCTGAATCGAGTCATTTACTTGTGAACCTAACTCTTCCAGTGTTAAGAGGGCTAAACCTCCATGACAAAGCCCATAGAAGGCTAAAATGATCATCTAGGGTTGCTGTTTCTCTTTTGTGGAGCTTTTTTTTTGTTTCCAGTGTTCTCACATCGTATGTTCGTTTTTGCTTCAAGTTATTTTTATATTATTCAGGACTTTCTTCTATTTGCGATTCTTATAGTATTGAGGTAACATAATTTTTGCTGTTCACTATCAGATCTCTGTATTACAAAATCTGATCACAAATCAAATGCTCTGCTGTTTTTTGATGCTATATCCATATGTTATTTTTTTATATTTATTTTGTCCTTGCTTTTTGTCCTTGTTCTATAGTCTAACTACTATGAAAATGTTAAAAATAATCATATAAATCTGCAGGTACTAATGCAGGTGCTGTAAAAGCTTTGGAAACAAATATTAGAAGTGTAACAGTGACATATTTTTTTTTTTTACACAGGACATGGTTCTCCAGTTGTTTTAAATTCTATGTTGTTGAATAAAACCCAACTAGAAGGTTAACAGTTTTAAACTATTGACAAGAAAAATATTCTGGTTATTAGAATTAGGAAAATTAAATAATAATGGCTTAAATACAAATATGGATTGGTGACTCAGCCCTTGATAAAGGCGCATGCTGGCGCCGAAACGCGCGTTGGGCATACTGATATTTATTATGCATCCTACTTAGGATCACTATTTATTTACTTAAGGCAACACTGATATTTATCTTTACTTAGGATCATCATTTAATTTAACTTAATCTATTTAGGATTAGAGCTGGGGGATTTACTTCTTTAGAATTATCAGGACTTACTATTAGGGCTTGCTGCATCTCTCCGGCGTACTGCTCATTTTTTTCGAGTTTGGAAGGATGGTCTTTTGCTGCCATCTTCATTAGACCATATTTAGATGACTAGTCCTTTTAATTCTTCTAGGATCTATCTATATAGGATTTGTTTATACACACAAGGTTCGAATTAAGAGCATTTTAGACATTTAATGCTCAGAGGGGTATATATACCAAGTGAATATTCGAGACTCTTAAGCTTTGTCCACTTGGACTAATTCTTACTACCCCAGTATGTTGACCTTTCGTGTATAATCTCCCTTACCGTGATATTGGGGTTCTGATTGAGGGAACTGGTGTGATGGAAAGTCTATAGGCTAACACTCCAGTTATATTATCAATACAGTCTATTCTGCCTTTCACTCTTTATCCTCCCCCAGTTTCCCCATACCCACACGAAATTCTGAGGATATGTTCTGGGGTATTCTAATTGGAGGGGACAGTGTTATTTACCGACTAGCATTACAATTACCTTACTAGTTCGGTTTACACTGCTCCCCAGATTCTCCAATACATTTTTTGCAATTTATTGCATTTACGACTAATTTATCCACCACCACCTCTGCTTTTTATAATTTCTTTGACTGTATCTACTTCGGATAACTTTAATAAGCATTGACATATGGGCATCTATAAACATATCACTATATTTAAGTTAATACACAACAGTCTTTACTCTCAGGGGTTACATTTGTATTTATCATCACGGATACTATACTCGCTCATAAGCTACTAATAATAATTTTGTCCCATGGACACTGTATCCATTTACTAACTACTTGTAACATTTCTCTGTTACGGTAATAATATCAAGTAATCACTGTCAGCTGGGTACTTTCGAATATATCTAGCTAACTGTGGATAAGGTAGCAAGTGGAAGCTATTTATAATAAGACACTGCTTATACTCTATTTCCTATTTAGCTATCCACAACGATTTATATTGATGATTTCGTGTGAACTGATTAAGTGTTGATCCTTTTTTAAAATTTGGTCACTATACACATACACTTTCTTCACTTTACCTTCTTCTTTTTGTTTTATTTTATTTCCCTTAAGAGGGACCAATAAAGATTTATACATTTTATAATTAGTTCGCTCTAGGCTCCATTATTGTCAACTTTGTTGCAATAAACTAGCGGAGTAAATACATTTAGGGTTTAGGTTCTGACTTTGGGTGTACTGTTTTAGTTTACCCATCTCAGTTCTCTCTTTTGATGGATTGGTGACTAATAATATATATTTTAATAGCTCTTTCAGTGTTTGTAACAATGATTGATACTTTGTGTAGCTATTCATATATGTAAGTCTTCCTTATGCTCTTAAAGGAACGCTCACACTCGGAAGTGCTGCACTGTTACTCTCAAAGGGCAACCAGTGTCAGGCTGATAGTGTCAGCAGTTGCACAGCAAACTTTTTTCATACTCTAGGAGGTAAGAAATTAGGAGGCATAGGTGTCAGGTATCCGGGGCATCAACTTTGATGGTAAGATAACGTCCAGACACTCCTGCCCTCATAGCAACTTCAATAAGCCGAAGTTATTATGGGGGTGGGAGTGTTGCATTAAATATCATAATAATAGTTCAATTTAAATGTATGTTAATCTGTAGATGAGCATGAAATTGCAGATTCTGGGTACTGTGTTATTTATCTACATACTTTTTACCTAAACCATCACTTTACAAGAAGAATGAAATATGATTGTAGTTATTACCTACCTAGTGTCAAGTGTATTCAGGTGTATTCTGTCAGGGTTATTCACTCAACACCAGATTTTGTCCAAAGGGACAAAATCTGATGGAAATTATTGAATTCCGATCAAATTGGCAGACTTACTAAAGTTGAATGCAGTCAGAATTCGGTCGGAAATCAGTAAGCTATACATGCGAACCAACATAAGAACAGGAATTGGACATTTCTCAATCACAGCATTGGCAACTGAAGATAAACTGAATGCAGAGTGTCAGAACACTCTGCTTGGTTGACTTACTAGTCCACCAGTCAGAGTGCTCTTGGTCATATTGCAAATCGTGGGAAATTTTCATATGCTTTGCAATAGCTGACATTGTAGGGATACCTATTTAAGGTGTAACGGATCCCCTATACTCCGACTGAGAATATCTGGTGTAGTTCTCCCAAATCCCAAGTGAAGCAGTGATTAGAGTTCTGAGCTATCCAAACATTAGCCTAGACTTGATGAAGGGTTCAACAGGAATACTTTATTCTGGCCAGATGGCCTGCTTTTATGCATATCAGGGATACAGTCAAATAGGCCCATAACACTCCCACAACACGCCCCTGAATTTCTTAGTCAGGATGACTGTGCATAAAACATGAAATATTAAAAACACATAAAAACACATATAATACATAGAGGAACCCCCACAAGTATTATATCCCTGGATAGATCAGATCCCACAAACACAGCCGAATCGCCACGGGGTAAAGATTTGACCGACCGCTCATGAGGCTTCTGCCCAAATCAGTTCCAGAGCTTTAGTGGTTGGTCAATTTCTGTAGTTCCAAACCGAACAAAAAGACGAATGGTTCCCCTGACTTATAGGTAGTGTTTTTTCGCCTTGTTCATGCAAAAAAACCTTCCGAGCAGCGCTCTCCTGGCTTGTTGCGGAAAGAAGCAGGCATTCCTTTACCGGTTTTACCGGTGTTCGCGAGGTTGAGTGTCTGACTTAGAGTTCCAGACACATGGCAACAAGATGGCTGCCATTTTCTCCAGCACGTGTTCGGAAACAGAAGGGAAAGGTATTGAGTTTAGCACAAGGTATATGGCCCATAGTCGGTGGGCAGGACGCTAGTTTCCACACTCCTCCAGGAATTTGTGGCAAACTTCCAGGGTAAGGAGCGTTGGTCACATAAGGTCTCTCCTCGCTATTAACATTTATTCTGCAGCAAGCTGTCCTTGCCGTTCATAGAAGAAAAGTTTTATTTTAGCAATTGGGTTTTATTTTTTATTTTAATTAATGATGTCAGTTGTTCTGCATTTTTATTTGGCCTATTTTGCTACTGAAGATAAGAAGAATTAGACGAAAGAAGATTTTAGATGGTAAGTATAGGTCTTTTTTAATAGGTATTGATTTAATTGCCCCCCTCTCACAATAATTAGGGTAGGTAGTGACTTTTGATTTATTTGAGGAAGGGTGTCTATGGGAATAAGGGCCCCTGGCCATTCAGGGGGGCGTGCCGTTATTTGGGGAAGGTGGACAAATACATGACATGATATTATATAATTAAATAAAGCCCCCACTGTTCGGTGCCTGATTTACAAACTGAGAACACTGTTGGATTCCATTAACATTGTCTATATTGTGCAGTCCAAATTTCCCAATAAAGCAGTGAATGGTTAAGCATAATTGCATTTGTCATTATGAGGAATAGGATTTGTCTCTAGCATTATTCAATTTATTTGTTGGTAGTGTATGTGTATACAAAGGTACCCTGCAGTGAAAATGTACCCTACAGTTAATGTATGTAATATAATATATGTAATATGTTAGAAAAATCTTAAAACAAGCAGATTAAACTACTCGTATGCCATTCCCTCCCTGTTCTGTTTTCAGGGATATGTATGCATAATATTTACATCACATCATGTTTAAAAATGTATAAAGTGGCATATATATTTGTATAATAGATACATGTTTATTGAACACTCGTAGAAACATATACTGCATGGTTTAATTAAAATTATTACTGTAGCGGATGGCCCTGTGCTGTCCTGAGCAATTCATGTATTTCTATGCATTCGTGTGAAAATGGCAAAGTCTATGTATTTGATGTATTGGATTCGTCTGAATGTTAGGTAGTTTCATTCCTATAGTTTGTTCGAATGAAACTACCCAACAGTCAGACCTCCCATGTGTGAAGTGTGTTCTCAATTACCCGTTGCAACATTGTTGCGAACGGGTAATTGGCAAGTGAAGTAGCCGTCCTTTGTTCTCGGGGGTGGCCGCCATTCGAAAAAACGAACACGTGGCGGCGGCCATTTTAAAACTCCCGAACAGCGGTGTTTTGCCGTCGAGTGTCTGGAACTCAAATCGGACACTCGACTAGGCGAACACCGCTGAAACCTCCACAAGCCCGGTCCGTTCGGTTCCTAACTACCGAACGGCCCCTCGTTCGGTAGATAGAAAGAACCGAACAAGGGGATTCAGGCGAACCCTATATAGCCTCTATATTAGAGGCTTTTTTGCAGTTTGTTCCCTTACTCCAGGACCGACCGCAGGGCCCATTCGCATGGAACCGCATTCGGCTGTCTCAGTCAGTGCGGTCGGTCATTTTATTCCCTCCATAGATTTCCCGAACCCCTGGTCTGATCTGGGTGATTTTTGGATATGTTGTTCACCCACATCAGGGCTATCAGGGGGTGTTTTAAAGGATTTAAAGGGGTACACCTACGTTTAGGGGTGCATCCAGAAACGGGGGGAATTACTGTACTGGATAAGGGGATTATGATGCTGGCTGAGGGGAGGAGATGTGTGGGAGGTTACCAGGACGGGATTGGCTACTGTACTAATGATTGTAAATCCCTCCCTTGCATGGGAGCATGCTTTAAAAGGACAGTGTGGATTAAAGATTTCAGTTCTGCTCCTGAAACTCCAGTTATTGGGATTGCTGTTGGGATATTGCTGTTATTTTACCTGCTGGAAACCTTGCCTGTGGATTTACTATTTACTTGTTCCTGAGCCTCACTTGGATTATAAGCGGAGATAACCTGGGGAATATTGCATCTCCGCTACAATTACTGATTGATATGATATTCAGTGATTGACTGATAATTGCCACCTTGTAATTCTTGCACCTTTAGCTCTATCATCTTTAACCCATTCACTATGAAGCGGCTTTTAAAACAAACAACCTTTTCCATTTCTTATACCTGCTTTAGGCTGCTCTCTCCCATACATGCACACATACACTCTGTGGTGTAGTGGTGATTGTGTCAGTGGCATAACCAGTGTTATGGTTGCCTGTGGCTGAACAAAATTTTGCACAGAGTAGGCACTTGCAGTTCAGGTAAATAGGTGCTTACTTTGCCTGAAGGAATAAGTGTCCTCTCAGGGGGCGCTCTAAGGTGGCCAGTTGGCCACCTGCTGGGCCCCCTGAGACTGGCCATCGACCTGCTCCTCTTGGCACCCCCTATGATATTTGCGCCCAGGGCAGCTGCACTATCTTCCTGTAATTACGCCAATTAATATGGTGCTATGAGAGCTGCTTCGGCCATCAAGATGGTCTCTCAGCACATGCTGCTTCCCTGCTCCATTCTCATGTGAAGTGTAGATACTCATAGTGATGGAGCAGCAAAATCATTGTACTAAGACTGTCTGATGGCATCCAACAGTCTTTCAACAAACTTCCTGCTCTCCCCTCTTCCAGTTTCCTATCAGTCATCCTCCAATTACTTTTTTCTCTGGGATGTAGAGTAGCTGTACCTGAGCCCAAGAGACTCCCACAGTTTCTTTCTGTGCTGTCTATGAAAAGAGGGTAAGTAGAGAAGCTGATGTAGCTCTATATCCCCCTCCTGACTACAGCTGCACCATCACAGATGAATGCTGAATACAGAGAGCTAGTCTCTCTGTATTCAGCACTTGGATGCTTGCATTATCGCAATTCCCAGTGCTATTGCACTGTAAGATCACAGACTAAATTCATGGCACAATTTCAAATTAAATCTGTTTGCAATAAACAAATTTCATTTGTAATTATGCATATTATGTATGTAGTCAATTGCTAGCATAAAGGGTTAATGGGAGTTTTATTATATATTTTATTTATTTGTTTATTTTGTTTTACTTAGAAGTAAACGAAAACGATAGTGGTAATGCATTTCCAAAGACACAGAGGTCATATGTTTTAAAATTGAAGCTATTATAAGCTAGCAAAGAGCAGCCTGTGGAAAGTGTTCCAAAGGTTATGAGCAATATTAGAAGACATTTCATTTGTGCACCTTCTCACTTAGCACCTAAAGGTTTCCTGTAGAAAGTAAGTGCAATTAATGTCAAATAAATTCAACCTTTCATAAGCACTTATACTTGAAAATTAAACACTGAGCTACTAAGTATTCATGTAATTCTAAACTGTTACAAAATATTTCTAACATCTGAAATATTTTAAATTAATTAAGATGAATGTAAATATGTATATTTCCATAGAAATGATTGTGTTTTTCCTTTTGGAGAAGTGCCCCAACTCTTCTGCACCAACTCCCTATAAATGATATATTTATTATCATAGAATAGTATCACTAATAATGACAACACAAAATCAGCAGTATAGAAAAGATTTCTGAATTGGTTCAACTAAGTGAAAATTTCTGAATTGGTTCAATGAAGTAAAGATTTTTAATATCTGGAAGTTTGTTGGTGACTGGAAGGCCTGCCATCAGAGAATACAGCCATTGCTAAGGGACCCACTGAATCTCCCCAGCTGGACCATGTTGAGGATATGCTGTAGAGTGGGCAACTTACTTGGAAGCACTGTTGGTCCAATTTCACTCAACGGCAGGGCTGGGAAAAAGTGACATCAGAGCAAAGCACACATGAAATATTATTATAAATAGTTTTCAGGATCATTCACTAAAGTGAGAATTCAAAGCCAGAGTAGCCAGAATAAAAGCATAGCTGACTTTGAGAATCTTTCCAGTTCATTTAGTTTGGCCTTAAATCTGAAATTCACTTTGAATTCACTCTGAATTCTGACTTTAGTGAATATCCCTGTTTGATATTTCAAAAAATGCAAGCTAGGATTTAACCCCTTAATAAGGACCAAACTTCTGGAATAAAAGGGAATCATGACATGTCACACATGTCATGTGTCCTTAAGGGGTTAAAGACACTGGGTTTGGATTTGAAACATTCAATCCTGATTTCAGCCGTCTAGCAGAATTTAGCCTGGCTTAGAGCTTGAGTCCTGCAGGAATGGGTGAGAATGGCATTCCTGTACTTTTTCCCCAGCAGAATGCTGTGCTGTGCTTTAATTGGCTGTTGGGGAGCTCAAATACCTACTTCACCAGTACAGAACATGTTAATGTCAGACAGAAAGAGGGGTAGGTAGCTGTGGGAGATCCTAGATGGCTGTTCCTTGTGCGGTCACATGGGGCCAGTGCTGCGAGGAAGCGATTGCAAACAATTTACTTTCTCCTGGGTCACAGTGAACAGCACGGAGAAGAGAGGCATTAAAATAACTGTAAAATCTGATGCTTTACATTTAATTAATGTATCAGACAGAATATCTTAGATTTCATCCAAGTCTGTGGTTCTTTTTGTTTGGTGCAACACGTTTTGCTTCATTCTCTGAGCTGTGTGACTGGTCTAGAACCGGGATTATCAAGAACCATATTTGGGCATCTATTCCAGCTCTCTCATGATGTATCATGACTGACATAGACGAGTTATGGCTACAGAATATGAAGACTTCATATGTGTAACGAGAATATACCCCTACACGCAGGATCCAGCTAAACAGAGGCAAATACAGAGGAGAGATACGTCTACCGGACCTTAGAATGGCCGGACTCGACGTATATGAGAGGAGACAGAGCCAGGAACAAACCGAGGTCAAGGGCACAGAGAGACAGCGTAAACTAGGACAAGCCGGGGTCTGGTACACGGAAAACAGCAAGCCGGCAAACAGTACAGATAAGGATAAAGCGAAAACGAAGTCAGAATACGAAGCCAAAGTCAATACGAGAAAACACAACTGAACACCACAAGCGCTAAAGGGAACTGAAACAGAAACCACGATAGGGCAACGAGCTAAGGGAAAAAGGTAAGTTAAATAGCTTTTAAACCAAAGTGATTGGCTCCTGTCACTTCCACACCCCCTATAGGTAATTGTATAGGGAGTGTGGTATGACAGGAGCCAATGGGAGCCTTTTGGCAATTAGGCTCCCACTGTCTCTTTAAGAGCGCGCCCGAGACTCGCGGCGCGCTCTTAGTTTCAGGCGGGACACGTGACCGCTTCACGCGGTCACTGCCCGCCTTCCATCTGAAGCAGTCGGATGAGCCGCGCGCGGCTCGTGCAGCCGCAGGACCGCGCGCGGCTTGAAGAGAGGACCGCGACCGGCCCCCGGTTAAGGTAAGTAAAGCTACAGTACCCCCCCATGAGGACACGCCCCCCGGGCGGGTAGGACCAGGCCTGGCAGGAAAACGAAAATGGAAAGAGCGCACAAGACGGGGAGCATGGACAGCATCAGCCGAAATCCAACTGTGCTCCTCAGGCCCATAACCCTTCCAATGTACCAAGTACTGAAGTCGACCCCTAAGGAAACGAGAGTCAAGAACAGCAGACACTTCAAACTCCTCATGACCCTCCACGAGATAGGAGGGGGAGGAGGAGTATGCCGGGTATAGCGGTTGCGTACGAAAGGTTTCAACAATGAGGTGTGAAAAACATTAGGAATACGTAGATTCTTAGGCAGACCTAAGGCATAAGAAACAGGATTAACCTTATGTATAATACGATAAGGTCCAATGAAGCGGGGAGCCAATTTCATAGAAGGCACCCGGAGACGAATATTCCGCGTGGAAAGCAAAACCCTGTCCCCCACAACATAGGACGGAGCTGCTCTGCGATGCTTGTCAGCCTGAGCCTTCTGGCGAGTAGCAGAGTCCACCAAAGAACGCTGAACCTGCTCCCAAGTATTACGCAAACCAGCCAAATGCTCATCCAGAACTGGCATGCCCTGTGAGGAGAATGCAGCCGGAAGAACAACGGGATGCTGGCCATAGACAACGTAAAAGGGCTCTTGCCGGAAGAATCATGAGTGGCGTTATTCCGAGCAAATTCAGCCCAAGGAAGCAGGTCAGACCAATTGTCCTGATGGTGAGACACAAAACAACGGAGGTATTGCTCCAGAGACTGGTTGGCACGTTCAGCAGCCCCATTAGACTGGGGATGATAAGAGGAAGAAAATGAGAGAGAAACACCCATTTCTGAACAAAAGGCCCTCCAGAACCTGGAAATAAATTGGCTACCCCTATCGGATACAATAGATACGGGAATCCCATGTAATCGAAATACTTCTCTAGCGAAGATATGAGCCAGTTCCTTAGATGTGGGCAACTTGCGAAGAGACGCGAAGTGAGCCATTTTGGAGAACCGATCCACTATCATCAGGATTACTGTGTTACCATTTGAAGGGGGTAATTCAACAATAAAATCCATGGACAGGTTAGACCAGGGTCTCTCGGGAACGGGTAACGGATGCAACAGCCCACAAGGAACTCTACGGGAGGATTTCATACAGGCACAAGTAGTACAAGCACTTATATAGTCAGTCACATCCTTTCGTAAGGAATCCCACCAAAAATACCGAGAAACAGCTGACACCGTTTTGGAAATACCAGGATGTCCAGCGGTCTTAGTATCATGATATAATGACATGATATCCCGTCTCTCAGGAACATCAACGAACAGTTTATCATTAGGCCTCTCGCTAGGTGCCATGCTTTGTTTCGCTTGTATGGCCTGCAAGAGGGACGAGGAAATAGACAAAATAGTAGTAGCTATTATCCTGTCTGGGGGAATGACAGGGGTAACATCAATCTCCTGTTTGTCAGTAGTTTCGAACTGTCTGGACAGAGCGTCTGCTTTAGTGTTGCGATCACCTGGCCTATAGGTGATAATAAAATTGAAACGAGACAAAAATAGTGACCACCTAGCCTGCCTGGAAGACAATCTTTTGGCTTCGCTAAGATAGGATAGGTTCTTGTGATCCGTAAAAATGAGGATAGGATCCTTAGTTCCCTCTAACAAATGTCTCCACTCTTTAAGTGCTAAAATAATAGCAAGGAGTTCACGATTACCCACATCATAATTTTTCTCTGCTTTGGACATTTGTTTAGAAAAGAAGCCGCATGGATGCAATGGCTTCTCAGGCGACTCTCTTTGGGACAAGACAGCACCTACCCCAATATCCGAAGCATCAACTTCAAGAATATAGGGCAGTGAGGGGACAGGATGCTGTAAAATAGGTGCAGAGGCGAACGTAGTTTTAAGAAATTCAAAAGCCTGAAGTGCCTCGGTAGACCAAACACGAGTATTGCCATCCTTTTTAGTCATACGGGTAATAGGTGCTACAATGGACGAGAAACCTTTGATAAAACGTCTATAATAATTGGAGAACCCAAGAAAACGCTGAATAGCTTTCAGACCTTGCGGTAGAGGCCATTCTATTACAGCAGCTAGCTTCTGGGGATCCATACGAAAACCTTTAGCGGAAATCAAATACCCCAAGAACTGGACTTCGGTTTGGTCAAACAGACATTTTTCTAGCTTGCAATAAAGACCATTAGCAAGAAGGGTCTTCAAAACTGTCGTAACATGTCTGTGATGAGTGTGTATATCTGCAGAATATATTAAAATGTCGTCCAAGTATACGATAACAAATGTGTGAATAAAATCTCTCAATACATCATTAATAAATTCTTGGAATACTGCTGGGGCATTGCAAAGCCCAAATGGCATAACAGTGTATTCGTAATGACCGGATCTAGTGTTGAATGCAGTCTTCCATTCGTGATTTTCCTTTATACGTATCAAATTGTATGCATTCCTAAGGTCTAATTTAGTGAACACAGTGGCATGTTTCAGCCTGTCAAATAATTCTGTAATCAAAGGTATAGGGTATGCATTTTTGATAGTGATTTTGTTTAGACCTCTATAATCTATACACGGTCTTAAATCACCTTCTTTCTTCGATACAAAGAAGAACCCTGCTCCAGCTGGAGAAGAGGATCTCCTAATAAACCCTTTTTCTAATGATTCCTTGATGTACTCCTCCATAACACGGTTTTCTTGAACCGATAAGGGGTACACCCTGCCCTTTGGAGGTATAGTGCCAGGCAACAAGTCAATAGCGCAATCATAGGGTCTGTGAGGCGGTAATTTCTCAGCCTCCCTTTTATCGAAAACAGTCTTTAGAGATAAATACTGAGGGGGTATAACCATAGACAAAGGAGGACTGGTAGGTACCTCAATAGAATTCAAAGGTGTGACTTCCAACGTACAAGACTCGTGGCAGGCCTTACTCCATGATTTTATTTGCCCTGTCTCCCAGTCAAAAATGGGATTGTGAGCACGTAACCATGGATACCCTAATACTAACTGTGAAGAGGGAGAGGTGATAACCTGGAATCGAATGGTTTCGTAGTGTAAAACCCCTGTGTACATGTGTAGTGGTTCAGTCTCATGAGTAACAACTGGAGAACTTAATGGTCTACCATCTATGGCCTCAACGGCCAAGGGTATCTCCTTCTCTCTGATGGGAATGTTGTTTCTCTTTATAAAGCCAGAGTCTATAAAATTTTCAGCTGCCCCAGAGTCAACCAGAGCATATATGTTGTCAACTATACAAATCTCTCCCATATATAAAGAAACCGGGAGAAGCAAGCGGTTAGGAGGCAATTTAGGAGACTTAGATATCACACCCAAGGCCAGTCCCCTATAAGGTCTTAGGTGCGAGAGTTTTCCGGGAGTAAAGGACATTCCTTTACCATATGGTCTCTCCTACCACAGTATAGGCAGAGTCCCTCCCTTCTCCTATGTAATTTCTCAGTATCAGAGAGTTTGGCAACCCCTAATTGCATAGGTTCCTCCTCAGACACTTTAACACTCTCTGGTATATTAACTCTGGGGTTAATGGGTGTAACAAAACGTCTATTCCTGTTCTTGGTATAGAGCCTGTCACGAATTCTATTATCAATATCAATGAGGTAATCGATAAGGTCCTCTAAGGCAATAGGAAGCTCCTTAGCTGCTACCTCATCCAATATCGTATCTGACAAACCTTCCATAAAGGCAGTAGTTAACCCATTGTTGGTCCAATCTACCTGCGAAGCAAGAGTGCGAAACTGAATAGCATAATCAGCCACAGACCTAGAACCCTGTTTAATTCTCATTAATGCTCTTGCGGCATTCTTTGACCTTTTCATTGTGTCAAAAGTTCTACGAAAAGCCGTAAGAAAACTGTTGAAATCATGTACCATAGGCCCATTAGCTTCCCAAATAGGATTTGCCCACTCAAGTGCCTTATCGGTAAGTTGGTGCATAAAGAACCCAACCTTAGACCTCTCTGTGGGAAATGAACGTGGATACATTTCAAAGTGAAATTCAATCTGATTAATAAACCCTCTGCAAGTCTTAGAGTCCCCTCCATACCTAGGAGGAGGTGTTAAATGGGCCGAAGTATTAGGCAAAGTAGATACTTCAGGGAGAAGGGGCGTAGGAGGGTTAGGTGTAGTTGCGGGAACGGTTCTAGCTAGGAGCGTCTGGAGAGCCTGAGCTATTTGATCCATACGGTGATCCTGCTCTACAAATCTTGCCTCATGGGACGCCATCTGTTGAGCTAAATCTGCGGGGTCCATGGCCCTATCGTAATGTAACGAGAATATACCCCTACACGCAGGATCCAGCTAAACAGAGGCAAATACAGAGGAGAGATACGTCTACCGTACCTTAGAATGGCGGACTCGACGTATATGAGAGGAGACAGAGCCAGGAACAAACCGAGGTCAAGGGCACAGAGAGACAGCGTAAACTAGGACAAGCCGGGGTCTGGTACACGGAAAACAGCAAGCCGGCAAACAGTACAGATAAGGATAAAGCGAAAACGAAGTCAGAATACGAAGCCAAAGTCAATACGAGAAAACACAACTGAACACTACAAGCGCTAAAGGGAACTGAAACAGAAACCACGATAGGGCAAGGAACAAAGGGAAGAAGGTGAGTATAAATACCTAAACATCTAATTTGATTGGTCCCTGTCACATCCACGCCCCCAAAAGGTAAGTGTATGGGGAGTGTGGCATGACAGGGACCAATGGGATGCCTTTTCCAATTTAGGCACCCACTGTCCCTTTAAGAGCGCGCCCGAGACTCGCGGCGCGCTCTTAGATTCAGGCGGGACACGTGACCGCCTCACGCGGTCACTGCCCGCCCTCCATCCGAAGTAGTTGTATGAGCCGCGCGCGGCTCGTGCAGCCGCAGGACCGCGCGCGGCTTGAAGAGAGGACCGCGACCGGCCCCCGGTTAAGGTAAGTAACGCTACAATTAGTTTGGCATGATCTCCCTGAAGTAAACCCATGTTGTTGAAGTTACTTTACCTGTTATGGTGGACCCTCGCAGGAAGCACATGGTCTCATTCCCAGTACATTGAATGTTTTCCCCAGTGTAGCAAACAATGGAGCCTGGAATGGAACATGTTGGGCAGGTCACACCGTTGGGCTCCGAGCTTCCCACTGGCACTTTAATTAAAGCAGATAAAAAATCAGATTAGAATCCATACCGATGATTTCGAGGAATCCCAAAATTAGAGAGCTATAACGTTCATGTTACTTATATCCTAAGTTCATTTTATTGGTAACATTCCATTTTACTCACATGTGGGGAATGTCGGGGTACATCCACTACTGTTACAACATGACGTTGCAGTTGTGATCTTTTCCCGGTTAAAGCTATAGCTTCCGCTCACACTACACTGCTTCTCTGGGAGACATCTCCTGGAAATCTTTTCAAAAACTGCTCCGTCTGTACGTTGTACGAGAAAAGAACACAGTATTTATCACATATCATAATATATCATATTGTATATACATATATAGCATAGAAAATAAACATATATAGCACAAAGTATATACAGATTTATAGCACATAGTATTTACACATCTATAGCACATGGACCATATGTACAATATATACGTATGATACCGCACTCAAAAATCGATATTTATTACTCAGCCTATTGATGTTAGTCTGTTACTTCACAGTCTATATCACAATATGCAAAAATAACAAAAAACTATATCCCAACTAATACCCTGTATGGATGCAACAATGCAATACTGTGGGTGAAAAAAAGAACAGTGGAATAAAATGTCCCTAATTCATATGCTTCATCTGATATACAATGACTCAATTGGAAATGTCCTGTTACTATAGAGATGGACACTGTGTAGTGATAAAAAAATTGGAAAAAATAAACAATGAAAAATGAACAAATTAAAAATAAAAAGGATACAGTCCCACACTAAAAAAACTATATACATTTATATTTATTTTGAATTAATTTTCAAATGTGTTATCATACATATATATTGTATATGTTTAAGGTATTTGTATGTGGGCTACCTTGATACCAGCACCACTACGAATAAGAGAGTACCTGTACATTTTGAATCTTCTATGAATATATATCCCCTAGTATTGTGCACCACTATCCAGTTGATGATAAACTAAATTGTTTCCTCATTAGGCACACAGTGTGTCCTTTTCCAGAACTCTTTTTGCAATATCACCACTTTTTGCATACTCAGAGGGTGACACAAGCCGTATTACTTCAGCATTGAAGGGCGTTAGGGATTTTTTAACAAATGATAGTGAGAGGAGTATCCCCACAGTGGCATGTATATGATGCATGTTTGTATAATTGTTTTTAGACAACTCAAACTTAAATCATATTTTTTTTTACAATAGAATCAGGAGGAAGGGCCAAAAGGGACACATCACCCAAAACTATGGAGATCAACAATATGGCTCATCCATTCCGGAATAAGAACCAGGAAAGAGAGGATATACCGTCCGTATTGTCACAGCCATTGCACTCATCCACGGATCAATCTCTACCTTTGCATACAGGCTCGAGCACTAAAAGCACTTATACACCAGCCTATCAACATATTCTCCAACTTAGTGAACAGGGACATAAAAAAACCAAGGAAGAAAAAGTTCAATAGAAGAAGATATTTCCAACAAACACCTAACTTCACTAAGAAAGAGACGGCTAATCCTGAATAATCGTAAACAAATCGATCATTATCAAACACGCCGACAAAGGTGGGGCATTGGTAATTATGGATCGAGTTTATTACATGTTGAGAATAATACACTTTGCCTATATTTACCCAGGGCTTAAGATACAGATGACCGGCTGCCCAGTTAACATGTCAGCTATTTGAAATAATATACTTTATCTATATCCAATGCTTAGTGAATATACCCATAGACAATAAAGAGCTGTAGAACATCATGTATCAAGTGATAGGTGTTCTATCCTGTATTGTTCTGTCTGTCAGCCTTATTTCCTGTTTTCCTCCCTTTGATTATAATTGCATAGCAATGTGTAATTTAGTACTTAGTAGTAAATATAGTAGTGTGCATGCATATTAGTTTGACGTGTGTAGTTATAGTGAAACGTAGCTTTGTGCAAGGCCCAAAAATGAAGATACACCTGCAAGCTTGCTATAGGTTAAGATAAGATAGATAGATTTTGTTAGGATTGGATAATGTTTGTAACGACCACCCCTGTTTTCTGCTGTATAAAACCTTTTACACGGCTCATTAAAGGCTCAGAAGTCACTTTGAACCTTGTCTTGTATCGTTCATTGAGGCGTCTCACCATATGGTTTGGGGATGAGGAGAAATACAGAGAGTTGCAAATTGATACAAAAGGCCATGGCAAGGGAAAAGGCCTGACAGAGAAAATTCCACTCAAAGATTGCAAATAATCTTACAGGGACTCAGTAAGGATGCTAAGGACAAGGGTATAATCTCTGAGAGAGAGTATAGCTACATGAACAGAAAACACCTAACTATTCACGTGTTCTATACTCTCCCTAAGATACACAAAAAAAACACAATTCCCACTGGGAAGACCGATAGTTAGTGGGACAGGGACACCGATAGTTAGTGGGACAGGGTCAGTTCTGCAACCACCAGCAGAAATCGTAGACAAATTTCTTAGCAGATATGTACCAACACAGAAATCGTACATTAAGAATACAAATGAATTCCTTAAATGGATAGATAATTTCTCTTTAGAAGATCACAAAGAGATCTGGCTAGTGACCTTAGATGTGCAATCCTTATATACATCGATAGATAATGTAGGTGGACTAAGTGCAGTGGAATGAACTTTGGATCACGGTAATGATCTAACTCTATAAATAGACACCAAGAAATATATACTGGATCTACTAAAATTTGTACTCACTGAGAATTACTTTCTCTTTGAGGACAAATATTATACAGGGAGTGCAGAATTATTAGGCAAGTTGTATTTTTGAGGATTAATTTTATTATTGAACAACAACCATGTTCTCAATGAACCCAAAAAACTCATTAATATCAAAGCTGAATATTTTTGGAAGTAGTTTTTAGTTTGTTTTTAGTTATAGCTATGTTAGGGGGATATCTGTGTGTGCAGGTGACTATTACTGTGCATAATTATTAGGCAACTTAACAAAAAACAAATATATACCCATTTCAATTATTTATTATTACCAGTGAAACCAATATAACATCTCAACATTCACAAATATACATTTCTGACATTCAAAAACAAAACAAAAACAAATCAGTGACCAATATAGCCACCTTTCTTTGCAAGGACACTCAAAAGCCTGCCATCCATGGATTCTGTCAGTGTTTTGATCTGTTCACCATCAACATTGCGTGCAGCAGCAACCACAGCCTCCCAGACACTGTTCAGAGAGGTGTACTGTTTTCCCTCCTTGTAAATCTCACATTTGATGATGGACCACAGGTTCTCAATGGGGTTCAGATCAGGTGAACAAGGAGGCCATGTCATTAGATTTTCTTCTTTTATACCCTTTCTTGCCAGCCACGCTGTGGAGTACTTGGACGCGTGTGATGGAGCATTGTCCTGCATGAAAATCATGTTTTCTTGAAGGATGCAGACTTCTTCCTGTACCACTGCTTGAAGAAGGTGTCTTCCAGGAACTGGCAGTAGGACTGGGAGTTGAGCTTGACTCCATCCTCAACCCGAAAAGGCCCCACAAGCTCATCTTTGATGATACCAGCCCAAACCAGTACTCCACCTCCACCTTGCTGGCGTCTGAGTCGGACTGGAGCTCTCTGCCCTTTACCAATCCAGCCACGGGCCCATCCATCTGGCCCATCAAGACTCACTCTCATTTCATCAGTCCATAAAACCTTAGAAAATCAGTCTTGAGATATTTCTTGGCCCAGTCTTGACATTTCAGCTTGTGTGTCTTGTTCAGTGGTGGTCGTCTTTCAGCCTTTCTTACCTTGGCCATGTCTCTGAGTATTGCACACCTTTTGCTTTTGGGCACTCCAGTGATGTTGCAGCTCTGAAATATGGCCAAACTGGTGGCAAGTGGCATCGTGGCAGCTGAACGCTTGACTTTTCTCAGTTCATGTGCAGTTATTTTGCGCCTTGGTTTTTCCACACGCTTCTTGCGACCCTGTTGACTATTTTGAATGAAACGCTTGATTGTTCGATGATCACGCTTCAGAAGCTTTGCAATTTTAAGAGTGCTGCATCCCTCTGCAAGATATCTCACTATTTTTGACTTTTCTGAGCCTGTCAAGTCCTTCTTTTGACCCATTTTGCCAAAGGAAAGGAAGTTGCCTAATAATTATGCACACCTGATATAGGGTGTTGATGTCATTAGACCACACCCTTCTCATTACAGAGATGCACATCACCTAATATGCTTAATTGGTAGTAGGCTTTCGAGCCTATACAGCTTGGAGTAAGACAACATGCATAAAGAGGATGATGTGGTCAAAATACTCATTTACCTAATAATTCTGCACTCCCTGTAGACAGATAAGAGGTCATTGGCTCAAATGTCACCCCCAACATATGCCAATATAGACATGAATCATCTAGAAAAACTCTATGTATATACCACTCAATTGGATGCAGAAATGTCTCACATGGAAAAGATGTATAGATTATGTATTCGTATGTTGGAGAGGCACGAGAGCCCAATTGGACATATTCTTTAACCAACTGAATTTGTTAGATTCCAACATTAAATTTAACATGTCATGTGACAGGTACAAGGCCTCATTCCTAGACACCAGGTATACCTGACTCAACATAAGTTACACACAGACATCTACACAAAACAGACAGGTAGGAACAATCTTTTGGATTACACAAGCTATCACCCACAACATCTGAAGGACGGTCTTCCCTATAACCAGTTTCTAAGAGTCAAAAGGATAAAATTAAATGGAGTGGAAGCTGATATGGATCCAAAAAGAGATCGTAGGCCAGTGTAATGGTTAACCCTTGTTGAAGAATATGAATGAAAAAAGCAAAAAAAAAAAAACCCCACACTGTCCTATATCAAGATAAAGATATATTCTACTATTAAAAGTTATGTTTTACGATTAATCTTTATCTTGATATCTGACAGTGAGTTAGAAGGATAGTTTCACAAGAGAATCAGGTTCAATCAGGTTCAATCAGGACTAGATTTTATGTGCAGTAAATTTGTGAATAGGGGTTGCCCATTAAAACTAGTAGAGAAACACAAGGAAAGAGTACAGAATTTAGACAGAGAAAATGCCCTTTAATCAACCAGGATAAGTGACAATTCAGAGAGAATCTATTTTATACCACCCTACACACCATATAGTGAAGATATTAAGAAAATCATAATGAAATATTGGAAAAGTTTTGAAGGGGATGTAAATTTACATAATTTAACAACCCTCCACTATTCTCCTATCAAAGAGCTGAGAATCTTAGACTTGTATTGGTATGATCAGATATCGGAAGTTATAAGAAAAAAAAACGCTTTTTCTCTGAACCCAAGAAGGTTACTTTTCCATGCCTTGGATGCATACATTGTAACAGCGTAATGGGGGTAAACATTTCACACACCGACACTCAGGTAAACAATATAAGATACATGACCACGATGCATGCAACTCAGATTATGTGGTTTATATTTTGAAATGTCCTTGTGGGTTTCTTTACGTGGGAGAGATGATCAGGCCAGTCAAAGAACTTATAGGAGAGCACAAGAGAGGCAATAGGGCAGCATTACAGAGAAGAATTTGTGAAAACCCGGTGCCTAAACATTTTGAACAGCAAGGGCACAGTGTCAACCAATTAAGGTTCCAGGTAACTGACAATGTCCAACCCCAACGCAGGGGAGGTGACAGACAAAAACTGTTACTGCAGAAAGAAACTAAGTGGATAAGTACTTTAGACATTATATCCGATGGGTTTGAACGAAGACTACGACCTAAGCATTTCCTATAGCGTATGAGTGGATCTATGGGTCTTATTAACTAATACATTGATTAGATTTTGACTAAATTCCTGAACTTATTGAATGGTTTAACTAATATCTAATTATTTTTATGCCCACCTCACAGTGCATAACTTTGACCAAGATTGGTCCGATCGGCTCTCAAACTCTCCTTATACTTCTGTGAAGGACCGCCTGGCACCCCAACTGGGTACCTTCGCCAATCGCTGATTCCTAGCCACCTTGAGTACCATAAGCACCGCACCAGACACCATAAGCACCTTAGCCGTCGCAGCTTGGTGGGGGTCTCACCGTCCCTTCCCACCCTGGACCAAACTCCTGGATCCAGCTCCCAGTGGGAAGGACTCTCCTCCAAGAGAGTATAGCTGGGAAGCTCTTACAAGAGCTAGTGGTTATAGCAATTCAAAGAACAATCCCAAGAGCAGGGATTATAACTGGTATAGCTAGGATATCTGTTTCCTACAATCACGAGACAAGGCTGAGTGTTGAGGGTGAAGATAACTGATTTTAATGGTGCCACACTTGGCCTTTCATGACAATCCCAATGCAAGAGGCACTCCCACATGGACCTTGTGGGGAACTATGGTACAAAGTCAAAGACCAATAATAACAGTGTTACAATGCATGACACTCCCACACATAGCATACAATCCCTCCCCTCTGCCTGGGAGATAATTGAGTCAGATACTGTATTAACTCAATTATCTCTAGGCAGAGAAAACACATGTTTTTATAAAACCCCAAAAGTACCCCAAAATACATAATATCCCCACAAATGTTACATCCTCTGATAGCCCTGAACTGGGTGACCAACATATCCAAAAATCACCCAGATCAGTTCAGGGGTTCAGGAATTCTGTGGAAGTCACATTTTGACAGACTGCACGCATGATCCCATGCCCAAAACAGTTCGAGAGAATCAGGCTGTGCGGTCGGTCTATTTCGAGGATACATAAAACAGTTCAAATACCGAATGTATAGCTTGGGGAGTAGTCTCTGTTT